>CM053592.1:194142429-194166913 GCA_028646515.1 Pseudochirops corinnae | reverse complement strand
TCCCTCCTTCCTTCCCTCCTTCCTTCTCTCCCTCCTCCCTTCCCTCCTTCCCTCCTTCCTTCCCTCCTTCCATCTTTCCTTCCTTCCTTCCCTTTTTCCTTCCTTCCTTCCTTCCTTCCTTCCTTCCTTCCTTCCTTCCTATTTTTCTTCTTTCCTTCCTCTCCCTCTCCCTCTCCCTCCCTCCCTTCCTCCTTCTTTCTATCTCTCTGTCTCTTTCTGTCTCTCTCTTTCTGTCTCTGTCTCTGGCTCTCTGGCTCTCTCTCTCTGTCTCTCTGTCTCTCTATCTCTCTGTCTCTGTCTCTGGCTCTCTCTCTCTTTCTCTGTCTCTGTCTCTCTGTCTCTGTCTCTCTGTCTCTGTCTCTCTGTCTCTCTCTCTCTGTCTGTCTCTCTCTGTCTCTCTGTCTCTGTCTCTCTGTCTGTCTCTCTGTCTCTCTGTCTCTCTCTCTCTCTCTCTCTCTCTCTCTCTCTCTCCCCACTCTGATTTATTTGTTTGATAAGATAGTAAAAAATTTTGATCGATGTTGAATTATTTACTTCTTTGTCCTGCCTTCATATCTTGTATCATTTAACCTGTTGACTTTTGTTTTGATTGCTGATTAAGAGAATAGAGAACTTTTGATATGCTTTTGTTCTCCAGATTTATTTCTATGTTTTTGTTGTTGTTGCCTCTAATCAGGCAAGATGGCATTTAAGTTCTCTTCTGTATGTAACAACTAGGTATTGACCTCACTTTCTGATGACTTTCATATGTCTCCAATGACTTTCTCAAGTCACTTCTGATGTGATGGTATTTCTTTGATGACTGTCCTCAAGGGCATTCCTTGGAAACACTTTATTGCTAACCCATTATAATATTATTGTTATTGTTATTTATCAGAAGTGGCTATCATTATTCAAGGAACTATTTTCTTTCAGACTTTTGAGTAAGACATTAGGCTAATCATGCAGACATTCCAGCCACAAAACCCCAATTGCTTCAAGTATATGACTAGTCCATTGCAGGGTGGAATCTGAGGTCTTAATGGTCAGATAGTGACCTCAGTTCTTCTCTTAATTGAACCAGTGCAGATGTTGTTGATACGATCTCGGGATGGGGAAGAAGAAAGATTGGGAACAACCACTGACTTGGGCCTTATCTTGTTGGGGTATTTTATCTCATAGTTCTTGAGGTCCTTGCCAAGTAACAAATCACAACTTACAAAGAGTAAATTCCAATTAGAACTTGGCAGGCTTTGCTCGGAAAAATTCAATAGCACCATAAAAATAAATTACAAATATTATTCTAAGATAATTCAATTCAATGTTGCATGCATTGATTGAACACCTGTTATGCACAAGACCCAGGGTTAAACACTGGGAAGACAAAGATGAGCAATGATTGTAAATGACATTTGGTAGCCTTCTGATTTGCAAAGTTTGGGCATTATCTCGTGAGTAGGCAGTCCCATTAGGCAGAAGTCACCCAGCATCCTTTGGTCAAGCATGTATTGGAATTGGGACTGCTAGAAATTTGGGGGATTTTTTTTGGAGGGCTGATGGCAAGGCAATTGGGGTTAAGTGACTTGTTCAAAGTCACCCAGCTAGTAAGTGTGTCAAGTGTCTGAGGCTGGATTTGAACTCAGGTCCTCCTGACTTCAGGGCTGATGCTCTATTCACTTTGATTCCTAGCTGTCCTGGGGATTTCCTTTTCAGAGAATTTGAGAAGAAAAAGACATAAAAAGGGGAAATGGAAAAACCATAATGGAGGCAGAGAAAGGCGTACAATTTGTTGGATAAATGAACATCCTGATACCAGTGCTTCTGACATCAGGAACAGAAAACGTCTTTTCTGGTTAAAATCTGTTCTCATAGGAAGGAGTCTGAGGTAGACCTCAGTGGAGCTACTCAGAGGGGTAGCATCTTTCTGAACACAGAAGCAAAGAAGAAGGGGAATGTTTCCAAGAAGCCTCTTGAGTGAGCTCACCAATCATAGTCCTTATCAGCACAGCAGACATTCTCATTTCCTTTAGCAGCTGAAATTCAGGAGTTCATCTTAGTCTTTCTGAAGGAAGAGCTGGGGACCATGTGCTACCAAGATGGCTGATGCAGCACAATCTTAAACTCTGCCTCCTGCTCTGCTCTCTTCTTTCCCCTGTCTTTTGGGACCAGAATCCTTTTGGGGGAGGGGACCCTCAAACTAAAACCCAAACCACCTTTGACATATCACTGGCTGGTGCTTTCTGGATGGCATTTCCAAGGCAATGCTGGACTTCACATACCTCATCTCATTTGATCCTTGTATAACCCCATCATGGAGGAAAGATGGGGGAGTGAGTGTGCTCTGGCTTCAATCTCCTTATGGGTTCGGTGGGGAAAGAGGACTGTTGCTGGATTCTGAAGACCTGGGTCTGAATCTTCCCTCTCACATTTACTGCCTCTGTAACCTTGGGCAAATCCCTTCCTTTCCCTGGGTCTCAATGTTCTGATCTGTAAAATAAACTGGACTCGAGGGCCTCTGATTTCCCTTCTAGCCCTGGATTCATGATCCCATTAAATGTGTGTAAATAACGATAAATGTAGCTGTCATTTTGGAGCACCTCCCTGCCAAGATGAATTTGGGCGACTAACAAGGTCTGTCCTGCAGGGACAAGAGAATTGAGCTGTGACTCAGGAAAGCAAGCTTGGGGTAGAAAGAGTGGGGGAGGAGAAAACATGAGGAGAGTGGGGAGAAAATTGGCTTCCTCAGCTGGTGCCAAAAATGAATGATCACTAATAATTACTAATATTTCTATAGGCTTTGAGGTTTGCAAAGGGATTTGTGATCTCATCTGAGTTCCCATTCAATTTTTGAAAGCATTTATTAAGTACCTATGGTATGCCAGAGATAGAGACATAAAGGAAATTGTTCCTGTCTTCCAAGGGATTGCAATCTACAGGGAACACAACATTTGCACAGGTAGGCAAATACAAAGTGATTTTTTTTTCAAGAATACAAAGCAATTTTAAAAGCAGTTGAAAGAGAGAGCTAACCACTTTGAGAAGTGGGAAAGGCCTGGCGGGGGAAGGAGGCTGTGCTCTGAAGGAAGCAGGGGGTGCTCTCAGGGGGAAATGGGAAGAATTTCATCCAAGGGGAACTACAGAGGCCTTGATGCCATGTCCAAGAAATATCTCGCTGACCAAACAGAATGTGTGTAGTGGGGGAAGAATAGGACATGTAGAAAAGTGTGATTGTAACTGTTCCTTGCAGTCACAAAAGAAAGGCTCAGCTTTCCAAACCTCAACAAGTCTACGCAGTGAAATCGACCACGGGGTAGCTAAACAGCTACAGGAATCAAGCAAACATCAGCAAGGAGATTATAGCGATATATTAACAGGATCATACACTATGACCAGGCAGGATTTATACCAGGAATACAGTGCTGGTTCACTATTAGGAAAACTAACAGCATAAATGACCATGTCAATAACAAAACTAACAGAAACCATGTGATTATCTCAATCGATGCAGAAAGAGTTTTTGACAAAATACAGCACCCATTCACATCAAAAACACTAGAGAGCACAGGAATAAATAAAGCTTTCCTTCAAATGATAAGTAAGATCTATCTAAAACCATCATCAACCATTATCTGTAATGGGGATAAGCTAGAACCTTTCCCAATAAGATCAGGGGTGAAACAAGGTTGGTCATTTGCACCACTATTATTTAATATTTTACTATGGAAATGCTAGCTTTAGCGACAAGAGAAGGAAAAGAAATTGAAGGAATTAGGCTAGGCACCAACAAAACAAAATTATCACTCTTTGCAGATGATATGATGGTATGCTTAGAGAATAGTTAAAAAAAACTAGTTGAAATAATTAACAACTATAGCAAAGCTACAGAATATAAAAGAACATAAAAGCTGCAGCTGATTGGCATGCCTTTCCTGAGGCTGATGGGGAGCAGTTTGAACGGGGGCAATGGTATGAAGTGACTGAAGGAGCTGGAATACTGGGGAAGTGGTGAAGGCAGGAGTGAAGAGGCATGAAATGAAGGTGGGGGAAGGGTCTGGGGCTGAACATCCACCCTCTCCTGGATCCTCTGGGACTCATCAAAGTCTTTTTGTCAGTCAGTCAGTCAGCAGACATTTATTAAGCACCTACAATATCCTAGGCACTGTGAGATGAGTGCTGGGAACTCAAAGAAAGGCAAAATATAGTCCAGTCTGATGGAGAATCAACTGTGTGCATAGAGGCCATATACAGGATAAATTGGGGGAATCTCAGAGGGAAGGCACTAAGATTAAGAAGGCCTGGGAAAGGCTTCTTAAAGAAGATGGGAATTTAGCTGTGAGTTGAAGGAAGCCAGAAGGGAGAGATGAGAGGGAAGAACATTTCAGGCATTGGGGAGAGCCAGTGAAAATGTTCGGAATCGAGCTGGATGGACGTCATGTTCAGGAAACAGCAATGAAGCCAGTATGACTGAATCTTATGGTGACAAAGGAATGGAAAGGAAAGAAGAGCTCCGATGGCAAAGGGCTTTAAAGGCCAAACGCAGGACTTTATACTTGATCCTGCAATCAAAAGGGAACCTCTAGAGTTTATTGAATGAGGTGGGGTGGAGATGGGGCCCAACATAGTCAGACTTGCCCTTCAGAATCGACTTGACAACTGAGTCAGGGTGATGCATTGGAGTGGGGAGAGACTTGAGGCAGGCAGCACCACCTCCCCTGCTCAAGGCTACTGCAATAGTCCAGGTGTGAGGAGATGGAAGCCTGGAGGAGGGGGAAAGTGTCCAAGTTGAGAACGGCCGTGTTTGGGAGATGCTTTGAGGGTAGAAACTATGGGGCAACAAGTTACTTCATAGAAGAATAGGGAAAAAAAACACCAAAAAAACGCATGGCAGATTCTTGTGACTATTGAAGGTCCCCAGGTAGAAGAGGGGATTTCCCTCCACTACATCACCCAGTAAGAATATCAACTTGCAGTTATGACACACAGCACTGGAAGACATGCTTAGGTGGCCATTCCTAGGACTGGGGTTCTTGGATTCAGATTTGGGACTTTTTTCTGACTTTGTTTCTCCAAGCACAAAGGGTCTGAGAAATAAATGTTTTCAGCTTTGAGGATAACCCTACGTTTGAGAGCCTAGAGTTTTGGATTCAAGACTGTCTTGAACAAGAAAGATTTCCTTAATGGGGAAGAGGAGAGCCAACAAGACCATCCTGTAACTGAAGAAGGAAAGCCTTGTGAAGGCTGGTCAGGACACCTGGGGCCTCACCACCCTTCCATGAGAATCATTGTGAGATGCTCAGATACTCGGGCCTGGGTGAATGCGGAATGTCTGTTCAGCAGTTACACTGAGAGTCTTTTCTTTAACCTTCCAGGGAGAGCATAATGAGTGTAATGCACTATTTAATGTCTGAGGTTTCCTGCATTTATTTGTGGTTGCTTTGGAGTCCTTTGTATGTTACTCAGCTTCTGTAATAGAAGAAGCTTCTGTCCTCTATGTGATGCTCACATGGGACACTGGGCACCTTTGTGGGAGGGGATCCTGTTACCCACATGGGGGGAGATTGCAGACATGAGTCATGCCTTAACTTTGCTTAGACATTTCTCTGGAGTTTTATTCGAATGTCAGGGCAGAGCCAGAAAGAGGAGCTGACCCCTAGGAGGTCAGCCCGCCAAAATGCACTTGGGTTCATGTGAGCTCGGAGCCCCTTGGGGGGTCCCAGGTCATGGATGACATAATTCCAAAGTCATTTGTGAGGGCACCAGAGACTGGGGGAATCTGAAAAGGGAAATTTCAAAGGGCAAGATGCTCCCATTTCTGAAATTGCCTTCCATGACCGCGATTCCCAGGAGGGCTACACAATGAGATTCACTGGGCTCACTGCCTCGGGGCTGGGGTCACCAATGCAAACCCTTGGCCCACCACAAGGACTGGCCGGTTCCTGGTGTGGGGGTAGCCTCACGGCCCCTCCATCTACTCCAGGCTCCGTGGCATTTGTCAACTCCTAGCCTCCACCTCCCTAACAGAGAGCCACGGGTCCAAGCCCAGGGCATGTCCTCATTGAAACTTTTCTCTTCATTCCCTTGGCTTCTGGGAGAAATGGCTGGCTCCAGGGATAGATAGTTCAAGCCTCGAAGTGTTTGGAGAGCTAGATGCTTATCCCAATGGGGGTTCCAAGCTGCTGGCTGAGCTGACTGCTTCCCCAGCTCTTGTGGCATCCCAGAGTTTCACTGCCTTTGCTTGATTTGAGAAAGTGACCACCAAACGGGTAAACTCATGCTACTTGCAGGGGAGCAGGGCCATATTGTGGAAAGAATTTGACATTTAGAATCCCAAGACCTTTGTCCAAATTCGGGCCTGCCCTCCCTACCCTGGAGAAGTCACTTGCTTTCTCTGGGCTTCTGTTTCCCCACCCATAGAATAAGAGGGCTGGGCTTGCTAAGATATGGCCATGCCAGCTCTAAATCTATGATGCCATACCTTTATCCCTCCCTTTGCTGGAGAGGTGAGGGCCATGGGGTGTAGAATGTTGCATACACCATCTTATGTAGTCTCCATCCTCGTTGGTTTTGCTTAACTTTTAATAAAGGAAATCTCACTGGATCCAGGAATAAAAGCATGAATCAATACTAAAACTTTGAAAAAATAAAAACTTAAAGGAATAATAACTCAGAATAAAAAAATCCTATTTATTTTTGTTTCTAATACTGTTTTTCCAATTCATTTATTTATTTTTAGTTTTCAACATTCATTTCCACAAGATTTCAAGTTACAAATTTTTCTCCCCATCTCTCCCCTACCCCCACCCCAAAATAGCAAGCCTACTGAATACCCCTTCCCCCAATCTGTTCTCTCATAAACTTCCTCATCCCCCTCAACTTTCTAGTAAGGCAAGATGGATTTCTATACCCCAGTGCCTGTATATCTTATTTCCCAGTTGCATGTAACATGTATTAATGTTTGTTTTTTGAAGCTTTGAGTTCCAGAGTCTTTCCCTTCTTCCCTCCTCACCCCCCCAGAAGACAAGCAATTGTACATGTGTAGTTATGCAAAACATTTCCATAATAGATATATTGTGAAAGACTAACTATATTTCCTTCCATCCTATCCCACTCTCCACTTATTCTGTTTTCTACTTTGACCCTGTCCCTTTTCAAAAGTGTTTGCTTCAAACTACCTCTTCTTCAATTTGCCCTCCCTTCTATCACTCCCTCCCCCATCTCCTTCCCCCCTGCTTTCCTGTAGGGTAAAATACCCAATTGAGTGTGCATGTTATTCCCTCCTTAAGCCAAATTCAGTGAGAGTAAGATTGACCCATTCCTTTTCACCTTCCTGCTCTTCCCCTCCATTGTAAAAGTGTTCTTTTGCCTCTTATACGAGATAATTTACCCTAATCTATCTCTTCCTTTCTCCTCCCAATATATTCCTCTCTCACCTCTTAATTTTATTTTTAAGATATCATCCCTTCATATTCAACCCATCCTGTGCCCTCTATGTATACATGTATATACATATGCACACACTCACGTACACACACACATACACTCTCCTATACATACACATGTATGTATACATATGTACATAGATATTCTCTTCAACTATCCTCATTTTGAGAAAAGGCTCATGAGTTACAATGATTGTTTTTCCATATTGGAATACAAATAGTTCAACTTTAATAAGTTCCTTTTGATTTCCTTTTCCTGTTTACCTTCTCATGCTTCTCTCGCTTCTTGTAATTGAAAGTCAAATTTTCTGTTCAGCTCTGTTTTTTTCCATCAAGAATGCTTTAAAGTCCTCTATTTCATTGAATGACCTTATTTTTCCCTGAAGCATTATACTCAGTTTTTTTGGGTAGGTGAATCTTGGTTTTAATCCTAGCTCCTTTGACCTCTGGAATATCATATTCCAAGCCCTTTGATCCCTTAATGTAGAAGCTGCTAGATCTTGTGTTATCCTGATTGTGTTTCCACAATAGTAAAATTGTTCCTTCCTGGCTGCTTGTAATATTTTCTCCTTCACCTGGGAACTCTAGAATTTGTCTATAATGTTCCTAGGAGTTTTCTTTTTCGGATCTTTTTCAAGAGGTGATTGGTGAATTCTTTTAACTTCTATTTTGTCCTCTGGTTCTAGAATATCAGGGGAATTTTTCCAGAGAATTTCTTGAAGGATGATTTCTAGGTTCTTTTTTTTGATCATGGCTTTCAGGTAGTCCAATAATTTTTAAATTATCTCTCCTGGATCTATTTTCCAGGTCAGTGGCTTTTTTCCAATGAGATCTTTCACATTGCTTTCTATTTTTTCATTTGTTTGGATCTGTTTTATAGTATCTTGATTTCTTATAAAGTCGTTAGCTTCCAATTGTTCCAATCTAATTTTGAAGGAATTATTCCCTTTAGTGAGTTTTTGAAATTCCTTTTCCATCTGTCAAATTTGACTTTTTAAGGTATTCTTCTCCTCATTGACTTTTTGGACCTCTTTTGCCATTTGAGTTAGTCTACTTTTTAAAGTGTTATTTTCTTCAGAATTTTTTTTTTTTGGTCTGGCTATTGCTGGTTTGTTGACTCACTTGTCATGGTTTTCTTGCATTATTCTCATTTCTCTTCTCAGTTTTTCCTCCATTTCTCTTACTTGATTTTCAAAATCCTTTTTGAGCTCTTCCATGGCCTGTGTCCAATTCATATTTTTCTTGGAAGCTTTTGATGCAGGAGTTCTGACTTCTTTGTCCCCCTCCAGTTCCATGCTTTGATCCTTTTTGTCCCCAAAAAAGGATTGTATGCTCTGATTGCACTTCCTCATCTTGCCAATTCCTTGACTTTTGAGCTCTTTGCCATTGTAGAACTCTGCTTACAGAATGGAGAGAGCTTGTCCCAAATTGCTGGGGTTTTTGAAGCTGCTGGAGGTATTAGTTGGGTGCCCTCTCTACAGCCCCTACAAGCCCTAGCTTACTGGCTTCACACCCCAGGACCACTACCCAAAACCAAGATCCAGATCCAGGCAGGTCAAAGCAAGAGCATTTACCCTCTGAATGGTCACTCAGTTCCCCTTCAATCTGCAGGCCAGGAGCTCTGAAAGCAGCCACAAAGCACCACTGTGCCTCCTGCCACTTCTCACCCCAGCGGTAGGGGCCGGACCATGCTGTTCCTTCACCCTTATAACAGAGTTCTCAACCGACCTTTTATTTTCTCTTTGGCATTTATGGGTTGAGGAGTCTGGAAACCACCACAGATGCTAGTGATTCACTCTCTTAAAGTCTTCTCTGGCTGGTCTGGGTGCTGGTGGGACTGAAACCACAGCTCACTGGGGACTGTGCTCAGCTCCCAGCATGCTGTGATAAACCTTTCCTGTTGGCCTGCCAGGTTGCCTTCAGTAACCTCTCTCTTTGTGGGTTCCGTAGCTTTAAAATTTGTTTAGAGTCATTTTTATACAGGTATTGGAGATGGTTTAAGATGGAGCCCATGCCAAGTTTGTGCTTTTACTCTGCCATCTTGGCTCCAAAGAATCATATTTATTTTTAAAGACTCTACTGTATAAAACTCCAAGTTTATTGTTTTCCTAGGATTTAATGCTGATAGGGTCCTTAGGAATTATTCCTTTCAATCCCCTCTTTTATCTGGAGGCAGCTATGGCCCAGCCTTGCCCCAGGTCACAGGGAGTAGTAGCAAACACACATTTGAATTCTGATTCTCTGCCTCTAAAACCACCATTGTTTCCCTACAGCCTCCTACCTCTTCTCCTTTCCACTCCTTTGAATAATGGTGACATCCTGGATCTTTCATAGACACAGAAAAACCTGCCAGCCCCACTCCTGTTGCCATCTACAGAAATCAACTCATGGGAGTGGGAATGGGTCTTCAAGGAATAGTCCACACTCTCTCACCCAGTCTGACTGATGGGGACCTGGTCCAGCTCTCCCATCCTGGGACAAATACCCTGCAGTCAAGTGATGTCCCTAATGCTCTGAGAGAACTCCTTTCATATCTCTAGAGTGCACAGTATAAATTCCTGTTGAATGATTCTGTTCTCCCTTCCTAAGCCTTCTTACCACATCAGCTTCCTTCTGCCCTTTTGTTGAAGCCAGGCCAGTCACAACAGCAATGGCCCCCAAACTTTCATTTCTAGCTAGATGCGTCTCAGAAATAGTTTATTATCACTGCAATAGGGACCAACATTTATTGAGCACATCTTATATGCAGAGCACTTCTCCAGGCACCAGGGACCACCAGGAACAAGAGGGTGAGAGGAGTAGCATCTTGATTCAAGGAGAAATTCCCTAATGATTAGAGTTGTTCAAAAATAGAATGGACTGCCTTGGGAGGTAGTGAGGGTCCTATCAAGGAAGGTCTTCAAGCAAAGACTGGACAGATATATGTTGGTAATGGTGTAGGAGATGCTTGGTCAAGTGGAGGGCAGATTCGCAAGGTGCTTCAGAGGTCCCTTCCAGCACAGAGGTTCAGGGATTTCTAGGGGCTGTAAGTACAAGAATCTCTTTAAGATCATTTTACTGAGGTCTTCCTTGCAGTCACGTGGTTCATCCCAATCTCCCAAAGGCCCAGAGTTTGCTACCATCATATCCACGGGGCCATTTTCTCCCCCCTCGCCATCATCTTCTCCTGCCCTTTTCTCTTCCTTCAGTTTCATCCTTCTCTGTAATTTTCAACATCTCCTTCTCTTCTTCCTCTCCTTTTGCTGCCATCATCATCATCATCTCATCTGCTCCTTTCTTTTCCTCCTTCTTCGCCTCCTCCACCACCTCTATCTTCTCTTCCTCTATTATTTATCCCATGTGAGTTGCTGCTACAAAGCTGCCGTCTTTGCCCCTCCCCCATCTGCTTTCATGCATTTTTCAGGGCTTCCTTGTCCTCCTTCAGGGCCATGAATCAAGGAGAAGGTGGAAGGGCACATGGCATGGCTGGACTGGAAGAGGCACTGAGAGCCAGTGAGACTTTTATGTTTATCTCAGCTGTGAGTTCTTGTCATGTCACCAAAGGCTCACATTCACTCCTTCCATAAAAACGTTCAGTTCTCTCTGAAACTCATTAAAGCCTTCTGACTTCCACAGCATTCTCTTGGCAGAGGGTCTTTTGTTTGCTGCTCTGGCTGGCCCAACTCCATGGGAATGGGGGTTGGGGGGAACCACAGACTGAGGAGGGAGAGATCTTTCTATAGTCATGGTGCCCCCAGGGACCACCTCCAGAGATCCCTTTGTGCCCCAAACCTTCAGCCTACTTCAGGAGAAATCCTAGGACCACCCTCCCTCCCTACAGAGACGTCCATTCTAATTGGCCTGTACTTTCGGAAATCATGAGCCTGTCCTGACCCAAGACAGTCACAGGAGAGGGGAATGAATAAGATCCTTATATAGCATTTACCATGTGCCTGGGACTGTGCTAAGCATTTAACAATTACTATCTCCTTTTATCCTGACAATAACCCTGGGAGGGTGCTGCTAGTATGATCCAAATTTTACAGTTGAGGAAACCGAAGCAAACACTGGTTAAGTGATCACACAGCCAGTAAATGTCTGAGGTTGGATTTGAACTCAGGTCTTCCTATCTCCAGGTCCAACTCTGTGCACTGTGGCACCCCCTAGGGCCATGCAGGCTCCCAGCTGGTCCTTCACACCCACCCTCTCTGTTGACCCTCCTCACAAGCCTGGGTGCTGCTTAGGCAGGGACTCTTGTGCCCATTTTCCAAGTAAAGAAACCAAAGAGGATGAAAGAGGGTGCCTGGCTCTCCTTGTGTCCCGTGATTCCTCTTAATGATAACTCCCCCTACTGGCCCCTACAAGGACAATAAACATTTTTCTTACCCCAAACCAGTGCAGAATGTGGTACAAGTGGGCTCATTCCTGTTTTTCAGATGAGGCAACTGAGATGAAATGAGGGGTGCACAGGGTCCCTGAGTCAGTTAGGGTCAGAGCAGGAAGTGGAGCTCTGATCTCTCTTGATCACTGGTCCTGGGTCCCCATCAGTCTTCAAGTTTCAGGGCACTTTCCTTGGCCTCAGCCCCTGGGATCCCTTCACCTTTAGCTGGCTGGGAAGCAGAAGGGGTCTCCCCTTGTCTGACTACCTGTGGCTGCTCCAGTGAGAGAAGGCCCTTGGGGGTGCTTGCAAAAGCATCTTCGTCCAACTGACTCTGCCCTGGCCCTGACAGCTTCCCTGACAATTTTATGGGAGCTCAGTCCCTCATAAAAATGAAGAGGACTTTTTCTCTTCACATTTAACAGGACATCACATTTACTGGACTTCTCTTTTGCCCCGACACCATTTGGCTATCCAGTATTAATTGTTCCACATTAACCATTTGGTGACTCAGGACCTTGAGCTCCTGATGAGCTTAAGCTGGCCATGGGCAGGCTGGAACCCCATCACATTGACTCATCATGGCCTGTTCCTGCCCAGAGGGTGTGGCCTCCTACTGATTATTGAGCTGGTTGCCTGGGCACCTGCTCTGGGAAGAATAAACTGTGGCTAGTCTACCTTGCATACGCCAGCTCCTTTCCTCTGGAACCCATGACACACTGTCAGGTGGTTGAGGAGGAAGCCTCAGTGTTTCCATTGCGGCCTGAACCTTCCCAGAGCTTATCCTGGGATTCCACCTCTGGCCCCACCCTAGAGGCAGCTGCTGGGTCCTGAAGGGAATGAACACACCACATCCGTGCTTCGTCTTTGGCCCAACGCTGGGGGTGGCTTCTAGCACTTCCTCCCAGGGATGAATCACCTTCTCTGGAAATTCTACTCAGTGGGGCCCAAGAATGTCCATGAGCCATTCCTAGGCTGAGTTGGGCAGCTTGTAGTTCTCCAGGGAAATCTAGACTCCCAGTCTTCACCACTTCTGTCTCATATAATGCACTTAACGCTAACCACTCAGTGAGTTAGAACCTTGGAATCTCATGAGCCCCTTCCCTGAGGAAGGTGTAGAAAAGGCTCCATTCTCCATCTGCAGGAAGAAGGAGGCTAAGCTGGAGGTGTGTGTGTGTGTGTGTGTGTGTGTGTGTGTGTGAGAGAGAGAGAGAGTGTGTGAGAGAGTGTATGAGAGTGTGTGAGTGTGTGAGAGCATGTGTGAGTGTGTGTGAGTGTGTGAGTGTGTGTGAGAGTTTGTGAGTGTGTGTGTGTGAGTGAGTGTGTGTGAGAGAGTATGTGAGAGAGTGTATGTGAGAGTATGTGTGTGCACACATTAATGTTTTACGTGCGAGCAATGGTGATAGACCATGCCCATCCATGGAGGTAATTATTTCCATCATAACCATTCCACCTCTTTCAATGTGGAGAACAGTGTGTTCTTTCCTCCTCTCTCCATCTTTATAAAGCACCTGCTGGGTGCAGGGCATGAGGAAGCCCTCCCTGCCCTGGCTCTCCAGTCCCCCTGCCCCCTCAAGACAAGCCTCACGGACACTCCACCATGGGAGTATCTCCTCCATCCACTTTCTCCCCTCCAGACCCTCCTTCACATCCTTGCTGAAGAGTCTTCCTCTGGCTTCCCTATGGCCATACTATGGCTCTGCTCCAGAATCTCCCATGGTTCCCTACAGCCCACCAAGTGCTTCTGGGTTTGTTAGCTGTCAAATTCCCCTCCAGTCCGTAATAGAGAGCCTTCCACTGGTACAACTTTAGCTCTTGTCATTCCTATCATCTCATCATCCTCATCAATGATCCCTTTGGACTTTGGTCTGTCTGTTCTCTGTCCTCCCCTCCCCCCACTTCCCGGCATCCAGACATTTATCATTTATGCACCCTGCTCCCTAGGCTGGAATGACACCCCCCCCCCCCCCAGACACACTTCTTCACTTACTGGGTCTAACTCACCTCTTCAAACCCATGACAGGAAGCCTTGGCTGATCTTCATTTATAACCCATCTCCAATACATTGAGACTCTTCTGTGTCGATGTCATGACTTTCTAGACTGCAGGCTGCCTAAGGGGAGGGACCCTGTTCTTTGTAAAGTCTGTAACCCCTTCAGCATGGTGGGGGCAGTGGTGGTGTCTGTGTACATGTTGCCTAATAACTCCTGGAAGAAGGCTTCCCTGCCCCTCTGCCAAGGCAGTGTCTTCCCCTGCGCTTCTGCTCCATTCGCCCTATAGCCTGTAGAGCTGTCTGCTCGCTGTCTGTCCCACTGGACTGTGAGCTCTTTGAGGGCCAGGGCTGTCTTTTGCCTGTTTTTGTAGCTTTAGCACAGTCCCTGGCACGAAGGAGACACTCCCCCCCCCCCCCCAAATGCTCGTGCACTAAGATGTTTGTGGAATTGCATTGAAGTGACACGGCTCCATCCTCAGGAGTTTGCAGTCTAGTTGTAAGAGAGCCCTGACATGGAGTCAAAGCTGTCCCAGTGCCTAACTTGATACTTTGAACTTGACAGTTAGAGCTTCATTCTTTTGGTGACTCCAGTTTATATCCCCAGGAAGGCACTCAGCAATCCTTCTCCATACCTTGTACGCTTGTGTGAATGAATTTGCCAGAGCCTTCCCAGAGAGAAGATGTTCACTGGGGAAAGAGGAATATGGACATTGAGTTGCTGAGGTGGAGAGAGGACAGCAGGTAGTGGGGTTGAAGGGGAAGAGGAGGGGTAAGGGGGGGGGAGGGGAAGAGGAGGAGGGGAAAGGGAGGAAGGGGAAGGGGAGGAGGGGGAAGGGAGGAAGGGGAAGGAGGGAAAGGGGAGGAGAGGGAGGGGGAGAAGGAGGAGAGAAGGAGAGAAAGAGGGAGAGGGGGAGAGGGGGAGAGGGAAGGAGAGGGGGAAGGGACAGAGAGAGAGAGAGATCGGATACATGAGTATTGAGATTAGGAAGATAACCTTCGCTGGTCAACAAGTTCTAAGAGATGACAGAGCTCCATGTTGGAGAACAGCGATGGATCTCAGTTTCCTGCCACATAAGAGAAATAGATGGGCATCCCTTTCATTTTGCTCCCCAGTCAGGGATGCGTAGGGTCCACCAGGGCAGACCCAGTGACTGCCCACCTGGACAGGCTGGGGCTCCAGTCCGGCAAGGGCGCACCCAGGCTAGCACTGAGGGAACACTGAACCCCATCCATTCCCTTTTATTTACTTTTAAAGGAACATACTTCCTGGGGGGGGGGGGGACTCTTATTTCAAAGGCCACTCTTTTCCCATTTAACATTTATTGCCCAAACATCACAGTGGAGTGGTCAGTCTAACCTGGAGCACCAGCACGAGCTAGGGCCAACATTCCAAGCACTTGCATTTATTTTCATGAGAACTCTTCTGAGGTTCTGGATGCAGGTCGATCCCTCCTTGACGGGCCCCCCTTGGGCTAGTGAGTTATGCTTCCCCCCCACCCCCATGGAGACTCTGTGATCTGTCAGCAGCATCACTGACTCCACCCCAGGTCTAGAGCAGGGGAACCAATAGAGAGGCAGTATCAGGCACAGGCTGTCAGAGCTGGGAGGAAGCTTAGAACACAGAATGTAGAATGTCAAATGAGGGAGGGCCCTTAGAACACGTCTGAGTGGAGAAAACCTTACAACAGAACACAGAATGTCGGGAACCACCCAGGCCTCATTTGACAAGAGGGCAACTGTGCCCAAGGGATGGGAGAGGCCAGGGAGCTTTCTAATGGCAGGATTTAGGATGTCATGTGCCTGGTAGAATTTAAAGGGAGGCTCATTTTGGGCTTCCCAACAGTCAGAGCCCCACAGCTGTTTCAGGGAGAGTCCAGGTCCATGGCCTAGCACAGGGCCAGTATAGGGCCAGCACAGGGCCTGTCATGGCAGAGCCACTTGAGATGGGCATGTTTGCATAATTGGTTGATTTAAGCTAAGCCTGGAGAACCAGGCTAAGGTGTAGAAAGGATTTCAAATCTGGTTTGGGTTTCTAACAGAAAGTGCTGCAAAGGAGCTTGACTCTGGGTTCCCCCTCATCCACAGCCTGCCTTCCTTCAGTCTATGGATGGAGAAGCCCATCGGCTGCTTGGAAGAAGGTGCCTCTGTCTGGGGGCTGGGGAGGGTAGCCCATGGCCAGTCTGCCCCAGGTTCTGCATCACCTTAGTGTTCGAGCCTCCCCAACCCTTCAACTTCCTTTGATGGGTGGTCTTATGGTATTAAGGTGTAAGCTGCCTGAAGGCAGGGACTTTCTTGCTTGCTCATATTTGTATGCTCAGTACTTAACACAGTGCTGGGCACATAATAAATATTCTATCTCTCCATCTCTCCCTCTCCTCTTTCTCTCATTCCAATAAGCCAGGACAAAGGTACAGAAATGGGAGATGTAACATCTGGGATAAGGAACATCCAGAAGGCAGGGTGCATATGATGAAGTTTTGTGTAATAAGTGTGGGGAGGGGAAAGCCAACTAGAGTGAGATGATCTAGGTCTTTAAATGCCCCAGATAATGTGTTTGAGGCACTAGGGAGTCACAGAGCTCCTTGATCAGGGAAGTGCTGAAATCAGAAGTTGACAGGATCTGTCCCCTGTATGGGGGGTGTCCTGAAGAGGGAAGATGCTAGGAACGGCAAGACCCATTAGGAGCTGAATGGTGAGAGGTGGAGAAGACTGCTCCAGAGCGGCAGTTGTGTAAGTGGAGAGAAGGAGACAGATCGAGAGATTGTTAAGAGAGTTGGAAAGATTTGGCAAACGATTGGAGAGATGTGTTATATGAGAGGTATGACTCAAGGGTAGCCCCGAGGCTGACTCTCTGGCTGAGTGGAAGGATTGTGGTGCCCTTGACAGGTTCAGGGAGCTTTACAAGAGGAGGATTTGGAGAAAATGAAATTAGTTCAGTTTTAGACTGGTTGAATTTGGTATACCTCTGGAGCATCGTTTCAAAACATCAACTAGGTGTTGCAGGGCTTGAGAGTGATAGAGGCACAGGCTGAGTCTATGGATATGGGAGCTGTCTACATCAAGAGGTTTGTGGAACCCCTGGGAGCTGATGAGATCATGGAGAAAGAAGAGGAGAGGCACTAGGATAGAGCCTTGGGGGGCACCCCTAGTCCTCCCCAGCACTTAGGGGGAGTGATATGAAGGAAGATTCGGCAAAGGAGACGGGAGAAGTGACCAGACTGGTAGGAAGAGAAGCAGGAGAGAACAGAGTCACAAGGGAGAGAGGGTTCCAGCAAAGCGGGGAATACAGAGCCATCAGAGGATCTCCTGGATAATGATTTTTACTTAAACCCTTTTCTCCCCAGTTATTGAGGGTTCATGTTTTTCTTCCACCCACTGTCTCTTCCCACCAAAAAAAAAAAAAAAAGGAAGAAAAAAGATTCTTATAACAAATACCCACAGTTAAGCAAAGCAAATTTCCTTATTGGCTGTGTCTAAAAAGAATCCTTGGTACATCCGAGAGAGCCCTTTCAGTTGAGTGATGAGATTAGAAGTCAGGCTTCAATAGACAGCTTTTTGCCTAGGAGTTTGGCTAAAATCTCTGAAGACAGCTCCAGGGGATAGTCAAGTCAAATGAAGAGGTTTTTGTTTGTTTTTCCAGATGAGAGAAATCTGGCCATGTTTATAGGCACTAAAAGTGAATTAGTAATAGGGAGAGATTGAAGACTGAGGAGGAGGGCATGGTTCCCAACAACTGGAGTTTCCTGAAAGTGGCGATTTCTACCTAAAAGGCAGGGATGCTATCCCCAGTCAATGCGCCCCTTACCTTTTAAGTTTAGTTTTTTCCCTCAACATTTTACAAAAGATATTAGCCTAAAGCCCATGTCAGCTCCTGAATCCTCAGCCTTTTCTATCTCTCGCTTCCTTTTTCCTCTTTTTTTCGGCTCTAGTGGGAGCAACCCTGTCAGCAGCAGACAGAGGCACCCATCACTCCTAGAAGTCCACCACACCTCACCCGGAGAGAAACCTTCCAGGGCTCACCTCCTCCGCGGTAGTGCCCACCTCCTCGGGCGCAGGCGCTGGACTTCTACCAGTAAGCCACCCCTGAAGAGCCGGCATTTAAACCTGCTGCCTTAACGTCTCCTCATTAATTATGTCCTCTGCAGCTGTGGCCCTCATCTGCCTGAAGAATGGAGCAGAGTAGATGCAGCCGGGATGACTGGTGGTAGGCTGAGGATCCGCCCTTCACATTCTAGGAAGGACCAAGCCCTCTCTGGGACCACAGAAGAGAGGTGGTCTCACTTTCGGACAACGTTGCCCCGGCCCTGCAGTGCTAAGGAATTCCACTGCATAGACGCGAAAACGCTCTGAGTGCTTACCAATCCACTTCCCAGAGTTGTTCAACGATTCAAACCCACCAGCATTCTTTGTAGCCTAGTCTACCATGTGCCCAGCGCTGTGCTAAGAGAGCATGGGACCCACCGCTGCCCTTTGGGATTTTACAAACTGATGGGGGGTATGGCACAGAGCCCCGGAACTTGAGCCGCACCCATACATGGAGTCTCCCTTCTTCCAGTCACAACATGGTCACTCACCCTCTGCTTCCCAGCCTCCACCCTCGGGGACAGCCTGTGCCACTCTGGGACATCTCTCACTGTGAGGCTCTTTGTAGCTTCCATACATTTTTGTTCTCTCATTCCCATTAAAGAGCTTGTTCTTTGATGATTCTTGGTGTCAGGAGCAGGTACCTGAGAGAGCCGGGTTCAAATCCCACTTCAGGCGCTTCCTAGCTCTGTAGCCTTGGGCAAGTTACTTTTCCTCCCAAGTTCGGAGGCGGCTCCTGACACCTCTAAAGAGACATAAAGCAACCCTCTCACTGAGCCTCGCTTACATCTCATCCTATCGGTGAGGAAACTAAGGCACAGAGAGCTGGCTGGGGTCAGAGGGGGAATCGGAATCTCCAAACCCAGCTCCCTGGCCACCCAGTCACTCGCTTCTCAAGGAGGCAGGGAGCCTTGTGCTTTCAGTATGAGTCTGTGTACACAGTAAGAGCTTAGTAAATACTCGCGTCTGACGGCTTGATTATCCCAGCTCAGTCAACCTTGTGACCTCGGATGAGCTGCTTTCCCTCTCAGTGCTGATATGAATCACTGGGGGCTCTCCACCCTGCAAATCTCTTTACCCTCATATATATGGACAGAGCTGAGTAAGAGCTGGATTATATATATATATATATATATACATATCGGGGTCTTTCAACTTGCCACCTCCGCGCCTGCCTGCTCCAGGCAGCCAATGCGCAGAAAGCCCTACTCTTCTCGCAGCCTCTCGGAAGGGGCCTCAGGACCGAGCTCAACCTCCACCAGAACAAAAAAGCCCAGTGGAGTCCTGAGGAAAACCTTGTACGCCTGAGAAAGGAATGGCCTTTCCCACTGAGCTGAAGCCTGCCCCTCGGAAGCCTCCCCCAGTGCTCCACTCTCCTCCGGCTTCTGCTGGCTGGGGTCAAGTAGACCCAACGCCCTCCAGGCAGAGATAGCCTCCCCATCCTTGAACTGTTGCTGCCCCCTGCTGGAAGCGGGGAGGCCAGCCGCGTCTGCCCCTGCCTCGCCTGGGGGCCCTGGCTGCAAGTCCCAGCTGCCCACCCAGGTGCAACCTGGGCTCCGAAGAGGCCGCCCTCCCGCTCTGTCCCTCTGGGGTTCACGGGGGGGGGTGGGGGGGGCAGACACTGTGCGGGCAGACAGATAACCAGGCAGAAGCCAGGACTCAGGGAAGAAGGACCACGAGGCAGGTCTTCAGTGGAAGAGCCAAGATTCTTTTCTCAAGTCCAAGTAGAGGGAACGGGCTCAATCTGGAGAAGGAAAACAGGCCGGTGTCTTCATGGCTGGGCAGTGCCTGCAGCCCCTGCCTTGTTTCAGCCAAGATGGCCTTTGAGGGGGCAGGAGAGCCATGAGTGGCCTGGGTTGGAGATCAGAGGATCTGGGTCCAGGTCCAGGTTTGTCTACCTGCCTCCTGGGTGACCTGAGTCCTATCACCTCTCTGAGCCTTGGTCTCCTTCTCTGCCCAACCAGGGTCTTGAATTCGAGGCTTCTTCCTATTCCTGAACCATGATGCTCGAGGGCTGGTCATTTGGAGGCTAGATCCTGGAACTGCCAGTCAGGAAATCTGGGCCCAGCTCTCATGGAGTGGGCACCCAAGGAGGCCTCAGACAAGTCCCTCACCCTGGGCCTCAGCTTCCTCTTGCCAAAGGAGCCCCTGCCTTCTGTCCTGCGAGTGGACAGGACTGGTTCAGACCAGACTCAGGTGGAGGAATCTTCCGTTTGGGTCAAAGAGCAATTGGCAAATCTTTGGTCGTATTCAATATAGCCATTGTTACTGTTATTAAAATAATAACAAGCTGGAGTAGCTGAGACTGAGGGGCTCAGCTGTTCTGTGTCTTCCTCCATCTTCCTGCCCCCATGTTTTGAAGCCTCACGTGGCAGAGACTGTGCATGTGTGTGTGTGTGTGAGTATGTGTCTGTGTCTGTGTGTGAGTGTGTGTGGGGGTGTGTATCTGTGTGTATGTGTGTTTGTGTGTGTGTTTGTGTCTGTGTGTCTGTGTTTGAGTGTGTGTCAGGGTGTGTGTCTGTGTGTTTGTGTGTGTATGTATGTGAGTGTGTGTATGTCTGTGTGTGTATGTGTGTGTCTGTGTGCATGTGTTTGTGTGTGCCTGGACAAGGGTGGCAGGCCTCCCATGGCTCCCATGGCTCCCGGGCCGGGTTCTCAACTCTTTATGTACGTCCCTTCCCCACCTGCGGCTTCATCTCTCTCCTCTGTAAAGTGATAGTCTCAGAGCCCCTTCCATGAAGTCCCATGTTCCATCTTCTAATGCCCCTTCTCTACTCTATGTTCTAAGGACCCTGCAAGCTCTCATGGGCTGTGCTCTAAGGGTCCTTCAGGTTCTGATGGTCTAGGCTTCTGTTTGAATCTTGATGGCTTTAAAAGCTCTCAGTGATTGTCATTCTGTCCCTTTCTCTCTTGCTTCTTTGCAAAGGTGACCCCAGACACTCAGCTTCAGTGACTGTGTGAATGGTCACCATCCTTCCCTTCACCCCAAGGGATAGCTCAGACACCCTCCAGTCCCCATCACTGTCCACTGCCTGGAAGAAATAGGAGGGAATGGGTAGGGTAGCACCTCTCTTGTATCTAAGGAAATGGAGGTTCACTTTGGACGCTGGCTTTGGACCTGGACAACCCCAGTGATCACTGGTGCTTCAAGAATGCATGCGTGGTGCATACAGCATTTGGGCAAGGCCCTTCCACTCTCAGCCTTACCTTCTTCATCTGCAAAATTCAAGGGTTGGAACCAATGATCTCCCAGGTCCCTTCTAGCTCCAAACCTGCAATAATTCAACTAGACAGCTTTGGAACTGGGTGACCCGGCCAACTCAAAGACGACTTGTCACTAATTCAATGCCAACTTGCAGGAAGTCTCTGGTGCTGTGCCCCAGGGATCGGGATTCCTGACCCTGTGCTACTTACTATTATTGTTGAGGTCTTGAATAAAGGCGCATCATGCTCTCCTGATTTATAAAGACACAAAGTGGGCAGTGGGCAACAGATCCAGGATTCAAAATGATCTGGGCAGGCTAGAAGAGCAGGCCAAACAGAATGAGGTGGGATTTCAGGGGATAACTGTCCAATTTTCCACTTGAGTTCATGTGATCAAAGTCACCAGGACAAGATGAAGGGAGATAAAGATAGAAATTTGTCAGAAAAAGATTTGGGGAAGCCTACAAGCTCAGTCCCTTACTCTCCCACAGCCTCTCAAATCGAGGGCAATCCTGGGCCTCATCGAAAGAGGCCAAACTTCCAGGGCAGAGGAGGCTGTGCTCCCCCTGCCTCCAGCCTCTCCCCAATCCATCCTGTCCACCATTTTTCAGCCACTACAGTGACTTTCCTAAAGCCTTGGTCTGACCATCTCAATTTCCTGTTCAGTTAACTCCAGGGGTGAGAATCACCCTCAGGATCAAATAGAAGATACTCTGTTTGGCCTTCAAGGCCTTTCATGACCCAGCCCCCTCCTCTTTTTTCTGTCTTCTGATACTTCACCCCCCCCCCCTCCACTTGCCCTCATGAGCCGCTGAGCCTGGGCCTGCTGGCTGTTCCATGACCAAGACCCTCCATCTCTCTGCTCTGGGCCTTCTTTCCACCTGGCCCCCAGGCCTGGCAGGCTCCCCCTCCTCCCCTCTGACCCCTGATCTCCCTGGCTTCAAGTCCCAGCTAAAATCCCACCTTCTATAGGAGCCTTCCATTGTCTCCCAATTATTTTATACAGAGTATTTCAATGCAAATTGGTTAATTTGTTGTCTCTCTGGCAGACAGTAAGCTCCTGAAGGCAAGGATTGTCTTTTGCCTCTCTCTGTAACTCCAGCAGTTAGCCCAGTGCTTTGTACACAGTTGGCGCTCATTTGATGCTTGTTGACTGGATCATACCCCCAGTGTGCTCTTCCTTGGCCAGGCCACATTTCCGAAGGCTTGTCCTCAGTTGTGGTCACCGCCGGGAAAGACACTGATGAAATGGAGAGTGTCCAGAGGAAGGCAGCTAGGACGGTGAAGGGCCTTGGGCTCATGATGCATCAGGAAGTCAAACTGAAGAAACTGTGGCAATTTAACCCTCTGATGAGAAGACTGGGGCAGAGATAGGGGCGGAGGAGGGTGGAATCCAGTAGCTATCTCTAGGCATTCAGAGGCAGCCATGACTCAGATTTGCTTGGCTCTCTTGGGCCCCAGAGAATCAAACCAGGAGCTACCCATGGTCATTGACAGGAGAGATCCCAGAGCCATGCCAAGGGAAGCTTGGGGCCAGTGAGAGCTGTCCCGGAGTGGAATGAGCTGCCTCAGGAGGTGGTGAGCCCCTCACGGGAGGGTTGAACCTCAGGGAAAGTCTGTGGCTTGGGGAGTTTGCAGAGGGGAATCTTGTTCAGAGTGGATGGGCTGGTCACCGAGACTCCTTCCAGTTCAGAGAGGATGTGATTCTTTGATTTTCCTAAGAGGCATGTTTTGTGGCAGCCCATCCATGGCTTATGAAAATAGCTCATATTTGCAATGAACTACTGGGCTTCCAAGATGCTTTAAGCCAGGCCATGGAGGAAGGCTTTGGATACATTCTTATCCTCACTGACAGATGGGGAAACTGAGGATCAGAGATGTCAGGTGGCCTAGCCCTGGTCATGAGGTAATAACCATCAGAGGGCCTACAAGCTTCAGTTGACTGGATACTGCACCTCCCTGCCTGGCTGCCATGGTCAGTCATGATAAGGAGGATTTGGCTATAGTGCCCTTGGCACCAGGTGTTGAATCCAAGGGACTGGACAAAGGGAACCTTATTTGGTGAAAGGATGGGTCTGGGTTGAAGGAGCCAGGTGGCCATGAGAGGTGAGGAAGCCACCTGCCACTAGCTTCTTGGCACATTTTACTAGTTTTCACATACTTCCTGGAGGGTGGGGGAGCCTCTGGGCAAGGCCATCAAGATAAGATTCTGGGGAATAGTGGCCCTGGCATCTGGGGCTCCAGACTTTGCTCTGTACCTGTCTTTTTCTGCTCCAAGGCTGGCTAAGAGAGTCAAACCCCACCTGTGGGTAGCCTGAAAGTGCCCAGCATCACCATGCCCGCCTGCATTGCCCAGGGGCCACGCACTGACAGTACAGGGCCAGAGGAGCTCTAGTGGGAGCCAAGGCCTGACTGTGGGAACGTGGGCCTGTGCTCCCTGCACCTCACGTCATCTAATGCCTTCTCACAAGGGGTGGCTTCTTCAGGCCCTTCTGAGCCCTGCTCTGGCCTGGGAGCTGAGGCAGAGTGACGACAGCCCAGGCTGAGGGGCCTTCGGAAGGTCCAGGACAGGTCAGGGAGAGGGGAAAATACTCAGAGGAAGAATAAGAAGCCAGGATGTTTCCTGATAGTCAGGAAAAGCCCATTCCCCTGGCCTGCAGCTCTCATCCCCCACCTCATTCGATCTTGCATTATTTATTCCCTGTGTCCAGGTCATCTCTACACCCCCCCCCCCCAATGTCTGGGAGAGAAAGGGTGGCAGAGAGGAAATGGCTCTGGGAAGCCTGAGTTCAGGGCCCTTCACTGACCCTTATTTGCTGCATGACTCTGGCCTTGACCCTTAACCTCTCAATGGCCCTAGGCAATTCTCCAAGGCTCCAGGCTTGATGAAGGGAGTTTCCACACCAGGAGCTCCTCACCCTGATGGAATCACAGGTCTAGACTCCATCTCCTTCCCGCTCCAGATGACTGGGAGGCTCACTTGAGATGGAAGGGCTCTGTGAATGTTACTAATTATAACTAACATGCATGATCCATGCTAAATTTGCCAAGTGTTTCATGCTCATCCTCTTGTATGTATGTATGTATGTATGGATGGATGGATGGATGGGTGGATGGATGGATGGATAGATGGATAGATGGATGGGTGGGTGGATGGATGGATGGATAGGTGGATGGATGGATGGATGGATGGATGGGTGGATGGATGGGTGGATGGATGGGTGGATGGATGGATGGATGGATGGATAGATGGATGGGTGGGTGGATGGATGGATGGATGGGTGGATAGATGGATGGGTGGATGGATGGATGGGTGGATGGATGGATGGATGGGTGGATGGATGGATGTATAGATGGATAGATGGATGGGTGGGTGGATGGATGGATAGGTGGATGGATGGATGGATGGATGGATGGATGGATGGATGG
>CM053592.1:194063017-194141929 GCA_028646515.1 Pseudochirops corinnae | reverse complement strand
GGATGGATGGATGGATGGATGGGTGGATGGATGGATGGATGGATGGGTGGATGGATGGATGGGTGGATGGATGGATGGGTGGATGGATGGATGGATGGGTGGATGGATGGATGGATGGGTGGATAGGTGGATAGATGGATGGGTGGATGGGTGGATAGATGGATGGATAGATGGATAGGTGGATGGGTGGGTGGATGGATGGGTGGATGGATGGATGGGTGGATGGATGGATGGATGGATGGGTGGATGGATGGATAGATGGGTGGATAGGTGGATAGATGGATGGGTGGATGGGTGGATAGATGGATGGATAGATGGATAGGTGGATGGGTGGGTGGATGGATGAATGGATATCTCTGTTATGATAAATCAATTTGTTGGATCAAGTTGGATGAAATGGAAACATTTGAGAGAGACAATATGGCAGAGTAAAGGGCACTGGGTCTGGAATCAGGGAGGCCAGGGTTCATGTCCCACCTCAGACCCTTCTAGCTGTGAGACCCTGACAAGTCACTATCTTTCCTTCTTCTCCTCCCTGAGGGGGGATCTCACTGGCCTCGAGGGTTCCTTCCAGGTCTCAGAGTAAAGAATGAACATCTTTGTGTTTCAACCCAGGACCCTTGGCCACAGGCTTCCCCTTTCATCCCCTTTGTTTTTCCCTGAAAACTGGGCATTCCTTCTGACTCCTGAGCCCAGAGGAAATCTGATGGTCAGACCTGGAAGGTGGTGGGCTGCCTTTCAGGAATTTCTGGATCTGACCACCAGATGGCAGTGCTCACTCATATACTTAGCGAGAACTCAGCATCCAGGTAAGTGGCGAGCCCACCTTTCCCTGGGACTGGGGCCTCCATTCCTATTCCCAAGAGAATGGAGGGCTAGGGATGGAGCCAGGGCAAAGCGTGGCCCAGACTCGTGGCTTAGCCATCAATAAACATCATGGAGCATCTTCTGTGGGCCCCATGTCTGGTGCAAGGCAATGGAGGGACCAGAAAGACTCCATCCTGCCCCTGCTCTCAAGGGGCTCGCTAATGTAAGGGCTCCAGCTCCAGGTTCATTGGTGGCCTGTATTCCACTCCTCCTGGACTCTGTGTGACCAGGCCTCCTCATGGGTCACAGCTCAGACTATCTGATAGGGATGGGAGAGGGAGCAGCTGCACTGGCCCCAGCTTAGGAGCCCAAGGAAGTCTCCAAAGGAAGTCCTTGGGGAGGCCAGTGGGACTCTGGGCAATGAGCAGAGGTGGCCTGTCGTGCTGCATATTTCGTGTCAGAAGTCCTCACTCTGCCACTCACTAATGGTGAGACCTGAAGCAGAATCAGCTCTTTGGGCCTCAGTTTCCTTCTATGTCAAATTAAGACATTGAGCTAGATGACCTTTGGGGCCCTTTGGGTTCAGCAAGTCTATCATCTTATGACCTTTGGTTCTCCCATTGTGTGGAAGGGTCCAGTTCAGACACACAGACCTTGAGTGAACCCGTCTGACATTGCCAGTTTGGGCACTGGTGCCTGCTCTGGGTTCCATGATAAGACAGGAAAGGGAGATAAGGCACCATTCCCACACCAAAGGATCTTTTGGTCTGAGAATGTACACACACACCTAAATCAGGGTAGAATGAGACCAGCTGATGTCATCCAGCTTGATGGTTAAAACTCTTGGCATTCTGGTTTCTGACTGATTTCCAGACTTATTGCACTTTGGGCCCCCTCACATACTCTCTGTTCCAGTCCAACTGACCTATTTATTCTTCCTTGTATGGAGCACACCATTCCCCACCTTTGTACAGACAGGCACCCATACCTGAATAGCGCTCTCTTCACCTTTACCTCTCAGAATTTCTAGCATTCTTCTAGTTTCCTGTCTCTATCTGACTAATAGGTATTCATCCACTTGACTCTTTATGTGTAGATAGTAAATTCGAACTCTTGTAAGTGATTAGGAATTTCATTTGGGAGGCTCTACAACCACTCCAATTTAATGCAAATATATTAGATTCAAAAGTACTTCTTATTCAAGGAACACATCATCATGCAATTACATGATGGAAATATAAGATGGGCTGGTCACATGCTAAGCCGGCTGGTTCACCAGCATCCTGGTGATGTTAGCAGGAAACAGGAAGGCATCAAGGATGGTGGGTGGACAATGCACCTTTGGGAGGTCACAGAGAAGAGCTGCATGAGATGGGAATCTGGGATCCATGTGATGGAAGGAAATGCCCACATTCCTGAGGTCACAGTTCCCTTAGAGAATGTCTGAGTATGGGCAAGGTCCTGGGCACTTGAGCACGAGAGTGAACCCTGCCCTACAAGTAGAGGGGAGGGCATATACAAGGACACACGTGAGTAAATAAACCAAGTTGATTGCTGCAGCCAGCCCAACGTCCTCCACAAACATCTGGAGATCTCACCATCCAGAAGACAAGGCTTGCTCTTGGACTTGGCCTTTGTTTAGGGTAGCAGAGAACCCCCTTGGCAGGCAATCTGGTCTGCCTGTAATAGGCTCTCCTTGACAATGGTTAGCTTGAGGTCATGGTGCAGTCATCTGTGTTGTTACATCTTTGGAGGAATCTTGGGTGATGGCCACCTAGCTAGGGGAAAGGCCTTGCTAGGGGAGGGTGTTGTGAGACAGGGCCAGTTTAAGGCCCAGATAGGATGCCTGGCCCACTAGGAAGTCCTCCTCCCATCCTCCACAACCTCTCCCACTCACTGATGTGCAAAATCCCTTTTCCAAGGGACAAAGTCACTCCCGTTAGAAACTGGAAACAGAAATAACTGTGGGTTAGGGTTAGGATGTGAGATTAGGGATCAGTGTCTCCTGCAAAGGTGGGATCATGAAGATGGATAGGAAGGAGAGATGGGAGACTTGGGAAGAAGGGCCTCAGACACTGATGTCAGACTCTGCTCATGCCACGTGTATTGATAGTTGTCTAGCCTACCAGGGCTGGTCCTGACATCCCCCAGAGTCAGCAGGAGAGAGCCTGAGCAGGTGCAGCCGCTCACCCCAGCCCTAAGCTCTTCTCTGGTTCCTTACCCAGAGTAAAAATAAAAATAAAGGTTTGGAAGATGAATGTCACTGAGGTCAGAGGGCGAGAGCTCCCAGGAGTGGGAGCATTGGGGTGAGCAGAGGAGGTTTCCTGGAGGGGGGGCTATGGAAGAACTGAAGGGCAGATGGAGAGAGTGCTCCATTCCTTCTGGGATGAAGGCCAAATGCCTGAGTCTGGCTTTCAAGGCCCTCCAAAATCAGCTCCCAGGTCCATGACCTCTCATTAACCCAGGGGCCAGTCTTCTTCATCACTCAAACTGGGAAAAATCACAGGAGAAAAATTGGGGAATTAGAACATGTGTTGGAAAGACAGGCCAGGCTGACAGAGGCAGAACATCGTCTGTGTGTCGAGCATGTGAGACCACAAAGGACAAGACTGGAAATCTAGGTGAGAGCAGATTTTGGAGGACTTTGAAAAACAGACCCAGCAATTTGGACTCTCCCTAGTAGGCAGTGGGGAACAATGGCAGATTCTTGAGGGGGAGAGTGGTGGGCTCAAAACTGATCACAGCTGCTTAAAGAGAACTGACAAGTCCGATTGGGAGTAGAAGGTGGAGGGAGACTGAGATGCCCCTCCAAGGGCTGTGTACTTCATGCTGCAAGCTTGAGAAACCCACCCAATGGTGGTGTTTCTGTCCAGAGGGAATGTCAGGTCCAATCATGTGCTGGGGATCTCAGCCAAGCATTCTGATCCATAAACGTTTATCATGGGCTTAATGTATGCCAGGCATTGTGCAAGGTGCTAGAGATGCAGGGAGAGAAATGAAGCAGCCCCTGGCCTCAAGGAGCTTCCATTCTGTAGGGAAAGACCATGTGCATGACCAAAATGTCAGGGACCCAGTGTGCTCCCCACCAAACCCATTGTCCCTCCTGAGGCAAGCTCCCCGTCTCAGTGTCCTTATCAAGCTTAGACATTTCTGGCTTTGGCCAAATTCATCAGCTGTAATACTAACTGGATCACAGTCTGGGGCCTTCCCAAGGAACATCTCCTGGCTCAGTGGTAGAGCCACGTCCCTGACAAGGTCTTCCTTCATTCCTGACATGCAGAGCCAGACTCTTTACACCTTCACTCACACACACACACACACACACACACACACACACATACTCATACACACATACTCACACACACTCACACACACACACTCATACACACACTCACACACGCACACACTCACACTCACACACATACTCACACACCCACCCCTCTCCATGCCTCTTTCCTACACAATGTTTCTGGTCAAAGTGCACACACATTTTTAATGCAAAGTCATTCAAAGGAAGGAAATGTTGTCTGATCATTAACCATTCTGTTCATTGATTCCCCCTCCCCCCCTTGCAACTGGGGAAGAGGGAAAAATAGGCATGTTAGGAGGTCACTGGACTGGGAGTCAGAAGAGTGGGTTCTGGCCATGGACCAGCCTGGGTTAGTCACCAAGAGAAGGCAGTGTCAGCCTCTCACCTTCCACTGCCTTGTGGACAGTGTCTTCCTCCCTACCTGCCTGCTCCTTCTCAGCCTCTTTGTTGGTCTCGTCATCCGTATCCTGCCTCCTCACTGGGGGCCTTCACCGAGCTTCTGGCCCCGCCCTCCCTCTCTCTCTCTTCTCTCTGGCTCTCTGTTTTTCTCTTATCAGCTCCTATGGCTTCATTGATCACCTCCATGCCTATGATTCCCAGACCTAGTTAACCAGGAGGTTTGACAAGCAATACGCTGAGATTCTGCTTTAAGCCAGCTGTGAATGTGGCCGTTTTATCTTGGGAGAGTTGGATGGAGGGGATGGAGGAGGAACCTTCATTGTTGCTGATGACATCTTGGCTTGAAAAATTAAGGAGACAGAATCATTGCAGGCTCCTCTGATTAGAAAGTGACAATAACATAATTATAATTAGCTGTAAGAATAGCCAACACTGTACTAAGGACTTTACAATTGTTATCTCATTTCATCCTCACAAAAGTCCAACGAAGTAAGTGCTGTTAAGATCTTCATTTTGCAGATAAGGAAACTAAAGTAGACACAGGTTATGTGACTTGCCCAGGGTCACCTCATAGGTGTCTGCAGCAAAATTTGAACTCAGGTCTTCCTCACTCCAGACCTGGTACTCTGGACTGTACCGCCAAGAGGTGAGGAGGCCACAGAGTGAGAACAAATGATGAAAAAGGTGTGGGGTAGAAACCACCCTCTATGGAGTGACAAGAGCAGGAGCTTCTCAGGAAGGGAAAGCACCAGTGGGTCACTATCTGTGCCATGGGAGAGAATGTCCTCATTGTTAGATTCCTTTGCTCATTCCTCTCTTTGACTCACCCCACATGCCAGGGCACTCCCCTGGATCTCTTGGCATTTGATTAAGTTCAACAGACATTTCTTAAGCCCCTACAATGTATAAAGTATGGTGCTGGACTCTGGGAAATAGAGACCAAAAAGTGGAAACTCCCTTCCCTCTAGGAGTCTGAATTCTACTAGGAGATCATGCCCCAACAGGGCATGCAGACTCTTGATGGCTTATCCCTTGCTCTCACCAGTCATGACCAACACACCTGCTTTTCTGATCACAAATGTCCCCAGGGACATTCTCAACACTTCCATCTCCACAGCTCTTCCTTGGTAACATCCCAAGCTGGCCCCTTCAATTGCTCAGTGACTTCTTCTTCTCCTTCTCCTCCTTCTCCTTCTCCTTCTCTTTCTCCTTCTCCTTCTCCTTCTCCTTCTTCTCCTTCTCCTTCTCCTTCTCCTTCTCCTCTTCCTCCTTCTCCACCACCACCACCACTGCCTTCTTCATCATAGCCTACTAAGTCTCCCTTCCCTATAACTTCCCCCTCTTTAAGAAGAGAAACTTTCCCTTGTGATCAATAAAAACAGTCAAATAGACCAAATTCAAGCATTGGTGACATCTGAAAACGTAAATCTCCTCCCTCATAGACAGCTCACGTTCCTGGTGAAGCTGCCTAAGGGTTATCTTTCAGACTTTAATGCTTGAATACACACGCGTGCACACACATGAACACACATGAACACGCACATACACGTGCGCACACATGTGTAAATGTGCTTTATCTGAGTAGCCTTTTGGAGCCTGTGCTCTGCTCTACACAAGACATTAAACACCCATTAAAAAAATCTCACAGGAACCAGATTCATTCCAAGGTATGTGTATCTCTTAGGGATCACTGGTTAGGATTCTTAGGCTTAGAGAAACGTTTCAAGGTGCCTCTCAGAGCTCATATTCCAGGGAGAAATGCCATGTGTGTGCCCTGAGTGTTTCCAAGAGGCGTCTCTCCACTAGAGGCTTAGCTCCAATGTGCAAATTGATCCTGACATTCTGTCATCGGCACCTCCAGCTCAAACCCAACTGGGGAGACACCCACATGCACCAGTTGTGGGCTCCTGGCAGCTTCTGCTAAAGATAGCTGGCCCTGAGCAAGAGATCCTCACTAACATTACAGGCTCATTAGAGAAGTGATGACAGGTTATGGTGGGGGGCCCTGGAAAGGAGCCCCCAACTGCTACTGTCCATGCTGCCGTTTGTGCTGAGTTTGGGCAGCTGTCCTAACAATGGGGAGGACACAGGATCCACACTCCCCCACCAAGGATCAGCTCTCTCAGACTAATGCCTGTCTCCAAAGGTGTTCTGCCCAGCAAAGTCTTGGCTCCCTCAACCCCTTTGGGATCATGGATTAAGGCAAGATCGACATTCTTTATTGCATTATAGGAAGACTTTTCCCCACTCCCAGAGAAATGGGTTTATTTTCTTGGAAACATTTACCTCCACACATTACTCACATGCTGGTCTCTTGGATGACATGGTGTCAGGAGAAAGAATAATAAATAATGAATTTAGAATTTTGCAGGCAGTTGAGAAAGTTTTTCATGGCACTCCATACTTTCAAAAGAGTCAAAAACAGGTATATCTTACCCAAACTTCCATCCTCTCCATCCAAGGGTAATGGAGGATGGGCCCAGCTGGGTAGCCCACAGTGATTGAAGCTGAGCAGAAAAGTCAGTCTTCTGAACTGTGGACTGACTGGGTGCAGGTCCCTTCCTTACCCATCAATCTCTTCTCCCTCACATGGACCTAAATCAGCCCAGTGCCTCTATGTCCCTAAACCAACCTACTCTGGGCTTTCACATCACCTTCTGGTGCCCCCATTCCATTAACAAGCTGCCTTCCATATCAGACCTCTGTCTGGCTCCTAGAAATTCTTTGGCTTTTATTTTGTACTTATCTGTATATGTGTTTTTCTCTCAAAGAATACAAGCTTCCTGAGGGAGGAGATTGCTTCATTCTTGTCTTTATGTAACATCTACCAGCTCCAGGGTGGGTGAAGGTGGTTCCCTGAAGAACACCCTTACTATACTGCATGTTGTGTAGATAGAGGCAGCCATGAGCCTTAAATGACTGAGAGTTCTCCAAGGCTAGGATGCCCAGTAAGGTGGAGAGACTTTGGTAAAAGAGAGGAAAGAGGGAATTAGAGGCTGGGAAGGGAGGCAAGACTGGACACTGTGAATGGCTAACAGAAGTCTCCAGGGCCATAGACCACTGGGCAAGGCTGAGCTCCCAATGTCCTATGGGACGTGGTCCCATGTCCCATGATTCCCAGTGCCTATTCCCAGCCACTACCAAGAGTAGATTGCTCTGGAGACATTGTTGTCTCCCTGGTTGAGCTGAGAATTTATCTTGCCCCTTAGTCTCCGAGATCACTTACCATTGTGTATTCTATTATCTAATCTAATCTGCATCACTTCCCTCATTTCTAGTCACTGTTTGCTCCATAAATGTGCTTGCTCAATATTCCAGTTGTTTTCTGTGTAAGCAGCATTTGATGGAAGACAGCCAACGTGCCTATAGAAGGACCAGTGAGTGACCGGTCATGTTTTTCCTGGTCCTTACAAGGGAGCAACACAGTACACATATCTTAAGTGGAATGGAGAGCTGGAGACGAGAAAGTGGAGGTGAGACCAGATGGCCACCCTTGTCCTGCCTCCCATCTGCTCCTCCCCCAGCAGGATACTCTAAGTGCCACCTTCTCCCTCTTGCTCCTCCACCAAGCTGCCAATCCCATTCTCCTGGGGATGGGAGGAAGCCTCCATTTTGGAAGAGAAACCAAGCCAGCTATCTCTTCCTCTCCCACATGGTTTGAACTCTTTTGAACTTTTCCAGCACGTACCCCCATGCCAAATACCTCCCCTCCTTCTCCTGACCTTCTCATTTCCTTCTGTACATTGCCTTCTCTCTTTAGACTGTAAATTCCTCAAAAGTAGAAGTTGTCTTTGTTTCTCATAGTTGTATCCTCAGCACTTAACACAGTGTGTGGCATATATTAGGTGCTTAATAAATGTTTATTGACTCACTGACTGACAGATGGGGTGGGTTAGATCTCAGAGCAGATATTTATCTCTTCATGCAAAAGGTGAGCCAGCTGTGGCAAGAGACTGGTTATCTATACTGACTGCACCTAGCCCAGAGCCAGCCCCATTGAAGGCATCTGTTGGGCTGAGTTCAGGACCTGAATTTCCCTTTTTGTCAACTAGACTTTATCTTCTTGGTCTGTTCTATCTCAAGGAATTTGCATAGGATCTAACAGCCAGCCAAGACATTCCTCCAGGTAAGATTAAGGGGAGCTTAACTCTCAGAGACCATCATCCCAAAGGAAGAGTCCAGGATCCAGGGGGAGGAGGGAGAGAGCTCAAGTGTTTAGACCAGACTGAGGCACTGTCTGTAGAGGGTGGAAAAGAAGTCAAGCCTTGGGAATGGAGGCTATGGCCAAAGGAGGACTGGCAGACAGGAGAAAAAAGTCAGCCATTATTGCCTTGGCCAGAGTGGTCATGGATGGTTTTCTGGAGGATGGAGGCCTTTTGCTGGGTCAGTACTTAGAAAGGTGGTCCAGTTAGCCATTAGAGTTGAATGTGACTATTTACTCAATTATCCCAGATTAACTCCCAAGAGTTAATGGGACTTCTCTAAACCATGAGCTCCCTTACAATGGCTTACATTTACACGGTGGATATTCTCACATGTAGAGCATGGAACAGGCACAACTTGGGTTGTTGGCCTTGGAGTCATAAGGACCTGGGTTCAAATCTTCCTCATGGTACTTGTCAGTCGGGTGCCCTGAGCCTGCCACTTAACCATTATAAGCCTTGGTTTCCTAGGATTTATGTATTAAGTTATAGGTTGCTTTCTGTGTGGTGGCAGGGGTGGAGGAGTGCCTCTAAAGGGATCACACCAGAGAAACTGTTTTCTCTATCATGCTACAAGCATGGGAGTGGGATTGGAAGGGAAAAAGAGGTAGACTGTTTCCCATCAACCCCAACTTAGCCAGTGCTCTGGACTTACTTTTCTGGATGGGTAAGGATGAAAGGGAGAGGAACATGGAGAGAGAGGAAGAAGAAGACAAGCAGGAAGGGATTTTAATAGGGCAACATGAATCAAATGCGGGCAAAGGCAGAAAGCCCAATGGGTCCTCTGAGCCTGCATTTCCCCTGTGATGTCTGGGCCTGGGAAGCCTGGGGATGACAGTGCCTCCCTCTGGTTGGCACTCCTCATTCCTTCTTAGCCCTTATGGAACAGCAAATACCCCAACAAAGGCTCAGGCCAACCTTTGTCATTATAAACAGATGCTCCCCCTTCCTTTGGGAATGAGGGCTCCCTGCCTTAGGTTGTGACATGGTGCTGTGCCAGGCATCAAACAGAGGGCACTGCCCCTCCTCCTTCCCTTCCCATCCTTTCACCACATGTGTAAGCGAGCCACAGGAGTAGGGGGACCTGCCTGGGAGACCAGGGGGCTTTAGTGAAAGGAGAGAATGAGCACTTTGGCCTTCAGTTCAATGACAGGAAGCTAATTGTCCGACTGGTGCTACCCAATTCAGTGCCCAGGGTGATAATCGTAGGGTGGGATCTGAGCTGCTCAGCTAATGACTTTTGGGGGGAATCACACGCTGCATCCGCGGTAGATTGCTCTGGCATTAAGTCCTCTCCCCCTTCTCCCCGCCCCAATAAAAGAACCATCTCAGCTATTCATCCTCATCAAGGAGCGAAAGCTGCTGACTAGTCATCTCAGTCAGCCCTAGGGATTAGCAAAGGCTCCCTGGGACCAGCACAGACAAAAGGCAGGCTGACTCCTGGCGCTATCAAATGCATGAGAACGACCTGAGACCCATTTAGGGCCAGTGCTGAGTGCAGACAGTTCATAAAGGTCTCTGGCCTGGGCCGCTGGTCCAGAAAGCCAAAAAAGTCACCCTCTTCCCCCACCCCCAGCTCCTTCCCCCTGTCTGCCACTCTGCTCTGGATTCTTATCTCCTTTGGTTAAGGCACAGAAGAAATCCAAGTGAGACCTGGGAAGGGAAATGCATTTAAACATCATTCCTGCCATGTTCTCTATGCCTCAGATGGCCTTCTTCCTTTTCCTTGGACCCCCACCCATCCTCCTGCCCCCCTCACCAACCCCTCCTCCAGGGCAGAGAAGGCAACTCTGGGAGGATGTTCCCAGTTTGGACAGTTTTGCCCCCCAATAATGGACTGTGTGTCTGTGTCCCAGGACCAAACCAATGAAGAACCAAAAGGCTCATTCTCAGAGCACTGACCAACAGCTGAGGAATGTTTTTGGTTCATGACAACCAGTTAAACCATCAAAAAAGGCACAGAGGGGTTGCTATTATTGTTGGTGGAGGGAGTGCTCAGAGAATACTTGATGTCTTCAAGGGTCTCCCCCCAAGGCATGAGAAGTTTGAACGCCTTCTGCATACAGATTTGATGACTGTTTGCCGGAGTTACAGGCCTCTAGGCACTAGGTAGATCCTCTGTGAAGGGTTGTGAGTGGATTTGGGTAAGAATCCCATGGAACGAGAAGGCTTGTGAATGGCAGTGGGAAAAGAAGTTCCCACATGGGGCTGCCATTCTGCTGTCCTCAAGAACAGGATTGCAGCCCTGAGCTGAGCATTCTAGGTAACTCATGGATGGCTTGATGGTCCTCCTTCCATACGAGGGGATGGGATGGGATTTCAATTCAATGCTTCCATGCTCCATCATCTTCATGAGGGTCCTCTCCCTCCACTGACACGGATCACAGCCCCTCTGTAACTCAGTGTCTTTGGAGGCTGGTCTGGCTGCACAATCCATCACCAGTGAGGAGAGCATTGATATCAAAAGGCCTGGGTTCTAATCTTGCTTCTGGTACTTCCTGTGTTTCTTTGAACGAGTCACATCACAGCATCTTTGGCACCTCTGTTTCATCCTCTGTCAAACAAGGGGCATGGGCTGGGTGCCCCGAAGGTCCCTTCCAGCCATAGGCCTATGATCTGATGAGTCAAGATTCATTGGCCACTGGTGAGTAGATGGTGGGACACAAAAACTGGTGGCTTCTACTGGTCAAAGGGCCCCATCAGCTTTAGGAGTTCTGCTCAATAACTCAGATCTTTAACGTACTTTCAGGATCACAAATAGCCAGGGTGAGGTTGTTCATACCCATCGTACAGAAAAGAAGACTCCAGACTGAAGGTTCTTTTCACTGCCTGGTGCTGTGTCTTTGTCTCACTGGGCCACATTGTCTTGTGCTTCCTACAATCAGCATTTCCTAAGCACCTGCTGTATGCTGTGCATAGATTTTTGGGACATGAAGACAAAACATGAGAATTCCTAGCCTGAAGGACCTTACCTTCTGTGGGGTACATGGCAGTCTACAGGACATTCTGTGGTTCTCCCAACTTAGCCAGTGGATCCTCAGATGACAGATAACATTCTGATGGAATGGCAGTATCTTGAGGGCAGAGGTTGCTGCATGGTGTCTGGACATTTCCAGAGCCCACCCAAGGGCCCACATCAGGTACTTTAATTGGCACCTGCCAGTCAATCGATTCATAGTTGGTTGGTTCTTTCATGAGCTTGGGGAAGGAGCTGGCAGGGTAGGTCCACTCTTCTGGGGAGCCGGTCACTCCTTGGACCTCCTCGAGGGGCCAGGTGGTGTTCTGTCCCAACAACAGAACTTCCCAGGACTTTCCCATCTGACCTGCTTCCTTTGGGTCAGGCTAGGCCAGGCAGGGCTAAGGTGAATGACCTCCATGGAAGCTGCTTGGGATGACTGAATTGCAGCCTCTGGGTGCTGATAGCAGCTCTAATTACCCCACAGAGATGCTTTGGAGGAGAGCCAGGGCTGAAGTGAGAGAGTTCACTCATCTGGGCAAGAGGAGCCCATGGACTGGTCTGGCCAGCCCAACAGGCCGATCTGAAATAGTGACTAGTGGCACACAGGGGGATGTCCGCATATCAGAGAAGCACATACTACTAAAGGTGGAAGGATCCTCAACATAATTCTCTCACTTTAGAAACAGGAAGCCTGGGAAGGAAAGGGGACCTGCTGAAGGCCACGTGTGCTCTATAGAAAGACTGTGGCCTCTGGATTAGACCAAGCCCATGTGCCTTAGAGAGAGCATCAACCGGATGTCAGGGGGCCTGGGTTCAAATCCCGACTCCTCCACTTTCTAGCCATATGACCCTAAGCAAGTCACAACCACTGTGAACCTCAGTCTTTTCATCTGTGAAATGGGGGTAATAGCACCTCCCTCTCAGGGCTCTGTAAGGATCCAGTGAGACGATACTTGCAAAGCACTTAGCTCAATGCCTGGAAAAGGGCAGGTAATGAATAAATGTTTATTTCCTTCCTTCCTTCTGGGGGGGGGGGGGAACGTGGCACTGGTGCCCGCCAGGCCAGGAAATGAAGAAATGCAGACACTGAGGCAGAAAGAGCTCTGGAATTAGAACAGGAGACCAGAGTCCAAGTCCTAGTTCGGGACCTTCCTGGCTATGCAGCCTTGGACAAGTTGCTTTCTCTGGGAACTCAGTTTCCTCATTTCTAAAATGGGAAGGGTCTCTGAGGTCCACTCGGACCCTCTCTGTTCTCTGTTCGAAATCCCAGCCCAGCCCTGACACTCCCTGCTCTAAGACCCTTTCCAGCTTCAGATTCCAAGGTCCTTCCTGGCTCTAGTGTTCAATGGTCCCTCCTGCTTCGGAAGATTCTGGGTCTTTGAGTCAGACCCTCTGTTCATCCTGAAGGCTCTCTGGGCAAACCTTCCTGGGGCTCAGAACGGCACACTGGAAGGCACAAGGTGAGGGGGAGTTAGCGTTCAGTTACAGAGACAAGATTCGTAGAGGGTCAAGGTTCCCCTTTGACGTGAAGCACAGAGAAAGGAGAAGCGAACAAGAATGGGCTTCCCCAATCAGAGGTCACCTCTTGGGGGAGATCTGACTCTCAGCTGGGCAGCAGTTAGACAGGCTGGAGGACACGCAAAGAGGATGTGGGAACAGGAAGGAAGGGCCATTATCCTGTCTTCCTCTTAGCTCACTGGCCTTCCAGCTCACCGTCCCTGTCAAAGATGGGCCATTCAATGCACTGCCCACTAGCTGCAGGCCAGTCTGGGCAGTGGGCATTTTTCATGAATCTCTTCTAGAGGATCAGTGTGGAACCACAGAGCTGGAGACCTGAGGAGCAGTTTGGAGACTGTGTTGTGTGATCCTCTCATTTGACAAAGAAGGAGATTGAGGCTTGGAGCAGTTCATTAGTTACCCAGGGGACCCTGAGGCCGTGGCAGGGTCAGAACCCTGCCCAGTCCCTTCAGTCCACTCTTCTGAGATCTTTTCAATACATAACCTGTCATTGGTGAAGGTGTCAGGTTGGAGCAGAGTACCTAATGGGGAAAGTGAGGAAGGAAGTTGGATAATTACATAAGGCAAAGATACATAGTATTGTATGGTGGAGAGTTCATGGCATGGTGCTGGGAACACCGCCATTCATATTGCATCCCTTATTTTCTGTGTGACCTTGAACAGATCAGTCACCTCCAGTCTTCTCAGTCCCCTCTCTCTCAAATGAGGAGGTCAGACTCAGTGGTCTCTGAGGTCCCACAGACCCATGATCCTCTCATCCTCAGGTCTTGCTGGCTCTAAATCTATGATCTTACAATGTCTGGAGTCAGGAATAGAGAATGCCTTCTACTGACTTCCATCATGGGCTAAGGAACCAACCTCTGTCCCCAGAAAGCTTTGGGGAAAAAGATGGAGAAGGCCGAGTCTAGAACATGTCTCTATTTCCCTTCTGAACCCCAGATGAGCTGCTAGACTGTTGCCAGAACTGAGCTGTTTCCAACCACAGTTAGGACAGTGGAGGCAATTCTCCAGCTACTTCCAGCTAAAAAAGGTCCCCTTTGGCCTGAATTATCCACATAATTAAGCAAAGAGGGGTGTGTGGGTAGGTAGGTAGGTAGGGAGGCACACATGCATCTTGACCCAGGAACGTAAGTCACCAGCTGCCTCCAGGTCATCATCCTACAGGAAATCTCCTTCCCCAGTGTGAAGAAACACTTCATTCCAATGACTCAGAGCTCCTACTGGGCATCTATCCCAGCTAAGAGGTTCACTGACCTCCCAGAACTCACCCAGCTCAGATATGTGCCCCCTGCCTAGCCTAATCTAATCTGCAGTGGTGTGGCGCCCTTGTCTCACTTTTGTTATGGGCAGTCCATTCTCAGGAAGTGGCAGTGGTCCAGAGGCCATGGCCTGCAGGATGCTGCTCACTTTCTCCAGGTAGAAGATGAGGGGGCTCTTGGATTATGAATCAGAATGCCAATCCCTATCTCCAAAGTTGTCTGTGAAGGTTTACAAAGGGCTTGGCATTTGGGATTTCTGATACTCTCAACACACCTACTAGGTAGGCAGAGAGAGTATCAGCCTTGTCTCATAGCTGAGGAAAATGAGGCTCTCACAGGGGACAGGATGTGATTAGTCCAGGATAACACAGATTGTGCCAGGGTCACAGGAGACTCAGAAAAACAAGGGAACCAGACCAGGTGGGTGGGTGGGTGGTTCTCCTCCAGCTCCAAGTCTGTGAGCTGACTCCAAGTCAGCTCAGCTCAGCAAAGTAGTGACAGGAAATCAGCCGTGGTTAGTCAAGAGGGCCTGGGTTCCATTCCTTTCTCTGACACAGACTGATTGTGGGACACTGGGAGAGTCACTTGAAGCCTCTCTGCCCTGGCAGGCTTCTAGGACTCAGCTGCATAGAGTTGTTCATATGTATTCATGGAGTAGTGCCCTGCACTGTGAATTCCCTAAGTCAGGAGCTCCAGCAGCTTTTTGTAGTCATAAGCTCCTCTCACCCTCTAGCAAGGAAGTCAATGGACTGAGGAACAGGTTGTTGTTATTGTTTTAAACTATTCTTAGAATAATGTTTATAAATGAATAAAAGAAAACGTGATTTCAAGGGGAAAGAATTATACGGAAATAGTTATCAAAATGCTTTTAAAACAAATTCATGGGACCCAGGTTAAGAATTCCTCAAACCAAAGAAATCACAAGTGAACCCCTCTCCCCCAAATGTGCTAACCATCATGTGTTCTGGGCGCTAGGGATTCAAAGACCCAAAAAAAGTGGTTCTTGCCCTCAAGAAACTTGAATTCTACTCCGGAGACGTAGGATATATAGAGATAAGTAAATATAAAGTAATTAGAGGAGGGAGGGAGGAAATGTTTACATCTAAGGGAGCTGTAGAAAGGCTTATCATTAAAGCAACACCTGAGCTGAGCCTTGAAGCATGATAAAGCCACGAAAGGTGCAGATGAGATCTGTAGATAGAGGTATATAGATGTGTAGATATATGCATCTCTCTCTCTCTCCTCTCTCTGTGTCTCTCTCTGTCTCTCTCTTTCTGTCTCTCTCTCTCTCCTCTCTCTGTGTCTCTCTCTGTCTCTCTCTCTCTGTCTCTCTCTGTCTCTCTTTCTCTCTCTCTCTGTCTCTGTCTGTCTCTGTCTCTGTGTTTCTGTCTCTCTCTCTCCCCCCTTCTCTCCTCTCTGTCTCTCTCTGTCTCTCTCCATCTCTCTCTGTCTCTGTCTCTCTGTTTCTCTCTCTCTCTGTCTCTGTCTCTCTGTTTCTCTCTCTCTGTCTCTGTCTCTGTCTCTCTCTGTCTCTCTGTCTCTGTCTCTGTCTCTCTCTGTGTGTCTCTCTCTCTCGCTCGCTCCCTGTTTCTCTCCCTCTCCCTCTCCCTCTCCCTCTCCCTTTCTCATCAATCAGAGCCCATTTGTGAATGTGAGGCTGAGCAGGAGCAGCTTGGGCTTCACCATCCATTCATGTTGCCTCATTGGGTGGGATTTGTGCCCATCTCCTTCCAAGTACTCCAGAAGAGAAATACCCATTTGCTGGACAGTCTCTTACTGGTTGGTGCCTACCTATGCAGCTCTGGAGCTTTCCATATTCTCCTTCACGATGAGGGACATTTCTCTTTCTTCAGGACTGGCAGCCAACCTTATGCTGGTGTAGAAACACAGAATCACAGAACTTGAGAGGTGGTAAAGAAATCCAGTCCAATCTATGTCTTCTCGTCTTGAGCTCCCCAGTTCCTTGAAGTAGTTCTTAAATGTCATGGACTTAAGATCCTTCACTGTCCCTTTGTACTCCTACCCCACTTCGTGTGCTTCAGCTTGGGCCATCAAGGGGGCAGTGGTTGGACTGCCAGACTGGAGTCAGGAAGACCTGAGTTCAGATCTGTTCTCAGACACTTTCTAGCTGTGTGGTCCTGGGGAAGTCACTTAACTTCTGTTTGTCTCAGTTTCTTCATCTACAAAATGGGATAATAATAGCAGCTACCTCCCGGACTTGTGAATATCAAATTAGACAACAATTGTGAAGTACTTAGCACAGTGCCTGGCATGCGGTAAGCGCTATACAGATGTTAGCTGTCTGATGATGGTGACGACGACGATGACGACGACAACGACGACGACGACGACAATGACGATGATGACAATGATGATGATGACGATGAACTAAACACTCCCAAGGAGGTCTGATCTGCACAGATCATTTATCATTTATCTAGCAAAACTACATTTTGGAAATACAAATTTACAAAACAGATAAAATTGGGATTTTGGTGTTTCACTTATGAGAAAATTCCCCAAAGTACTTCTTAATAGCTCCCACACCTACCAAAAGCCCATGGAAGTTCTGTCAAAGAGGGAGTGAGATTATCTCTGAAAGGACCACAGGAAACCATGGGAGGCTAGGATGTGATTTCCTAGGTAGCTGCTTTATACACCAGGTGGAGGATGTTTGGGGAAATGACCTCTCCAATCTCTACCAGTTCATAAGATCAGAGGATGCATAGTGGGGAGGGCCATCACATTGGACCTCTGAGATGTAATGCACTGACTTTCTTCTACATACGGGGATTTTAAAGCTCATAGAGTGGAATCAGCTTGCTCTATATGATAGAGACAGTAACTAGTGAAGCTGGGACTTGAACCCTGATCTGCCTCCAAATCCAGGGTCCTTCCACCTTCACAGGAACCATTTATCAATCATTAACATGAATAGGGAGTGGCCAGCCTCCTTCCTGCAGCAACAGGTCAGAACATCCCTGCCAAGGTCATTTCCTGGGGCTGCTGGGATGGAGTCAGAATTCAGATTACAGCTCAGCTCTCAGGCAACCACAAAGTATTGATTTCCTGAACTCTAAGTCAGGCACATGGCCTGGGGCCCACAATTCCTTTTGCAGAGCCTCCTTAAAAGTGAACTTTCCTAGAAACTGGGACTCTCCTGGAAAGCCCTGATGAGTAGCTGCCTCTGAGGGGCTCCTGGGTCGCTATGAAGAGTGAGCCCTCTCTGAGTTTCAGGTTTGCTTATCTCCTTGATAAAAATGAAAAAAATGATGAAGCAGTCCCTGGATACCAGCTGTCTGAGCACCAGAGACAAGCAAGGCTTCTTCTGAATTCGAGTGCTAGTTCTTCTTAGCTAGGGAGAGAGTGGGCTCCCCCTTACTGGAGGTCTTTAAGCAGAGGTTGGGTTCCTACTTAGTAGGGGGTTCTAGAGTGGGTTCTTGGGCAGCTGCTGGTGGGGATAAATGTTTCTGAGGTTAAGTGGCTTCATCACCTTGTATCTCATTGGCCAAGGGAAGAGGCTGGATGCAATGATGTGTAAAGACCATTCAAACTCAGAATCCTGAGCTTATGAAATGAGAACAACGTAGTCTTTATGCTGGTCATGGGCAGACCTTGGGGAAGGCCTGATACCTCCCCAGAATCCTGTGTAGTCTCTGAACAAGTACATCTTCATAGTATCCAAATAATAACAGCTCCATTTTGTTCACATTCCTGACAGTTGTCTAGGTCAGTAAGGTGTTTGGACTTTCTATGACCTGATGTATCCAAAAGTTTCCCTCTGGGTTCAGCCCCAAGGGGAGGGTTTACTGTTTGCTTCCTTCATGCTTAAATAAAAGTCTTCTTTTTCCAAGTTAGTCATCCCAATAATAACGACTGGGAAGCTAAAAATACCCTGGCTAAACAGCAAAGGGGTCAATAATTCACCTCCCATGGCACAGACATCTCGGGAACCTAAAGGCCAACACCTTACCAGGAAAAATTAATTTTATATCCCTTGGAATGCTCGCTGAAGATAACGTCTTGGCAGTGCCCACATGCTATAATTGCAAGGACAGGAATAAAACTATTAACCCTAGATTGGAGACTTACACTTCTTGGCTCCTAGGACCCGAGTCCTTGACTCCGAGGCAACTTTTGGACAAATCATTTCCCATGACTCCAGGATGCCTTCTAGGCAGCATGAGTGGTGGCTACACCCAAGGGCATAGGCTTCTTGCAATGTAATCAAGAAGACCAGCTGTAGTTCAGATTTATGGTCTTTTCTCAGGTCTTGTACCAGACAGAGCTTAGCTCTGAACCACGATTGCCAGCTTTTATTGGGTGATTGCTTTCTTCTGTGTTATCAGATGAACATCTCAAGGTCAGAAAACTACCCTGCATAAGGAAGCTAGAAATGTTTACTAGTGAGTAGGGGTATTCCATCCCCACCCCCGTCACCTTGGTCCCCACCCCACCTCCTAAGGGATCATGAGCAATGGGACCAGAACTTCAAGCCTGGGGGTGGAAGACAGGGAGTGATGAGCAGGTCACTAAGAGGCTCCTTGGCCCTTCAGCTCTGAGGGTCCAGCAAGTTTTCAGGCCTCATGACTTCTTCTACATCTGAGCTCCCTTCCCTAAGGTGAATCAAAGCCCTAATGTCACGGAAGGTGGTTCTCAAGGGCTGTTCTGGTACTTAACTCTCCTGGGAAGAGAGGGCATGGGTAAGGGCACAGAATGGGAGACACAGGCACTAGGTCTACTGGCTTGTGGCTCGGTGTTCTGGTTTGGTTGTTTGTGGGAGAGAGTTCTATTTCCAAAAAAATGGCATCATTACAATGCTTTTCCAAAAGGGATAATAAGAGAAGACAAAATGAAAACCAAAATGGAAAGATATTTTGTCGTCTTGGGGCCAATTAGCTGATACACTTTTTAATCTAGGTAAGTACCTAAAGAAGGGAGAGGGGAGGAGAAGAAGAAGAAGAAGAAGAAGAAGAAGAAGAAGAAGAAGAAGAAGAGAAGGAAGGAAGGAAAGAAGGAAGGAAGGAAAGAAGGAAGGAAGGAAGGAAGGAGGGAGGGAGAGAAGGAGGGAAGGAAGGAAAGAGGGAGGGAAGGAGAGAGGGAAGGAAGGAAGGAAAGAAAGAAGGAAGGAAGGAAGGAAGGAAGGGAGGGAGGGAGGGAGGGAGGATGGGAGGGGGAAGGGAGGAGGAAGGGAAGGGAAGGAAGGAAGGAGAAAGAGAGGGAAAGAGGGAACTAAGAAGAAAAGAAAGAAAGAAAAACAAAGAAAAAAGAAAGGAAAAAGAAAAACTCTTTTTTCTCCTTTTGTTCATCTCTGAGGCATACTTAATGAACAGGAGTGGTTTTTGCTCAGCAATTAGACACATTTTCTCCCTAAGGATGGAAGATTAGTCGCCTGAAGCTGGCACTATCTGGGGCTGGCATCTCTTGAGATCTTGCCAACCCTTCAGGCTTGGTTATGGCAATCCTGTCTGGGACTAAAGCTCTCAGAGGCAATCTCCTAAAACATTGAGTGTCAGAACTAGCAGGGGCCTTAGAGATCCTCAAGGCCAGTCCCTTAATTTTATAGATATGGAAAGTGAAGCTTGGAGAGATTTCTAAGTGACAAACACTCGGCCACACAGGTCTGCTGTCTCCCACCAGCTTGGTCTGCGGGCAGGAAGCAGGTCTGACACAAATGTAAAGGATGTCTTCCCTGAGCTTTGGCCTTCACTCCAGAGACCTCAGCTGAGCTTGGGGCCAGGGGGTGGCCAGGGCTGGCTGCTTAGCCCAGGCAGAGGGCAGAGACTCAACTTCCATGGAGCTGACTACCTCCCATGCTTGCTCCTAAGACTATTTTGCTAACAGGAAGTTGATCTAAAGGGGCTGGAGGTGGGGGCAGACTGACAGAGGTCATTGGGAGAGCAAACAGCATCAGAAAATAATTTCCCATGCAAGACAAATTCTTGGGTATTCTCACAGAGTTGGGATCTCTTGTGATGGCCATTGAAAAGGAGAGTGTCAGGTACTTGCTGAAGCTTGTGTGACCTCAGGCCTCAGTTTCCTCCTCTGTAAAATGAAAGGAGGTTCAACTAGATAGACAATGAGGTCCCGTCAGCTGTAGATCTTTACTTCTATGGTCAAATTCGATCAGACTTCAAAATCGAAGATAGCTGCATTTATCTCAGGGTGAAATTTCCTTTCACCTGATCTCATGTAGATCTGTGGATAGTTGGAGAGTCCCAACTCTCAAGACTGCCTCCCTCTTGAAATGATCCTCAGGCTCCAATTAAGCCAAGATTGGGGATAGACCAACATCAAGATCACCCCCTGCCTCCCACCTTTGGGTCTGTTACTCCCCTTGTCAAATTCCTGCCAATTTCACATCTTATTTTCCATCCACTTACCCTTGAGGACTTGGGGAAAATTAACTTTGGGACAGAGGACAAGAAAAGCCCATGGGTCAGAGACTGGCACATGTTCCTGGAGAGGTAATTCATCAAAGAATATTTGCAAAGACTGAAAGTAACATTCATCTCCACAGATGAAGATTCACCAGCCTGGCTGAGATTATGGAAACAGAAAAGGTCTGTCTCTCTCCTAAGTTCCTTGGAAAATTGGCCAAGCCCAGGATCAAGTAGATAAGAGGCACACTGCTTAGGAGTCATGGAGGGGGGCCTCGATGGGAAATTGACATCTCAACTCAGTTTCCCTTGGGTCCCTTCAATTTAATTGATTCAGCATTTATTTAATGCCTACAATGTGCCAGCCACCCAAAGACAAAAAAGGGAATGTTTCCTTTCCTGGGAAGTAGAGGCTGCTAAACTCTTTGGATTTGCTCTCCTAGGGCTCATAGTGCCTTGCTGCTATGGTTTTCAGTCATGCCTGACTCTTTGTGGCCCCATTTGGGTTGTTTGTTTGTTTTTGGCAAAGATACTGAAGCAGTTTGTCATTTCCTTCTGCAACTCATTCAACAGATGAGAAAACTGAGGCAAACAGAGTGAAGTGACCTGTCCAGGGTCATACAACTAGTAAGAGTCTGAGGCCAGATTTGAACTCAGGTCCTCTGGCTCCAGGGCTGGTGCCCTGCCCCTTCACAGTGCCTGGCGCATGGCAATAGCAATAATCGTAAGGAGCGTTTATTTTGGAGTTCTAAGATTAGCAGAGTGCTTTACATATATGATCTCATATGACACAGGGAGAATGCTGGGACGGGACATGTTTATGTCATTTCAGTTGGATCTGACTCTCCATGGCTCCCTCAGGGGGTTTTCTTGGCAAAGATACTGGTGATTTGGCATTTCCTCTTCTGACTCATTTTACAGGTAGGGAAACTGAGGCAAACATGGTTAGGTGACTTGCCCAGGGTCACACAGTCAGTAAATGTCTGACGCCAGATTTAAATTCAGTTCTTCCTGACTCTAGGCCTGCTGTTCTATCCATTGCACCACTGAGCTTCCCCATAGGAATTGTCTGTGAACCTCGGTTTGAAGTCCCCTTCCCCTCAGTGTTACTACTGAACAGAGGTTTGGAACCTTCCCCATGATGCAGAAGACTGGACATCACAAGGTAAACATCTCAGTGTAAGAAAGAATGGAATTTTCTGACATGAAAAATCCCAATAAAAAAATAACACTGTGCTTTCATGAAGTCATATAAAAAGGACCCCTCCTTACACCTCCAGAATGTTGAGCCCTAGGCAGTTGTCCATCTTGCCTACCCCTAGTCCTAGCTCTGGAACAGAGGCCCCAGGTGGAAGAGCAGGTAACATCAGAGCCACTCGGGGACTGGCTCATGGTGCTTGTCCAGAATTCCATTTGGAATACAGGCTCTCTGCCTTGCCAGCATTCATAAATAAGCTCAGAAAAGCTAAAAGCTCAGACAGGTACATCTCCAGGGTCCACCTAGAGAATTCCAGTAATCTACTTCACTGCAACTCTCCACCCCTCCTGGCTTCTGATTCTGCTCTCTGGGGGCTAAACACAGCAAAGCCAATCTTCCTTTCATGTGGCAACCCTTCCAGTCCTTGAAGAGAGGCTCTGTTCCCCACTCTGTCCTCTCCAAGCTGAACATCCTCAGGTACTTTGTCACATCCCCAAGGTATCATGGGCATGAGGAAGGACCCTTAAGCCAACACATCCCTGCCTGCTGTCAAATGTCAGTTTTCAGTTCCCTAACCTGCTTATCTTCTTCCTGGAGGCAGACCCCACTTCTTGATCCTTTATGATTCTCAGGTTGAAAGGAAAAGTGATAGAGGAGAACTTAGAAATTGAATAGCCCAGTGCCCTCCATTTTACATGTAAGGGAACTGGGCCTGAGAAAGTACCCCCAAATTCTGGGATTTTGTGATTAAGTGACCTCTGGCTTTAAATTCAGGGATCTGGTCACCCCAATACTCATTTCCTAAACTGTGACACTCAGAATGGCACCCCATACTTCAAATAAGGTCTGACCAGGGCATAAGCAAGCACTGTTATCACCTCCCTCACTCTGGGTCCTGAGACCATCAGCTCCCTCATTCTGGACTCTGTGGCCATCCCCTCCATCTCTTGGAATGCTATCACCATCACCTTCATCATTCTGGGCACTGAGACCATCAGCTGCCTCATTCTGGGCTCTGTGGCCATCCCCTCTATCACTCTGAATACTATCACCATCATCTTCATCATCCTGGGCACTGAGTCCATCAGCTCCCTCATTCTGGGCACTATGATTTTCTTCATATAGCTTCATGTTGCATTTTTTGGCTGTCATATCATCTATGCTGGCTCCTGTGGACTGGCCTCCACTGAAGATTCCTAGATCTTTTTCAGAGGAGCTGTATCCCAGCCATCCCTGCCTAATTCTGTAGTGGTGTAGTTGATTTTTGGTCCACAAATGATCCTCTACCCCTACTCACAGCTTCCTCCAAAGCTTCACTGGGGAATGGGGATAGGTGATGTTCCTGGATATGCAAGGCTCAGTCAACAGATACCAATCCCAGGCAAGTTGGACCAAGCTGGAAAGGTTGTAGATATAGGTCCGAGGACCACATCTGTCGTCTGAGCTCCAGCAATGTTAGGGGAAGATCAGCTCCTTCCCAGGGAGGCTGCAGGAAGATGCTTTCTTAGGTCAGCAGTTCACCAAGGCTATGTCCTAAGTGATAGAGAGGCCCCCATCCCTCTGTATCTGTATACGCAGGATTTAAAAGATCGCATTGATGGTGCTTAAAACACAGAAGTTAAAGCAGGACTTTTCTGCACCCCCTTAACCATTCATCTGATTGGACAGAGCCCAGCATTTTCACCTGTTTGGGATCCCAATTCTGACGCTGGTCAGCATCAGTACTCATCTGTTACAAATGGCGTGAGAGCAGGGGCAGATCCCGTGGCCCAAAGGGAGGCATGACAGCAGGCTTGGTGTGGACAGCAAGCACACCAGAAGGGCCCAAGGTGTCATCTGGTCTAAAAACCTCCTCACTTTACACAAGGGAGACTGAGGCCCCTCTGTTTGCCTCCTTTTTTTTTTTTTTCATCTGCAATCTTCATCTATAATAGAACACAGGATTTAGAGTCAGGAAGGATTGAGTTCAAATCCAGTCTGGGACTGTGTGACGCTGGGCAAGTCACTTAACCATCCCCGGATGTTAAATGGGCATAACATAGCACCTCGTGAGTTCATAGAGATGCTGTGAGGATCAAATGAACGTACATTTATGTTAGCCTTAACACCAACCCTGAAAGAGGTTGAAATCCCTGAAAGAGCCGTCAGTGCCGGCTCTTATGTTAGTGTTACGGCAGTTGGGACGCTCAGATGAGGTACTACTTGTAAGCACCCTGTAAACCTCAGGTGTCCTATGAACGCTGGCAAGCCGGAGAGCCTGCATCTGTCTGCTCTCTCCTAAATGATCCAGGGAGAACCAGCACCCCGCACAGGGCGCCTCTGCAGCTGGCCAAGGAGACGTCAATAGGGTCCCAGTGCCCAGCTTGGCGGACGCTCACAAGCTCAGCTCGCCCAGTTCAGGGGCAGGGGCTGCCCCGCAAGCAGAATCGTTTCCATTCCGCACACTGCTGTTCACCACGAGGTGGCGCTGTTTGCAGCCTAAGCGCCCCAGGCAGCCCAGGCTAACATTTTTGACGTTAGCCAAAGCTCTCCAGCCACAAGCATACCGAGAGTCATTATCTGCATGTCTGTGACCAGGGGCAGCCAAGATGGCCATCCAGGCCTCTGCCAGGCGGTAGTCACAGGATCTCAGACTCTCAGGGACGGATGGGACCTTAAGGGCACGAGTTCCAGCCACCTCTGAAACAGGAACCCCCTTCCCCCAACCAGACAGAGGAAGCTGGGGGCAGAAAGGGTAAGTCAGGAAGACACGAGTTCCAAGCCGACCCAGACATTTATTAGTGACCTTGTGTAAGTCAATTAATTTTCGTTTACCTCAGTTTCCTCGACTATAAAATGGGTTTTACAGTAGCACATACTTCACAGGGGGATGTGAAGATCAATGAGATAAGATTGGTAAAAAGCCCTTAGCACAGTGGCTGGACCTGGTCCTCAGTAGGCACCACACACATGCTTCTTTCCTTTTCTGTCTACAATCTCTTCAAGGAGTGGTGCCCTAGCCTTCACTTGGAAACTCCCAGGGCTGAGGGGTTCACTGTCTCTCAAGGAAACCTGTTCCACTGCGGGAAGTGGCATCTGCAGGTGCATCACTGAGCTGGAAAATGGAGCGTCCACCATGATTTAAGGGGAGCCTGGTACAGCTGAGTGAATGCCAAGGAGAGAGAGGACCAGGCAGACAGTGATTCCCACCAGCCCCTATGGTGTGCTATTTTGGACCATGAAGGACCGTACCAAGATGATGTGCAAGGTGCTTCCTCCTGTGAAGGTTAAAATGCTACTCCAAAGTGCAAGAAAAAGATACTTTAACGACATTTTATTATTTGTCATTTATTAATAATATGTGATAATAACCTAACTCCAAGACAATAGCCAGCATTGGTCTTACACTTCCAGGTTTGCCTTTTAAGGCAAATACATGTATATATTCATTTGACTGTCACAACAGCTCTATGCATTAGGTGTTAATGTTAATATTTTGCAGGTGAAGAAACAGACAGAGAGGTTAAGTGACTTACTGAAGGTCACACAGCTAGCAACTGTCTGAGACTGGATTGGAGCATAGGTATTCCTGATTTTAAAGCCTTTGTTCTATATACTGTGCCGCTTATGCATAATGGGAACCCCTCCGTTTTCAAATGGGCAGTCCAGGAATGATTTTTATTATTAGTTTAAGTTCTATGGAAGAATTTGACTTTCATATCACATCATGCCACCGTCCATTACCTTCCCCTAATTCTATGCAACAGCACAGAAAAATAGGTAAGCAAAGCCCACCAGCTCAGCCTGAACATCTGACAGTAAATTCAGCATTCTATGCCCATAGGCCCCCACTGTCTTCCAAGTAAAGGGAACAGGCATTTCATTCTTTCTTTTCTAGGAACAAGGTTGGCTGGTGCAGAGAACCACCATTCCTGCGGCAGCATTTATTCTGAAGACCATCAGATTTCTCAGGTACAAGGAATCATGTTTCTTCACAGTAGATTTGATTGGTCTCAATGACTTTGAGAAAGTTGGTATTTTAATGCTAACACTGAAGAAGAGTTTTTCTTTTTAAAAAAAATATTGTTACTTTTTTTTTTCTTCTAGCATCCACTTTTCTCAATTAATCTCTGCAGAGATCAGGTCCTGATGACAGAGTAAAAAAGGAAAAAAAAAACTTCAACCAAACTAAGCAACTTATTAGGCAAATCGTACAGTATATGCAATGCCCCACCCCAGTAGTCCTTCACTCTATAAATAAGAGGGGGAGGTGCAGCGGAAAAGGAGCTTTCTTTCTGTATTGGCTCACTTCCCATCCTCGAAATGAATGTTCCCGGAGTCGAGGGCGGAATGGGGGAGGGGGCAGCTCGCCTGCATTTGTACCGTCACTCACAGTCAGGTTATTTGATGCCCAAGGTAATTCCACTCCTGTCAACGAATTCATCTGAGGAGATAAAGGACTCCATTCCAATGGCCCCCTGTCTCTGCGTCCGTAGCCTGTGGGATTTAGCTATAGACATATTAGAGATGTGCGTGCATACATGTAGGTATGTATTTCTTTTACCGAAGAACCATATGTTTCCTTTTGCTGTTGAAGCAAATTCCTGTTACGATTGTTCGTATAACGCCTCTGTCAACACCCCGTCTCCACGCGCTTAGCTGTGCCTCTGGCGGAATATCATAAATTCAATTTTTAATGTGCTATCATGTCTCTTCATTGAATCTTCACTTTCTTCTTGCACTTGCGCAGTTCAAACTCTAAAGTACCTGCTGTAATTCAGCCGACAGGAAATGCTCTTCAAATCCTCTGGATCCTGAGCCATGCACAGAACTGACTGGGTTCCTCCTTAGCTCGGTCCCGCCCTGCTCTCTTCCTACTGGCCCCTCGTGGCCCCTTATGCCCAGGGGATCTTGTGTCCCGAGATCCGAAGGTTCTTCCTGGAGCCTCTTCCCTTTATCCCTCGTTCTGAGCGCGCTTATTCACCGAGTCCTGGCCTTTCACTTTCCGGAATGATGACCAAACCAAGGCTTGTATCAGACCGAGGCTCTGAGAGATCCGCGCGCTGAAGCGGCCACATCCTGGCTCCCTTCCTGCCTTATTCACTTGCTTATTGCCTTACACATTCACGTATTTGCTGATTTTCTTGATATATTTATTTTTAGTTTACAACATTCACTTCCACAGCTTTTGAGTTCCCAATTTTCTCCCCCCCTCCTCCGCAAGACGGCGTGCAGTCTGATATAGACTCTACATATACATTCACATTAGTCATGTTGCAAAGCATGATAGCCAATGGAATGAACCACAAGAAAGAAAGAAACACAAAAACAGAAGAGAGAGCCCGTCGTCTGCTTCGCTCTGCATTCAGACGCCGCAGTTCTTTCTCTGAATGTGGACAGCATTTTCCATCATGAATATTTTGGAGTTGTCTTAGACCCTTGCCTTGCTGAGAAGAGTTAAGTCTATCAAAGTTGGTCATCACATAATGTTGTTGTTACTCTGCTCGCCTCACTCAGTTCATATAAGTATTTCCAGGTTTTGTCTGAAATCCCCCTGCTTATCATTTCTTACAGCACAGTAATATTCCATTACATCCATACACCACAACTTGTTCAGCCATTCCCCAATTGATTGAGGGGAATTCCCTCAATTTCCAGTTATTTGCCACCACACAAAGAGCTGCTATAAATATATTTGTACGTGTGGGTCACTTTCCCGTTTCTCTTTGGGATACAGCCGGAGAAGTGGTATTGCTGAGTCAAAGACCTTCCTGCCTTTTGAAGAGGATACTTTGTCCCAAAGTTGAAACCATCGATCCCTGAATTAGACACCTAAGGTACAAGATAACTTGGGATGCTGGGGCAGGCTGGCAGGTGTGTAGTTAAAAGCCAGGGAATTCCATGATCTAACTTCAGTCTTTTGTGAGGGTCCCATGAGTTGAGGTCCAAGTCTAGGGTAGCTCTGTGAGGGGACAGCCCAGTGATTATATAGAAAAAGACCTGACTCCCAATTGGCTTCGAGAACTATGAGAATGAAACTAAGTAGCTGCAAAAGAGATTTCCTTCACTTTGTTGTAGACTCTAGAGAGATACTTTGTAGACACCCATGGAGAAAGGAGCTTCAGAGTGCGAATTGAGAAAAAGGTGACAATATGTTGTGGCCCTTAGCACCAGGCACATACTCTCTGTAGAAGGATACCCCATCATGTTACTGGATTAGGGGGCCTGGGTATTCTAGAGACTGCTGAGAGTGGAACTCCCCTGGGTGAGACCATTCCGTTGTAGAGCTTGAGCAGAGATTTTAGCTCAATCCTAGCTGAAGAGTTCAAAAACTATTACGTATTCTTTAGTATAGTCTAATTGATACAATTTCTCCAATTGCTGTTTGTTCGTATAAATTGATTTATTCACCTTTGCTATTTGTGATGGTCTTTTGTATAAATAGTATTTGGTGGGAAAGCTAAGCTGATGAGTGTAAACTAGGGGTTGCTCTTCCCTCTCAAGAATGATTGGATAAGGAGCTCTTATTCTGAAGGTACAGACATCAAATTATTCGAGAGGATATTTGAGGGGGAAAAATCAATATAATTCTAGCCTGATTCCCCTCTTGGATCTAGGAGAGGTCGCTTGACCTCTGTGGTCCTAGACCCCACCAACTTCTTCCCTAGACTAGTATCCTGGCAGTGGGCCAGACCTCAGATCAGATCTTTCCCTGTGATAGCTACCTATTTAGACAGTGCACATCCATACATCACCCTAATCCTTACAAATATAAGAATATGTGACCCACTTCCAAAGGGAGACATCAGAGTCTGTAAATTTTGTTGTTCAAATACTCACATCAAAAAATTAAGTTTACTTGTGTAAGATGGAAAAGCTATGCATACAGAATACTTCATCTGAAGACTATCTGGGGGTTTTAATGGCCTGCCAGCTCAATATGACTCACTATTACAAGAGCAGACAAAAAACAAGGTCCCCCCTGTGGTAAACTGCATTAAAATCATCACAGTACAAACTATGATGGTGTAAGGCTCACTGTCCTCTCCCCCTGGCAGGTCACATTTAGGATGCTGGGCTCCCTTCTGGGTGCCGCTTTTAGGGAGGGAAATTGAGAAGCTGGAGAACATTTAGAAGAAGGCAGGAAGATTGAGGAAGGGTCTGGAATTCCTGCCAAATGAGGACATTGGGATGTTCAATCTGAAGAGGAGAGGACTCAGGGTAAGTGGATGGGGTGGATACAGCAAGTATCTTAAAGGGCTACCACATGGACAAGGTAGCTGCTTGTCCTTAGAAGACAGAACCAACAGCAAGGATTGGAGAGAGGAGGTGCAGAGAGGGAGATTTCAACTGATATAAGAAAAGATCCAACAACTTTCTCACAACCAGTTGTCCAAAATTAGATTGGGATGTCTTAGGAGGTAGTGAGCTCCCCATCACTAGATGTACAGAGAGAGGATGGACAGACACTAGTTATAGGTGTTCTACAAGGGATTCTGATTCATGGGCATCAGACATCCCTGTCAACACTGAGATTCTGTGACATTCTGTAGGTATTTTATTGAGGGCCAGAGAAAAGAGGGGTCAGGGTGGGTTGGGGGAGTCCAGAATGACAAGTCTTTTTTTTTTTTTTTGGTTCACATCTTACAGAAAAAGTAACTGAGGCTCCAATTCACCAAGGGAAGGCTCTTAGTAAGCGGGGACACTCAAGTGCTGGACCTCAGAGCCTCAATCCTGGACTCCTGGTGTATGATGCCCTTGTCATTGGCCCAAACTGCTTCATTAAGTGTCACTTGGGCTGAGGGTGATCTCTCCTCCCCTTCTCACCCACTGTATTTTGCCCTTCTTGGACACTGCCTAGGACTGCAGCTGTTTATGTATGTGTCTTATCTTTCACCCTCGCCCAGGAGGGACCTGGAAGGTGTTGTCCCATCACATTGGTCTCTTTTGTTGTCTTCCCAATGACCTGCATGCTCTCCGAATGCCCATGGAGTGAATGAGTGGATTGAAATTGTAGGGCTTGTCTTGAAAGTGCTCTCTAAATGTGAATCGATTCTGCTCTCGTCTTATGTTCTGCACTTTCAGAGAAAAACAAAGGCCAAGGTAGTCCAGACACATGCACAAGACATGTCGGCTCAGCAGGAGTGTGTGCATTCTTGGTGCCCCTTGGGAGGAGTGAGCAGGATAATAGAATCTAACTGGTGATGGGGGAAATTCTTGGAAAGCTTAGGATATTGAATAACTGCTCAGAAGCCTTGGAATGTCCCAGTTGGTATAAATTAATGGCTTAGAGATACAGGGTAATGGGAGGTCTGCTTCCAACTCTAAGAAAAGAGACATGGCCCAGCTAAACTGAGCCACATGCTGACCACTGGCACCGAGGCATTAATTACCTAAGGGAAGACACATCCATCAAAGGTTTTCCTTCAAAAATTAAATGCGGGTTGGCCCCTTGCTCTGCTTCCTATCCAATCAAACTCATTTATAAAAGCAGGAGACAAACAGCCTCTGTTCCTCATTCTTTCCCTCAAGAGAAGCTGTAGAGGACTGGCTCTCACATATTCAGCATTTATAATATGCCCAGGTGACCCCCCTTCCTTTGCAAGATCAATTCTTTAGGCACCTTAGATCCTTTGTCTCCTTCAATGTGCACCCACATTAGCACAGTAACCTGTTCCCCTTAGAGCAGCCACCTTCCTTGGGTTCTACAGATAGCTCCATGGGGCTGTAATTCTGACATTATAGCTCATGAGCCCCCACCATTTTGCTTCCCATTAGCGATCAGCTAGTATACACATTTGGCTCTTAGCAAAGGCATTTATTAAGATAAAATAGAAAAGAGAATAGCTAGAAACACTCACCACTCCCAAACCTGAGGCATACTCTCCTATAAATAAACAAAATGTCCATTGGACATTAAAGTATAGTGATAGTGAGGCTCATATGTAGGATATATGTGTGGCAAAGGCAACCCATGATTCCTTGTAGTACAGTAAGTCCTCCCTCCCTCCCTCTCTCTCTCTCTCTCTCTCTCTCTCTTTCTCTCTCCCCCTCTCTCCCTTCTCTCTCTCTGTCTCTGTCTCTCTCCCTCTCTCTCTCTCTCTCTCTCTCTCTCTCTCTTTCTCTCTCTCTCTCTCTCTCTCTCTCTCTCTCTCTCTCTCTCTGTCTCCCTCCCAATCTTCATCCAGATTCCCTTGAATACAGCATCTTTGCTAGATGGGTTGCTTAGCCTGTGTCTCAGAGCACACCCTTCTCCATAGCTGGCTTTCCCCCCCTGCTACCAGGAGTATAGTTTCTTGGACATCCTTCTTCCCACAAATGGTTACCTTTCCGTATCTGTCTCTTTACAGTTAGTTTCACACCTTGTGATCATGTTCTGGGCTAGTATGGCAGGCCAAAGATCAGCTCTTCTACAGATGAATCATAGAATCTCTCAAGGTGGAAGGAACCTCAAAGTTAGGTCAACCCACAGCTAAAATGGTATTCCTTCTTCAACATCTCAAGGAACAATCAGAAAACAGATTAAAGTAGATTAAAGACCTCCAAGGTTGGGGAGCTCATTACCTCCTGAAGCAGCTCATTCTATTTTAGGGCAGCTCCTGCCTTGTATGAGTCTAAAACTGCCTTTCTGAATTTCTAACCATTGTTTCTTGTTCTTCTGTCTGGGACCAAAAGAACATGCCTGATCCCCATCCCTGTTGTGCACAAGCACCTGTTAATTACTTAGAAGCTACTGCTCTGTCCTCTCTGAATCATCTCTTTTGTCTATGCTTCTTGTATGGTCCTAACTTGAGGTCTTTCACTACCCTTTGTTGCTTTTCTCTGGGTGTTCTCCAAATTACAAATGTCCTTCCTAAAAAGTGGTGCCCAGAACTGAATCCAATTCTCCACCTGGGGTCTAACCAGGTAAGAAGACCTCCCTAGTTTTGGATGTGATGCCTCTCTTAATAAAATGTAAGATCTCATTGACTTTCTCTGGAAGCCGTATCAGGCTGTTGACTCACATTGGCCTTGCAGTTCACTAGAACCCCCAGATCTTTTTCAGACAAACTGTGATCTAGCCATCTTTCCCCAATCTTGTACTTGCACAACTGATCCCTAGATTTGCTTAATCAAACATAGGATCAGAAACTTAGGACTGGAAGAAACTTCAAAGGTCTAAAACCAAGGGGTGAAATCAGGACAAAAGATCTCACTCAAAAGGTTTTTGGAATACATTTTTCATTAACACACATTTAATATGTACATAGCATAGTACTAGATGCATGGCCTAGACATAGAAATGCAACTTGTGAATTCACTAGATCTTTTTCTCCTTGTGGACATATGACCCAGGAGTAGCTTTTCCAATGAGTTGGGGCTGCTGACTTCTCAGACCTTCTTGGGCAGATTGATGCTCCACCCTCCAGCCAGTGTTCACAAACCAGTCCTCCTCCATTCCCTTCAGTTGTCCCCCATGGAAGTTGTGTGCATCTCCCTATGGACCCACCTGCCTCTGATCCTCTTGCTGTCTCGCAGACTTCAGTGCAACTCTAGAGTGGTCCATGGGTTATCATTGTCCATGCCCTTTTCTGGACACTTTCGTGTCTCTGGGTCCCTGGCACCGTTCTCCTTCCACCAAACCACTTCTCCACAGAACTCTTGGGGGCCAAGAAAGGATGGGGGCATATCTTTGCCATTCATAGTCTGTCTCCTTCAAGCAGTGGAGATTTATGTTCCGATCCAATTCAGTTCAATATAAACCAATAGAATTGCTTTTTCTACTCCCTGAAAAATACTGTCAACAAGACTGACATTATGAAGGACATTTTAGCCAAACAAGATAAAATTCAAAATGGTGCAAAAAAGTCACAGATATACCTGTGCTTCTGTGCAAGACAGACAAAGCCCACTCTACCTCTCGACCTAGAAATCTCTGTGCCTCCTCCTGGCACATGCAACATCCGCTGCTCTGGGCCTCCATTTACTCATTGTACAGACACAGTGGTGAAGGTCCTTTGGCCAGGGAGTGTGTCTTTGGATGGAGATATTTCCCAGAGACACAAGGTAACATGGACCTAGGAGCCATTTATTTGAATCTTCTCCTGCCAGCCGTCTTTAGCTGGTCTTTGCCATGCATGGATCCGGGGTGCTCTAGAGGCCTGATCAATGTCACTCCTTTCCCAGTAGCTGTAACTTTGGCTGCCAGAAATGTTCCCTAAAGTTATCAACTCCAGGGGTAGCCAGATGCCCTGTAGGCAGAGTAGAGCAGCTGCCAGTGCCCACTTCCTGTCTATGACAGACTATGATCAGCAGAAGCAGGTCAGGGAATGATTGGCCCTGATTCCTTCCTATGTTTTTTTTTTTTGGGGGGGGGGAGAAATTTCACAAAGAGCTGTAAGAAGAAAGGATGAAAGGGAGCAGAGAGGAGCATAAAATGCATGGGGGGCTGTAATCTGTGCAGCAGTTTCATCCTGACACCCCCCTGCTAAATGCCCCAGAAACCTTGGGGTTCTGACCCTTCATCAAAGCAGCCTCCATTGCTGAGGAGTCACCTTACTGGCAACAGCCCCCATAAATCTCCCAGGAGGCCAGAACCTAACCCTCCTGGCCCCCCACCCCATTTGCCATTTGCAGCCAGCACCAGAGGCTACAAAAGAGGGGTGGGCATTGAAAATCTGAGAACAATAAATGGATCTTTGGGTCTCAAGCAGATCCACCCACCACACCTGGATGCTACATTCCTCACCCTGCAGCAGGCTTAGTAGGGGCTGCTCCAGAAGACCTTTGCCCTGAGGATATGGGGCTGGCAGCTTTGGGATTTGCCTGCCTATAGAGTGTAGGTTTCTCCAAGGCTGAGGGGGTGATAAGATTGAGTGTGCATCCAGTCTAAATTCCCCATTTTATGGAGGAATAAGCTGAGACCCAGCAAGGAGTAGATCACTCAGCTAGTAATTGTCAGAGGCAAGATGAACATCCTCTGACAAGGGTACCAGCTCTGCCTTGTTCCTCCTGGGGAATTGTGTATCTACCACCTCCTGGGAAAAAAAAGCCATCACCCAAGGGTCAAGTAAAGACGTTATCCCTACCAAGAAGAGCAGAGTGGATAGCATGCCTGGCCTGGAGTCCAGGAGACCTGGGTTCAGATCCTGCCTCTGAGACCGTCTAAATGGGCATCACTTAACCATTTCCTCTCCTGTATGTTAGGAACTAATTCTACCTGCAAGCCTTACCTTGGAAAGGCAGCCTAGTGTGGGAGATGAAGAGATTGCCTTGGTTCAGAGAGATCTAGGTTCAAGCTTCTCACCTCAAGGTCTCTACGTGGCTGAGCCCTTGGGGCCAACTTTCATCATCCATAGAAGTGGTTTCTGTTATTGTCACCATCAATATCAACATCATGTCTCAACCTGTTATTGGGGCCAAGTGAAATCATGTATGTCAAGTACTGCTCAAATGTCAGTTATTATCCTAAGGTGTAGGCCTTCCCATGTCACTCCTCAGCTCAAGAAGCTTCTCTGACTCCCTATTGTTTATTTGGTGGTTAAGGCCCTTCATAGTCTGGCTCCAGGTTCTCTTTCTAGGCTGACTGCCCTGCTCACTGTCATGTCCACCACTCTTGACCAGACATGCTTGGAGGGCCTTTTCCTCCAGATGAGAGTTCAAGTCTCTGCTGAACTCTCAGCTGCTCAGTTGGGACAGAGAGCACCCTGTGAGTCATACTTACTAATCCACCAGGTGGGGACAGGGAGTTTAAACAAACTGACCAGTACTCATACACTTAAAAGAAGTGAGGCTGTCCTCAGGAGGCTATGTACTCAGGCTAGTGGCTCTGGCTCTGAGCAGTTTGGGGAGTCCCCCTTGGGATCTGCCTTCAGAGCCCTGTGATCCCAATCACTAATGTCTCGTATACAATAGGCACTCAATAAATGTAGAATTTAAATTGAATAAATGTACAGCCTCCCATGGGGACACTTGGAAAGGAACCACACTCATTTGGATGAAAATGGTCACATTTCTGTGTGTGTATGTTTTAAAGGGAGAAGTGTTTTCTCCTTACATTATGGGTACATCTCATATTGCCACTTGTTTAAACAACAGACCAAAATCCTGTGTAGAGAAATCTGCCTTGGAGAAGGCAGTGTAGCACCACAAGAACACAGGATGGGGCTGGGGGCTGGGGGTGCTCAGGACCTTTATGTTCCAGTTCTAGCTCTGATACTTTGTGACCCCTCTCTGCACCTCAGTTTCCCCATACAGACAATGAGTTAGTTGGACTCCAAGATTTCTCCCAGCCTGACCCTCTGAAGGTAGCCAGGGGCTGACATCTTTCATCCTTCTAAACCTAGCTCCCAGAACTTGTTTAACTTCCAGGTTGGGAGCTGACCTGTGCTGAGCAGGTGATGGGCCTCTGAGCCTGCTGGATCCCAGGGGGGAGGGGAGACAAAAGCAGAGACTCCCATTGGGCAGCCTTCTCAGCAGGTTGGGGCTGGGCGCCGAGGGCCTGCCTTTTGGAGCCTGATGCCCACTCTGAAAGGTGTATTTAAGTCCGGGGGCTGAGGCTGGGCCTTTAATCAAGTCCAAATTGCTGGAGCGGCCACCAGGGTGTACACCAAAATGAGCCGCTCCCTGGACTCAGCCGTTAATTCTGGTGAAAACCAGTCTAATAAATGGCTAAATTAAGAAACTGAGCGGGCCTTTCCAATTAGCCCAGATTCTGCCCTAAGTGGTAGGTTGGGGCTAATTTTCCCAAAATAAGTCCTTTCCCCTGTCCTGTTTGCAAACCAGCAGAAAGCCTGGTTGGGATGAAAGCAGGGGCTGACCTGCTGCAGGGGAGGGACCCTTCAGACCTATCGATGGTGGAAATGAAAAGGTCCAAGGCTTTGGGCAAAATAACCCAGGCCCACTTCCGCAGAGAAAGCTTTGTAATTGAACAAAGGGACCCAAGCTGCTAGGCCTACCCAGCAGAGCTTGGTGGAACCCAAAGCAGCTAGGACCACCTGGCCTGTGGAGGGTGCTGCAGACTCCCAGCCCCTCTGGGTCTCCACCACAGATCTATTGATCCAAGCTGAGTCTGGCCCTTTGAGTCAGGTGTGTCTCCTTTCTCTTGTTCCATGGTGTAGTGCCTTTTCTCCTCCCATCCACCAGGGGGAGGCAGCACAGAAGAAGCCCCTCCCTCCCTTTTGCTCCACCCACCCCCCCCATTTTTGCAAAGCAGTCTCAGAAAAGTCATATAGCTAGAAAGGGGTCAGTTGGGATTCCAACCCAGGTCTCCAGACATTTGTACCACCAGAGAGTCATTAGTGATGTCAATCACTGAAATAATTGCAGCATTAAATCCATCATGGATTCAGGGTTTATTGTACATCAAACTCTAGGTTTGCACTCCATATAAAGATGAAGAAAACCTCTCAGGCCCTGCCCTCAAGGGGTTTACCATCAAGTGAGGAACTGCAACTTGGACAGAAATCAATAGGCTCTGGACCAGGGCAATGGAGGCCCCAGAAGACATCTAGTCTCAGAGCTTGAGGAAGAATCAGAGAAGGCTTCCTGGCAGAGGGGTCTAGGAGCTGAGGCTGGAACCTGGGGAGCCTAAGAAAGGAGGGGAGTCTCAGGGAAAGAGCGCTGACCTCCAAGCACATGGCCTGCTTCAATTCTGTCTCCATGTGACTCTGGGAAAGTTATTCAAGCTCCTTAGGGCTTCAGTCTCCACATCTGTAACTGCTCTCTCTAAGACTAGGCTGCAATTCAGTTTAGTACGGTATTTAGTCAGTGCCTATCCTTGGCCATGGGATGTTGGAGCTTTGCTGGGAGATGGTTAAGGGCTTGGAGGAAGGCTGGAGGTGAGGAGGAAGAAGAGGCCAGGCACTGGCACCATACATCGGCATGTACAATGACTCAGGGATAGGTGGCGGAAGTCAATGGACAGGGGAACCCCAGAGGCCAGTGGGACAGGGAAGTGGAGTAACAAGGTGAATGACAAGGAGGAAGACAGGTAGCACAGAGAGTGGATGCAGAGACAAAAAGACATGTATTCAAATGTTCCTTCTGGCACTCACTGGCTGTATGACTCTGAAAAAGTCATTTTACTCCTCGGTGCTCTAGGCAGCCAGCTCTACAAGACTATAAGCTATAGAGATGGTGCTTTGGCAGATAGAGTTTCCTCCTCTGGGAGTTCCTCTATATCAAGGCAATCACAGGCCCAGTCCCTATCCTTATGTGCTCTTGGGATTTAGGTCTAGAAAGGCAGATAGTAGGCAACATCCAGAGAAGTGCCTCTCCCTCCCCTCATCTCCAGGGAGGGCTTAGGGCCTTGAATTCCACATTATCCATCCTCCCCCCACCTCCCACCCAGGCTGCTTATTCAGCTTCTTCTGGAGGTAAGAGAGACCTGTGTTTGAATCCTGACTCTGACACATCCTAGTGCGTAGACTTTGGACAAGTCATGATAAGTTTGGAATTGGCAAAGACCTCAGATGCACCCTGTTGAGGGTATTCCTGACAAGTGGCCGAGGATCTAGTTCCTGCCTGGAGACCTCCAGTGAGGCAGGGCTTCTCCCCAAGGCAGCGCTCTGGACTCTAGAACACTGTCAGGAAGTTTACTGAGGTCAAGCCTCAAGGCTTCTCTTAGTACTGTTCCCATAATACTAAATAATAACAATGAACATTTAGACAGCACTGGCTGCAATGCCAGGCATTGTGCTGCACACTTTACAAACATTTCACTTAACACAGTGACTGTGGGAGGGAGGTGCTAAATATCATTATCTCAATTTTACAGTTGAGGAAACTGAGGCAAGCAGAGGTTAAGTCAGTTGCTCAAGGTCACACAGCTAGAACATATCTGAGGTTAGATTTTAATTTCAATCTTTCTGACTCCAGACTCAGGGCTCTATCCTCCAGGTCACTGAGTTCCTACTCCTGGTTCTGTTCTCTGGAACCAAGAAGAAAGAGGCTAATTCCTCTCCCCTAGGACGGCCATTCAATACTGGAAGGCTCAAGTCTTGTCTCCCCCTGAGTCTTCTCTTCTCTCTCTTCCTCCACTTGATCCTCATGGTCTCATGACCATTGCCCATCCTGGCTGCCTTCCTCTGGACAATCTCCATCTCACTAATGTCTTTCTTCAGCAGTAGCACTCAGAGATAAGCACAGGTTTCCAGATGCAGTCTGAGTAGGGGGCAGGACCAGGGACTCTCCACTCCCTAGTCTGGGTCCTCTGTTTCTTTTGATTCGGCCCAAGATTACCTTGCCTTTTTTAACTGCCATATCACATTGCTGATGCCTATAGAGCTTGTGGCCCATTAAAGCCCCCAGATTTTTTTATATAAAGAGACAAGAACATTTTTCAATAACTTAACATCTCATGACCTTAGTGTCCTCGAATGTAAAATGAGGTTAATATTATTTGTCATGTTTCCTTGGTTGGGATTCTGTGAAGAAAGTGTTTACTGTTATAGAAATGTGAGTACAATCATTGTCTTTTTTACAAGGACAATGCCAAGACCTTTTGTCCATCATCAGCAAAGGATAGGACGGCATGACCATCCACATGGCTTAGACTTTAGTGTTAGGCCCCAGTACTGAATCTACAATCTTCAATCTACAATCTGAATCTACAATCTACAAACCTCAAAGAGCACCAGTGATGGCAGCTCATCATTCTGCTCCCACTTGCCCTCAGGGCTCTGTCCTGGACTCTCTTCTCTTCTCTTCTCCCTCTATGCTACAGCACCTGGTGATTTCACCAGCTTCCATGGATTTAATGACCATCTCTATGCTGTTGATTTGCACATCTTACCTTTCCTGCCCCAATATCTCTGCCGACCTCCAATCTCACATCTCTTCAGACATTTTAGATTGGATGTTCAGTAGACATCTCAAACTCAAGATGTCTAAAACAGAACTCATGATTTTTCCCCTTAAACCTTGTCTACCCCATCCCCACCCCTTCCTACCTTCCCTATTACTGTCAAGGGTACCACCAGTCCCAGTCCCTCTGGCTCCCAACCTAGGAGTCATCTTAGATCCCTCACCATCTCTCAACAACTCCCCCCCATTTGGTGCCAATGCCTGTCTATTTCACCTCTGACATCTTTGGTTGATTTCACCTCTGCAGCATCTCTGGTAGATTTCAAGGCTATCTCTGGTGAATTTCACCTCTGCAACAGCTCTCAAACCCTTCTTTCCTCTGACACTTCCCCTACACCAAGGTGCAGACCCTCATTACATCATGCCTGGACTACTGTACTAGCTGTTGGTGGGTCTGTCTGCCTTCAGTCACTCCCCTACTCCAATCTGTCTTCTATTCAGCAGCTAAAGTGATTTTTTTTTTTATTTTTGGAGGGCAATTGGGGTTAAGTGACTTGCCCAAGGTCACACGGCTAGTTTTTGTGTTAAGTGTCTGAGGCCGCATTTGAACTCAGGTTCTCCTGACTCCAGGGCCAGTATTCTGTTCACTACGCCACCTAGCCACCCCTAAAGTGGTTTTCTTAAAGTGTAGGTCTGACATCCCCCTACCGAATAAACCCCAGTGGCTCCCTATTTCCTCCAGGAGCAAAATACAAAATGCTCTGTTTGACAGAGTCCTTTGTAACCCAGCCCCCTCCTACCTTTCCAGTCTTTTTATACCTTACTCCTTGACACATACCCTCTCGTCCAGTTATACAGCCTCTTGGCTTTTCCTAAGAAGACATTTCCTCTCGGCTTTGGGTGTCCTTTCCAGCTGCCCCCCATGGGATGTTGTCCCTCTTCATCTCCTCCTACTGACTTCCCTGACTTCCTTTAAGGCCCAACTAAAATCTCACCTGCTACAGGAAGCTTTCCCCAACCCATCTTCAGTCCAATGCTTCCCTCTGTTAATTATTTCCTATTTATCCTGTATATAGTTTACTTTAGATCTATTTTGTTTGCACATTGTCTCTACCATTAGACTGCAAGCTCCTTGAGGGCAGGGATTATCTTTTTCCTCTTTTTGTATCCCCAATGCTTAGCACAGTGTGTGGCACAAAATGAGTGCTTAATGAATGTTTACTGACTGACGAGCTTTGTGAAAAATACTCTTCTTTTTTTTAACATCTGCATTTTTACCAAAGGAGTAGTTGTTTTCCATTGAGAGCAAACTCCTATCTAACCATTTTGTGGGGCTATGAGAATAGGCTCCAGACTGACCCTCAGCTCAGCTTCACTTCCCATAGGAAAAGGGAATGGGCAGGAGTCTGCTGTAACCCTGCAGGGAGCTAGAGAGATGGAGTGAGGAGGGCCTGGGTTCAAGGCTGAAAACCCCAAGACCTGCTCAGAGGTCTGCCCCTTACAGGCCCCACCCCCTCAGGTCCTACCCCACCCGGATCCACCCCCTCACCCGGCCTCGCCCCCTCACTGCCTATACAACTTGGGCAAATGACTTCTTTTCTCAGTATCTCAGCTTCTTCATCTGTAAAGCAAGCAAAGTCTGCCTTCAGGCTACCTCCCTCTTTCAGCTTCTTTCCTTCCTTTCCCTCGGCTTTCTCCCAAAGTCTTCAGTGCCCAGGGCTTCACTCACTGGCCCTGAGAGCTCCATTCTTCTGGTCATCCACTACTCCTTGGCTGTTCTCTCTGGACTTAGTGAGGCTGCCTTGCCCTGGATCTTGCCCCTTCTGGTCTCCTGTAGATACTCAGCTCGTTCACAGGGGGTCCTGCTGCCCAGCTCAATAACTAATGTCCAGGATGATCACTTTAGAGCTGGAAACCTTGTTAAGATGATCAGCCCTTTCCATAGCAAGTGTGATTTTAGCAGCATCCCTCTGGAGACAGTGAACCCACCACCATCTAATGGAAAGAGTGAGGTGCTGGAAGTCAGAAGAGCTGGCTTAGAGTCTAGGCTCTGCCATCTGCTAGCTGTGTCCGCTTCAGTGACTTATTTCCCCAGCCTCTCCCTCCTCAGGAGGTACTCAGAAACATTTTCTACCCACTCCCATCCCACCATGAACATCTACACACAAGAGACTTGTGTGAGTGTGTGTGTGTGTGTGTGTGTGTGTGAGTCAGAATGTGTGTGTGTGAGTGTGAGTGTGAGTGTGAGTGTGTGTGTGTGTGTGTGTGTGTGTAAATCCTTGCTAAGGTCTCTTCCAGGTCTAACTCCTTTGTTATCTAGTCATTGAAATTTCCCATCACAGGGTGCATTTGGGGAAGGTCTTTGAAGCCCCTTGACCACACACCACTAGGAGGCGCCCAATTCCACCTCTGGAGCTCATAGGCGCTCATAGGTGCTAGAGGGAAAGGACTCCAGAGACCATGGAGTCCAACCCTTTAATTTTACAGAAGAGGAAACTGACCCACTAAGAGGTTAGGCAAGGTTGCTTGCCCAAAGACATGTAGGCAATAAGGAGTAAAGCTGAGATCCTAACAGGGGTCCTCTGACTCTGAATCAAGTGCTCTTTCTAGGGGGCTAAGGGTCTTGGAGTAAGAAGGGATCGCCAAGTCTCCCCTGTCCAAGCTCCACAGACCCTCTTATAGCCTCCCTAGTACCTGGATAAGAATCTGTGCTCCAGCATCCCTGACAAATGGTCATTCAACCTCTGCTTAGAGCCCTGGAGGGAGGGGAAGCCCTTCCTTTCCAAAGGACCCCCTTCTTGAGCCAGCCCTGGTTACCAGGAAGGCCTTCCTTATTTGGATCCAAAGTCCCTGTCTCAGTTTACCACAGTCAGTTCCCTTATTTCCTGGCCTGTGATGCTAGCCCAGAGGAGAGACTGATTGTATGAGGACAGCCACATGGCTCTCCTAGGCTTAAGAACAAAGTGTGTGTACTCCAGTGTGGGGGAGGAGGGGGTCCAGCTCTATGGGTCACTGGGATCCTGGAAGGCTTAGCAAGAAATCAGATCCTATAAGTCAAAAAGCATTTGACTTTCTGTTTTCTAAGGACTAAAGGCCCTCCAAAGGCTGATAATAGCTCCTCCTGTTTGCCAAGTCTCAGCACATCAGGACACAACCTTAATCCAACATGTTCTCCATCAGTGGACAGTGCCATGTGTCAAAGACATCGCTGACCTTGGAGTCAGAAGCCTCAGATTCAAGTCCAACCCACTTCTGCCACTTCTTGCCCACTGGGTCTCAGTTTCTCCATCTGTAAAATGGGGTTCCTGATGGCTGTAGAACTTCTCTCCCAGAGGAAGCTCCAGCTCTGAGACAATAGCATTGGTACCAGTTCTGTGAATGTCATAGGAACCCCCCCTCCCTCACTCTCTCTCTCTCTCTCTCTCTCTCTCTCTCTCTCTCTCTGTCCCTTCCTCCCTCCCTCCCCCCCACCTACATCTCTTGTTTTTGGGTCTGTGACATTTGCTACAAGCTACAGGGCTTTGAAGTTTGTCAAGCACGGCCTCCATGGACACCCTATTCTGGTATCTTACCGGGGTAACATCTGCCAAGAGTGCCCAAGATCTGACAGGTGCCACCCAGATAGAATGGCTTTGAGGGATGGACTGAGAGGGACAGTGCTCCTGGGACACTGCAAGGCACAGGGGAGCAAGCACTGACTCTGGAGTCCAGAAAGGAGGCCAGGGTTTGGCTAGCCTTTGCCACTGGGGAGCTAGGCTCCCTGGGAAAGTGATCACATCTCCTTGGGCCTTGGTTTCCTTCACTGTAAAGCTATACTTGGTCTTTATGGGCCCCCATTTCCCTTTCAGGAGTAGCTTGGTGACTTTGTGATCTAGGGCCCAAACACCAGCCTGGATAACTGTGGGATGGGTAGCACTAGCCTGGCTGAAGAGGGGAAGGGGCTTTGGGACCCTCAGTAGTTTTCAAAGACCATTCCCTAAGCCATAAAGGGCCCATGTTCTGAACCAGACAACCATCTCTGCAGAACCCATCCCTTGGGCCAGTTGTGAGGCTCAGGTGGGAAGGGAAGGGACTAAGCCATTACATAGGACCTACTGTGTGGTAGGTACCTGCTAGGCACTTTACAAGGACTACCTCATTCTCTCCTCACAATGGCCTTGGGAGGGGGGAGCTATTATTATCCTCAATTTACCGCTGAGGGAGCTGAGGCAGATGGAGGTTAGCTGACTTGTCCAGGGTCACACAACCAGTGAGTGTCTGTGGCTCGATTTGAACTCAGGTTTTGTGACTCCAGGCCAGGGGCTTTAGCTACTTATTGTCAGGTGACAGGCTGTCTGTAAAGAGCCTGTAAGTCTTTGTAAATGTCATTTTTGATTCTTACATTGTTTCTGGCTCCTATAGTACTTCATCATTTGCAAAATGACTCTCTCCCTCCCCAAAACCCTCTGAGAGAAGAGAGTGCAGCTCTCATTTCCCCATTTTTCACAAAAGGAAACTGAGGCTCAAAGATCTAACCACTTGGCCAGAATCACAAAGTTCCTAAGTGTCTGGGCAAGTTTCCACTTCTCCATGCTCCAGTGAGCCTCCATATTCCTTCCTCTAAGCCCCATGGGGCTCCCTTTTTACATTAGGTACCTTGGGGGGGAAGGTCCTGGCTGTGGTCTTCCAGGCTGCCTCTGGCAGGCATTTCCTGGCTGGGGTCCCTGGGCAGGTCAATTAGTTTCTTGATATCTTCAGTCAGTCAGTATTAACTGGACCGCACTGGGAGAAAGGATTTCTTAGGAGAGGTCGGGTCCCAGCCGGGGCACTGGAAAGTCAAGGATGGCAGAGAGGTTTGTACACTGAACCCGGCACAGCCACTGTTGGCACAGGCTAGTGAGCCAGCCAGGTAGGAAGCCCACTTTGGGATCACAGTGGGCCATGGGGCCCATTTTGTTCCCAGCTCAGGCCACTGTCCCTGCTGACCGGGCCAAGTCAGAGACAATGCTCCAGGAAGGACTGTGCCTGCTGAGTGACAGACAGCCTGGCAACTAAGCAGGACTAATCTCTGGCCCCTGAAGCTACCCTGGTAACCTGATGTGTAGGGGCTGGGGAGCCAGGTGGCCATCAGGGAGTGGAGGTGGAATTTGTTCCTGGTCATTTGTGGGCTTGCATGCATGGGCGGGAGGGTGGCCATTAGCCATGGCACTTCTGCCCAAAGGGCCCCACCAGTCTGGGGGGAGCTGACATACAAAAGCATGGGCACATCAAAGAACCCATAGGTTGTCTTGGAATGGGGGCCCTTTTATGCAGACAAAGCACGACTTTTGCCACAAGAGATGAGTTCCCTTAATGGCATCTGGGACAAGGGGCTTCAGTGCCTGGGCTTTGGTTGGTACGTGGCCACCCCCAGCAGGTCCTGTCATCTGTTCCCAGCAATTCCCAGGCCTGAAGGGGGCTGCAGTGAGATAGGAAGAAGGAGGGGCTGCCCAGGGGAGCCAGCACTAACCACCTTCCAAAGCCCTCCACCTGACTTGGGCGACATTGCTTGGACCAGCTCCTTCAAGCACAGGAAACATTTCTAGCTTCCATCCACGCCAACATGATCAGTCAGACAGTAAGTATTTACTGAGTGCCTACTGTGTGCTGGACACTGTACCAAGTCCAGACTTTGCCTACCTGTGGGTCTGGATTTGGAGGAGAGGGACCTGGGTTCAAATGTGCCCTGCCCCTTCTCTGACTTGTCCCAAGTTGCTTAACCTCCTTGTCCTCAGTCTCTTCACCTGCAGAATGAAGAGGTTGAAGCAGACGCCTCCTAGGCTCTTGGACTCTCAGCCTGGGCAGAGCCTGTGGTCTTCAGGTCCCAGCCAGTGTGCCCTGCTGAGCCTGACTATTGACCCAGCCCAGAACCAAACCCCAGGGGGTGGCCATGGCGTAAATCTGTCCTTCCAACTTAAGGGCAGCTATCTGCACAGCCTAAATGCAGACACACCAACCTGGGGCTCTGGGAGCAGCTCTTCTCTGGAGGTAGGGAGGGAGTCCAAGTATTCTTATCTCCATGTGACAAAAAGAGCAAATTGGGATATATCAAACACTACGTTTGGTCTATCCCATCAAGGTGCATTCCACACCATCCACCACTACAGACAGCAGCTGCTTTGGAACATGACTGTCTGATTGCCGCAGTGGCCAAAGAATCCACCCCCGTACCTAGAACGACACCCTCCTCTTCTCACTACTTCATAAAACTGTAGCTCTCTCGGCTCCCACTGCCTGCAAGGGACTTCTCCTCATCCCACCATGTTTCTCCTTCCCTCTTGATGCTACTTTGAATCATTTCTTGAAAACTTGTTATTTACTGGTCTCAGCACTCGCTGGATTTCCCTCCCCTCTCCCCAGCCCAATCTAAGCTCTCTGAGGGTAGGCATGACCTCTTTTTCCTTTTTTTGTCTCTGCCGTAACACATAACAGTCACTTAATGCTTGCCAAATGGACTCGAATCTTTTTGAAAGGGAAAAAGTCCTATTTTCCCATAAATCCCCGTCCCTCCTTCCTCTCAGATTGTTGAGTGTGTTTTCGTTTGATGCACCTTCTTAAGGAAAGAGCCTCCAAGAGCCTGGGGAGCTTGTCCCACAACTGCTGTCCAGGTTCTGCAGGGGTGCGCTAGGGGGGCGGGGGAGGGCAGGGGAGGGCTGAGGAAGCGAAGCTGGGACTAGAAGTGGTCCTCAGCTTCCGTCCAACCGAGTACAAAATTGACACACTCAGCCATGGCTTTACAGCAAAATCCCAAGTAACTGGAATGCCCCCAACAGTTTTCTCTAATTGTCTGCATGTGTGAGAGAAAATCAGAAACTGCTAGCTTTAAACTTTTATAGGAGTAGGTTTTTGGTTTTTTCCTAAATACATGAATTCACTCCTGAACCTTATCAAGGCTAAGTCGTCTGTGCAATACAGTTCTGCAAGCATCTGAAGCTCCTGTTACGTCCAGGGCTCTGTTTTAAAAACTGGGGACACGTAGACAAAATGAAACATTCCGGCCCTCAATGAGCTTCCATTCTATTGGAAGGATGCAATCTTTGTTGGAAAGATTCCAGCCTTTGTCACAGCTAGGTGAGGCCATAGTGCACCAGGCCTGGAGTCAGGAAGACTCATCTTCCTGTGTTCAAATCTGGCCTCAGATACTTACTAACTGTGTGATCCTGGACAAGTCACTTCACTCCATTTGCCTCAGTTTCCTCATCTGTCAAATGGACTGGAAAAAGAAATGGCAAACCCCTCCAATATCTTTGCCAAGAAAACCGCCAAATGGAGTCACAGAGAGTCAGACACAACTGGAATACAGCATCCCTTATCACAAGTACTCAGCACGTTAATGTAATGTAACGAATGCTCGATGACTGATTAGTTGAAGCCTGTGGACCCTGAATGGCCTCAAGATCCTGAACATGGAGAGTAGTTGTCCAGGATGGGAGCTGAGGCAGAAAGGGGGCAAGGTACTGGCCTCAGGGTGTGAATCCAGCACACCTGCAATGGGTCTGCTTTTTACAATTCCGTATTAAATCCTGCAAGAGCGACTTGTGCTAATGAGAGAATTGTGTATCTCAAAGGGGTGGACAGAAGTCATTTATCTGGGTCAATCCTTTGTCTGGTTGTCGCACTTCATTCTCAAAGAGGACCAAAATGGCATCACTATGTTAAGTCAAGTTTCACTGTGTCCGACTGTGGTTGATCAGACCAACATGAGCTGGGAAAACCCTACTACAGGTTGGGCACAAATAGCCATGTGAACATTTGGGGTGGATATCCTGAATTTGCGCCTCCTGAGTTTCCTTTGAGCTGTCTCCAAAGAGCACAGCCCCTTCCCTGATGTCAGCATGCCATGCTGAGCGGTCCTGTGCCAGTGTCTCCCATGTCACACAATCAATTCCAGAGCTCTTAAGAGAGACCTTGAGAGTGCCCAGCCCCAAACTTCACAAAGGCAGCGCTGAGTAGTGGAGAGAGTGGTGGGCTGGGTGGGGCTCAGGAGAGCCCTGGTTTTGAATCCCATCTCTGATAGCCAGATCAGAGTTCCCTATACCAAAGAAATCATGGATCCACTTCCTAACCCTATAGTGAAGGAAACTGAGGCCCACTATGACCACCCTTTGTTTTTCCAAGTTCCCAGGGAATTAAAAGCCAAGGAGACTATAGTGGAGCACAGTAAGTCACTGACAAAAGCATAAATGACTTCCTAACATTCAAGGCCCTCCTCCATCTTGTTCCATCTGGGCTCTCCAGCCTTGGCTCTTAGCTGACCACCCTGCCTTCCTTCAGATTCAGATGCTCCACATTCTGGCTGAATTGGCCGATTCTCCATCTTCCATCTCACCCTTCCCTTTCCCAGTCCTGCCTACCAAATAGGAGGTGGATCCCCCTTTCCTCCTCTACCCAATGAAGTCCCTAACCCTGCCTTCAAGGCCCAATTCAAATGCCACCTCCTCAGTGGAGCCTTCTCTGGTCTTGCCTCAGTTTGCCCATCAGGGGAAAATGAGTTTGTCTTCCTCACTCTTCTCCCAGCTCTTTGTTTAAAATACTCCTTTTCATCACAGTAATTCAGATAGGATCATAGGATCCTAACTCTAGGGAAGGAGAAGGGGAAGGGGAAGGGGAAGGGGAAGGGAGCATTCCTTTAAGGTGCATTTTTTAAAGCATCTGCTCTGTGGCCCCTCCTGTGCTAAGCACTTCACAGATATCATCTCATTTGATCTCGCAGTAACCCTGGGAAGCAGGTGCTGTTTTTACTCCATTTTACAGTTAAAGAAACTGAGGCAGAAGTTAAGTCCATTCCTCTCACTTCCAAGCTGGAGAGACTGAGGCCCAGAGGATTGAAAAGATGTGTCCAAGAGCTCACAGATTGGGTCTAATTAACCAACCTGTTAATTGTATACATTCTTTCCAGTGCTAACCTCCCTCTGTCCCTACAAACAATTGTAAACTCCTGGAGATCGGAGCCTGGCTCAGCTCCACCTCTAGCCCTAGTTCTAAGACACTGCATGGCTCACATGAATTTTTCTTGAGAGGATTTTGGGGAGGATGCAGAAGAGTTACACCAGATAAGAAGGCACCGATGGGTTGCTTTCTGCATTGTTGGAGGGTGTTCCCACATGCTGGACATTAGAGATTCAGCAAAGCATTGAAAGTGTGTACATCCCTGTCTCAGAGCAGGGGAAAGTCAACACTGACCCTGCCTTCAAAGAGCTTATAATCTAAAAGACAAATCTGGGTGTATTTCAAAGCCTTGAGAGTCCACACAGAACTCTAAGAGGAAGACCCATCTGCCCCTACAGATGTGGCCGGTGGCCAGAGATACCCTCTGGGAGTTCCTGGGGAATCCTTTGTCTCCACATACCTCCAGACCCAAGGCTGAGGCTTTGTCCATACTTCCTGAATATACATCTCAGGGCCTGGGGTGCAATGGGGCTGGCGAGTGGGGGTGCGGGGGAATGGCTGAGGCGGCCTGGCCCGTTTTGGTTGGGCCAATCTGAAATGTATTACAAAGCTGGAGACTGGAATGACAAAAGGCAATCCTAAAAGAGAAGGAAAAAGAAAGAGAAGCAGGGCCCCTGGGACTTCAGTGTACCTAACTAACCAGCTCTCCAGGAGGCTGATTGAGGAGATGAATAGCCACCCCTCTACCTCCCAGCCCCAGCCCCAACCCAGACACTAGGTGAAGTGCATAGAGTGCTGTGCAGGAATCAGGAAGACCTGAGTTCAAATCTAGCCTCTTGTGACTCTGGGCAAGTCACCTAACACTACCTGCCTCAGTTTACCCCTCCACAAAATGAGAATAGTGCATCTAGAAAAGAGATCTCAGGGCTATTTGTTGTGAGGATCAAATAAGACGGCATATGCAAAGTAATTTGCAAATGTTCCAGTCTTCTATAAATGCTATCATTATTCTATCACAGGTGGTTCCAGACCTCACCACCTTAGGGGGGCAGCTGCCCTCTCTGGCTGTATTTCCCTGTCTGGAAAATGGTGATTCCCTCTACCTGGATTCTCTCTTCCCCACAGTTGTGCTCAAGACCAATTTTTATGCCGAAATCTGTCTCCCTGCAATCCACACAGTCACTCACCACCCCATCTGGTGTCTGTTACAGAGAAAGGTTGAATCGATTCAAAGCCTTTTGCTAGACTTGCCACTGGAGCCAAATTCCCATCCCAGCTCTCCATCTACTACCTGTGTACCCTTGGGCAAGTCTCTTCTCTGAGGGCCTCAGTTTCCTCACCCTTTAAGGGCCCTTCCAGCACAGGCTCTGTGATCTAGCGAATAATCTTGGAGATGGATCAAGGTTCCAGGGCTGAGAAAGGGCATAGTAGTGTGATGTGAAAGGTAGAGAGGGGCTAGATTGGGTATCAGGAAGACCCAGGTTCAGTTCCTTTCTTTGATGCTTTTGGCTAGCAATGTGACCCTGGGGGAGTCACTTCAACTCTTGTCTTCCTCAGTTTCCTCATCTGTAAAAAGGGAATAAAAATAGCACCTATCTGTTGGGGCTATAATGAGGCACAGGTGATGGACAAAGCATTATTAGACAGACCCAGCATTTATTAAGCACTGACTAGTGTCTGCCCTGGGCTATGATGACCCCATTGATCAACAAGACTTGCTTGAATGCATTGTGGATGCCAATCACTTTGCAAACTTTCTTTGTCCTCCTGCCATGTCCCTAGGACTGATGCTTACCCCTGACAGGTATGCAAAGAGAGCCCCAGGTCCCCATGGGCAGCCACGGTGGGGAGCAGGGAGCAGGGAGGGGAAGGAGGGAGCAGAACGAATGTAGGGGGGAGGAGTGCATTCCCTCTTCTCTGGCTTTCCTTGCCCAGGAGAGAGGCTTTCCTCAGTTCCACCACATGGAGCACTTCTCACAGAGCTGGGCACTGGATTCCTCCAAAGAGTCTTTGGAGATGGGCTCAGATTCTGACCCTTTGGTGCAGAGGAAAGAGCCCTAGATCTGGAATGAGGGAATCTCAGCCTGGCTATTTCCAGGCAAGCTGCTGAGCCTCAGTTTCTCTGCCTTCAAGACGGTGGCAGAGGTTAGGCTAAGTGATCTCTAAGGCTCCCAGCCTTCACTTCTGTGGTCTTTATTCTGAGTCAAACAAGGGGCAAGAGGAATGAAGCTGTGGGCAGGGCATTGCAGAGCTCAGGAAATGACAAAGAGGGAGCAGGGAGGCAGAAAACCCCTTTCCTTTTGGCTTGTGACTCATCTCAGGACTTAGACGCAGCCGTGGAAGGTACACCCTCCTTACCCCCACCGCATGGAATGTGGGCTTCCTTTGAGGCGACTCTGGTGGCGCTTCCTACATGAAGCCCACCCTGATCCCACCATGGACTCCTCTCTGCTGCCTCTAGTTAAGGGCAAAACCTCGGCTCAAGCACCACCTCCTCCCTGAAGCCTTTCCTGGTCCCTCAAGGGTGTTCATTTGTTTTCAATTCATATTTAATAGATAAGTGCTTGTGTTGTTTCCTGCCCCAATCCCCTCCCCCCATCCCACAGAATATGGGCTCCATGAAGATAAGAACTACTTCCATTTCAGTTAATGTCTTCAGTGCCCAGAGCGGTGCTGGACACTCCATAGGCAGCTTATAATTGCTGACTGGTTTATTGGGTTTGGCACAGAGTAGGGGCATTCTAAATGTTTCTTGATCGATCAGTTGATCAGACCCTTCCACCTCCCAGAAGAGACTTTGAACATATTTGATATTTAATTTATGTCAACACAATTTCTCCCCAAAATATAAGCTTCTGAGGGCAAGTATTATTATTGCTATATTTGTCTTTGAATTCCTAGTACCTAGCGCTGAGCCTGACTGATAACAGGCTCTTAACTGATAACAAGAATGAAGGAAGGAATGCCGGGCTTTGTTAACCCTGTACAAGGGAAGCCACTATCATTATTGTCCTTACGTTTTTCATCTTACATCCGATGCTGTTTAAGCAGAAATTGTCTTGAGTGGGGACAAATCTCCATACTTCCCTAAGTCCTTGCACCAGTGGATTCCACGATTGCTTTGGGGGACTGAATAAAAGGGTTGGGATGTGAGCTCCTGCTCCACAGGCTTAGGTGAGGCTGCTTCTCCAGGCTCCTGACCATCCTGATCAGTGCCTGAGCCCCAGCTGTGGGGGCTCACAGCTAGCACGAGCTGTTTCCAAATATCATTTCTTGTTATTCATAACCTTAGCCTCTGCTGAGTTGAGGAGACAGGGCTGGGGCCCGGAGACCCAAAGCTCACAGACTGCTGCTCTTCTATGGGGCCTCCCTTCTAGATCCTCCCTGGGAGTTGGAAAATGGATGGTTGAAGTATCTTGTGGAAATCGCATGTCAGTGCAGCTTTCTCAGTGATCAATACCGCTGGGGCCCCATTCAGGCTGCCCAGCAAGGCTCTTCTGAAAACTTCAGGGCTCCCCTGGGAGGGGAGGGGGCCGATCTTTTGACACTCCCATTGACACCTCCCCAAGAAGTTGGCTTTTTTCTCTGGGCTGTTAAGACAGCAATTTGCCACCTCATTATCAGCCTGATTGATGAGAACAGCATCTCCAAGTGCCTGTCACTAGAGGCTGGGGAGCTGGGCTCCTTGGAGAGAGTCTTGGAGAAAAGAAAGACGGGCATGACAAAGTGCCTCTTCGGCCCCAGACAAACGGTGGGCCGGACAGCTCCCCTCAAAGAAACTGCAGCTTAGGCAGAAGCCATTCAGGCCAGGGTTTTGTGCAGGGAAGGGGGGGGGGGCCTTTGGCTTTGATTTGGGGGTTGGAAAGAACAAGGGAGAATAGGATGAGTCTCCCAGCTGGGCAGGCTCTGCTGGGCCACTCCAGGCCTTGGCCACTTGCCTCCCTGCCATACTGGAGATTAGGGGTTGGAGAAAAGACTTTTCGAGCCCAGATGGCCCCTCATGTAGGCATGTCCCCCCTCCCTCATCCCAGGGGCTTGCCTTGGAAGCACTCAGGCTTTGCAAACATGCCAGAGAGAGGGAAAAGGCACTGACCTGAGATAAGTGCCCTGGGGGCAGGGCTAGCCAGGACTTCACAGACAAAGAAGCCACGGGGCCACTGGAGACTCAGCCACTGGAGAATGAGGCTCTTAAATGTAGTAGTGGAAGGGGCCTCAGCGGCCAGCTAATCCAACGCCCTCGTTTTAAAGATGAGGGAATTTAGCCCTGGGGAGATGAACCCAAGTTTACACAGGGAACAGATGGCAGAGCCAGGATTTACACCCAGGCCCCCTGACTCCAAAGTCAGGGCATTTTCCGTCAGGAACCCCTTGGGTTCCAGCAGGCAAACCCAAATTCCCTTGTGGGTGTCACCAAGTAGAGGTAAAGACCAGCCTGAAAGAGTGTGGCTTAGCAGCATTGCCACCACCAGCAAGTCATGCAGAGACAACCTTTCCTAGGGCTCCTTAAGGCTCACAGAGAATCCCAGACAAGAGAGTCCATAGGATCATCCCCAAGTTACAGAGGAGGAAACACAAAGCACCAAAGGGATGTCTGTTAGGGGCAGTACACCCAGGCCTTCCTGATCAGAGGATTTAGAAGAGGACAGAACCAGAGTCACCAAGCTGAACTCATGGTTCATTTGGCACCAATGAGGAAAAACTGAGGCCCAGAATGGTTGAGAGCTTGCTTCATCCAGCATCCCACTGGGTCTCACTGGACCTCTGGCTCTCTACGTACATGCTGCTGATACAGAGCCGCAAAGAAAGAAAAGCGTGGCCAGTGGGAGCCATGGAGAGTGGCTGCCTCTGGCTGTGAATGGACTAGCCTTGGCTTTCAAGAGAAGGGCCTCTCCTAGCCACACCAATAGACCAGAAGGGCTATTCTTGAAAATGATTTCAATTTTCCAAGACTGTGTGTGTTCTTCGAGAATATTGGAAGTTAACTTCCAACAACTAGAATGTTCCTTAATTTAATAGAAAGAGAGGTATGAACTTAGTATGGCTCATTTTAAGTGCCTAATGTCCCCTCTCCCCACCCCACCCCCACCCCAAGCACCGTGATGAATACATCACTCCCCAGTCCTGGATCTGACCTCCAGGATAAGGTTTCATAGCCGGTTAGTAAGACTCTGGAGGCAAGTTTTAAGGTATATTTCTTTTCCCCTTCCCTGGTGCCAAGCTCAGGGCCAGGCACAAAGAAAGATCTTAGAAGCTAGAACATGGAATGTCAGAGATGGAGGAGACCTTAGAACATGTAACAGAGATGTCAGAGCTGGGGTGGAGTTAGGAGTGGAGAAAGATCTTAGAACCTCAGTCATGGAATGTCAGATCTGGGAAGGGCTTTAGAACATAAAACAGCAAAGTAGGGAGAGCCCTGAGAACAGAAAACCCGGAATGTAAGAGCTGGTGGGGAGAAACATCAGAACAGAGAATATCAGAGCTGGGGAGACTCTAGAACATAGACCATCCATAGCAGATTAAACATGGGAAGGACCCTAGAAATCATCTCCAACTACCTCATTTGACAGAGGGAGAAACTGAAGTTCAGAGAGGGAAAGGGACTTTCCCAGGGTCACACAGGTACCATCCTAAGAAGTGCTCCATGACTACTGCTTGGATGGTCTACCTATCCTCAAAACTAGCCCACTAGATAGATTGTAGGTCTTTCTGTTTGAAGGGAAACAATTGGGGTGCCATGAATCCACTCATCCCAGGTTGACCAAGGTCCACCTTGATGACTCTTGGAGTTTGTCTTGGGCAGAGGGACGCTGGTCGTTCCAGAGCTGGACAAGCAGAGTCCCTGTTTTTCCTCATTGACTATTTGATTCTGGCCTATTTAGAAAGGCCTATCGATCTGACCACTCCGTGGGGGACTGTCAGCATGCTGACAGAGTGTGTGTGTCCTGTTTGATGGATGGAGCATGAACTCTCTCCTTCTCCAGCTGGCCAATCATTATCCTAGCTCTCTCCTGGAGTCCCACTCTCTCAGGCTCTGCTTCTCCTCCCAATTTCCCCCAGGTGGGACCTGGCAGCACTAATCCCATTGTTCTGAGCCACATTTTCCCCAACTCTCAGATGGGGGGGGGGGGTGGCTAGCCAAGTCCCATAGTTCTATGACTTCCTAGGGAAAGGCTTGAGCCAATTGTGGACCTTGGGCTCAGACGAGCTTGTGGCCTTTCAGGCTCAGCAGACTGTCAGGAGGGAGTCTCCCTACCTGTTGGGTCCATTTTAGGAGCAGGAGGAAGCTTGGGACAGGACTGAAGGTCCAGGATTAAAGGTATCTTAGTCCCTGCCAAAGAAGTCCCAGACCCTCAGAGAGCACTTGGTCCTCAGAGGCACTAGAGGTTCTAAATACAGTCAAGCTCTGGATCTCACAACAGTCCCATGGGGTAGTGAGGCAGGGCAGGTGCCTAGTAAACTGGTCAGGGAGCCAAGTGGCACCTTAAACACTGAATGTTTAGAAGAATCCAATCTCTTAGAGGCAAATGGACACAGTGGGGTGATCCTTGCCCCCTCCTCGTGTTCCCTTTTTGTCACCAATAACCACTGTATGCTTTGGAGAATCAGTTCACCTATATACTATCTGCTCTACACAGGGGATGTGCTTGAGCCAGCTGGAGCAGGTGAGGAGCTTCGATTGCTAAATTTTCACTGTGAGCATTTACACCTTGGAAATCGGCAAACTCAACAAACTAAACCTTGATTTATTGTCTCATTGATTTTCTAGACTTTAAAAAGTGTCAGTTATGTGGATTGAGCTTACAAGATGTCCTGTGTGTACACTTTATTTTTCAGAGAGCTGGTTGTTAAATATTTCCCTGCACATCCCTGGCTATTTATTGATCTCTTTCCCTTTGTGCTATGGCTAATCATGACTTGTCAAATCCTAGCCTTGGTTTATTCCCATTGGCCACATCCTTCTCTCCTATTCACAGTTCTAGAGAAAGCTGATTGGATATGTCACAAATATATGTGATTTAACTGCAATGGGACCTGCATGCAGCCCACACTTTTGTGCCTCACTATCTGGTTGGCTATGGCCCTCATCACAGTGACTCTTCCAGAACTTGTCCTTCCTTAAGCCTCCCATGGCTCTCCACCCTCTCAGATGAGCACCTTGCCTCATATTTCACTGAAGCCATTGAAGACATTTACAGAGCTTCCTCATTTCCCTCTCTGCTATCAAGTCCTTTCCCAGCTCTCATACTCAATGTTCTAACATCCCACATTCTGTGTTTTCATATTGACATTCCATGTTCTAACATCCCATGTTTCCTCCAACTCTGACACTCCTTGCTCTTTGCTCTAAGGCTCCTGGCATTCCATGTTCTAAACTCCCTCCTAGCTCTAAATCCTTTGCTCCTGGTTAAGAACTGAGCTGTTTTTCCTTGGTGTTCACAACACCAATAACTAGCACCTAGCCTGAGAAAGAGAAAGGCATTGATGGACAATCTCATTCGCCACAAGAGAGCATTCACATAGTGGGCACCGATATGGCAGCCAACAGAGACTAAGGAAGAGAGAGGCTTACAAGTGATAGCTCTCTGGAGAACGCCAATGCAACTCCCTCATGTTGGTGGAGGGTTTGAGAGTTTTCAAAGTGATGTCATCATATTATTGTTATTACTCAAAATACCATCAACTAGAACTCTCTATTCACCATCACTCCAGATGCAATCACAGGAGAAGTCGGTTCAGTTCAGCGCCACAAGATGTCAGTCACCTATTATGGGTGCCAAGACTGTCTCCCTCTCTGTAAAACAAGAAACTTGGGTTAGAGGTTTTCCAAGGCCTCTTCTAGCTCTAAGATTCTGGAAAGAATGGTAGGTTTCTGGCTGTGTGACCTTGAGTAAGTAATTTCCTCTCTCTAGGACTCAGCTTATTCTTTTGTATAATGGGCTAGAATTTCCCTGGTGGACCCTTACACCTGTGAAATCTTCTGTTCTATCTGAGAAGCTGACATTGCAAAGAACAATTAAATCATGCTCAATATCATTTTATTGTACGATTGACTCGAAGTTAGAGGGCTTGGGATCAATCCTGCCTCTGACCCACTCCCTATGTGACACTGGGACCTGAGAGCAAGGGTTGTGTTTGCCTGTCCTTGTATCACAAGTGTTTAGCTGGGTGCCTGGCACAGAGTTGTTCAGTCATTCAGTCACATCCAACTCTCTCTGACCCCATTTAAGGTTTTCTTGGTAAAGATACTGGAGTGGTTTGCCTTTTCCTTCTCCAGGGTGTCCCCATGTTACAGATGAGGAACCAAGGCAAATAGGGATGAAATGACTTGCCCAGGATCTCACAGATAGGAAGTGTCTGAGGCTGGAATGCATGGAATGATACAATACATACTTCCAGATACCAGTTCTTTCTCTGGAGGTGGATAGCTTTTTCCTTCCTAGGTCCTTTGTAGTTGATTTGAATGTTCATCTAAGTCAGAATAACTTAGTCATTCACAGTTACTCTTAGAACAATAATTGCTGTTACTGTATACAATGTTCTCTTGGTTCTGTTTGGTTCACTCTTCATTATTTCAGGCAAGTCTTTCCATGTTGTTCTAAAACCAACCAGTTCATTATTTCTTACAGCTCAGAGTATCCCATCACAGTCGCAAACCACAACTTGTTTAGCCATTCTCCAATCGATGGGCATCCTCTCAAAGTCCACAAAGAAAGCCACTATACATATTTTTGAACATATAGGTTCTTTTCCTTTTTCCCTGATCATCTTAGGAGACAGACCTAATAATGGTATTGCTGAGTCAAAAGGCATACACAATGTTATAACTCTGGGCATAATTTCAGATTTTTCTCTAAAATGGTTGGATCAATTCACAGTTCCACCAGCAGTGTGTTAGTATCCCAATTGTTTCACATCCCCTCCAACATTTGTCATTTTCCCCTTTTTCATTTTAGCCAATCTAATAGATGTGACATATCTTAAAGTTGTTTTAATTTGTATTTCTCTAATCGATAATGATTTAAAGCATTTTTTCATATGATTATACATAGTTTTAATTTCTTCCTCCAAAAACTGCTTATTTATATCCTTTGACTATATATCTATTGAGGAATGACTCATATTCTTATAAACTTGATAAAGTTCTCCATATATTTGAGATATGAGACCTGTATCTGAAAAACTCTATAAAATCCCCCCACCCCAATTTTCTACTTTCATTCTAATCTTAGCTACATTCGTTTTATTTGTACAATACCGTTTATGTTTAATTTAATCAGCATTATCCATTTTACATCCTACAATGCTCTCTAGATCTCTTGTGCATTCATAAATTCTTCCATCCATAAATCTGATAGATAATATGTTCCACGTTCTTCTAATTTATTTATGATATCTCCTTTTATGTCTAGGTCATGTATTCATTTTGACCTTATCTTGGTAAATGGTGTTATCGATATTGGTCTATGCCCAGTTGTTGCCAGATTGCTTTCCAATTTCCCAACAATTTTTACCAAACAGTGAATTTTTATCCCACAAGCTTAAATCTTTACATTTATCAAAGACAAGATTACTATAATCATTTACTACTGTGTGTTGTATAATTACTCTGTTCCATTGATCCATCATTCTTTTTTATTAAGCAGTACCAGATAGTTTTGATTACCACCTTATAGTATAGTTTAAGATTAGACACAGACCTCCTTCTTTTAGATTTTTTTTCATTAGTTTCTCTGATGTTTCTGACCTTTTATTCTTCCAAATGAATTTTGTTATAATGTTTTTTATCTCAATAAAGTAATATTCTGGTAATTTAATTGAGATGACATTGAATAAGTAGATTAGTTTAGGCAGAATAGTCATTTTTATTATATTAGTTTGGTCCACTATGAACAACTAATATTTCTCCAATTATTTAAATATTACTTGATTTGTATAAAAATGTATTATAACTACGTTCATATAATTCCTGGGCTTTTCTTAGCAGGTATACTCCCAGGTGTTTTATATTGTCAACAGTTATTTTAAACGAACCGTCTCTTACTGTCTTTCTTTGCAGGGTTTTGTTAGTGATATCTAGAAATGCTGATGATTTATGTGGGTTTATTTAATGTCCTACTACTTTGCTAAAATTATTTCAGCTTTTTGTTGAATCTCTAGGGTTTGCCAAGCGTGCTATTATATCATCTGGAAAAAGAGATTGTTTTATTAACTCATTGCCTATTCTGATTCCTTCCATTTCTTTTTCTTCTCATTTCTATTGCTAGCATTTCTAACACAACATTGAATAATATTGGTGATAGTGGGCATCCTTGTTTCACCCCTGGTACTATTGGGAAGGCTTCTCCCTTTGACTTAGAGTCAGCCTCTAGCTCTTGATATGGAAGCCTATGAAATATAGGGGGGTGAAGTCCAGCCCCTATTGAAGCAAATTAATACAGCCTTCATTCCTGCCTTACAAGATGGTTCATGTGTTGTTCTGACCCAACATGTATCCCCAGTGGTCAGTCTTTGGTAATAAGCTTCTGTAAAGCCAAGGGCATTCCTTTGGAGAAGCTTTGAGCTGCCTCTGATTCTTTCTCTCTCTCTCCCCTGGGCCAAAGAGAATCAACCAAATCCCTTTTCCAGGTGATGGCCCTTCCTCAAAGATCCGTGCTCAGCCCTTCTCTTCCAGGCTGAGCACCTCCTCCCCCATGCCTCAGCCAGTCACTGTGGGCTATGATCTCCAACTTCCTCATCTTCCTGTTCCCTCCCACCCCCACTCCAGCACCTGTGGCAAGGCCATAGAGAAATCTGGAGAAGAGAAGGACCATTGTGGGCTGGAGAAGTCTGGGAAAACATCAGGGAGGCCATCCTCTCTCTACACCTGCTGCCTGGGTGTGACCCTGGGAAAATAGACCTCAGTTTCCTCTTCTGTCAAATGATGGCTGGATCAGACAACCTCTAAGACCTCTTCCAGCTGCAAATCCTTTGACAAATGATACAATGACACGACCATTCAGCCCTTGTGTTTTTAACCCAGCAAAATGAGTAGAAAATGTAGAATTTAAGCTAAGCATCCTCTGATGTGCCTTCACTTGTCAGCAATTTCTGGGAAAAGAGATCCATTACCTTTTTTTTTTTAAACTACCCCAGCTCTTGATAATTCCACTTGTGGCCTATGCCCACATCAAACAGCAGCTGTTGCATGAGCTTGAGCTCACAGTCACACACACATGCATCATGCATGCACACATGCACACACATTTGCACACACATGCATGCATGTACACACACATGCCCCTCAAATGGCCACGCATGCTCTAGTTGCTTGTGATCTTGTGCAATGTAACCCTTGGGGTGAAGAGGAAGACCAGAGAGGCCCAGGACCTCTGAGGGGGATGGAAGGAATGATCAGAACTGACAGAAGTCAGAGGTACTCAGTCCTTATCTTGCTTCTGTTCTTTCTGCCAGACTGAAGAGACTTGGACTTGTAACAGACAGAACAAAAATGATTAATTTAAGGAAAATCAGGAGAGAGCCCATGGGGCCTGGCATGGTCACAAATGCCCTGGCCCAGAGGAGCAACAGCTTCAGATCTCAAAGAGCTGGTGATTGGGTGGGGAAAAAGAGAGTGCCAGCTGTAGGCCAGTGATCTTTGATTGGGAGAGAATTCAGAATGAATCATTAAAGTGATGGTTTCTCAGTCATTTTTCATTTGTGTTCAACTCCCCTTGGCCCCAAATGGTCAAGGAAAATTGGACATGACTGAAATGACTGAACGGTAACAGCCCCACCAAAGACAAGCTGGGCTGAGCGGCTTCAACAGCAGTTGAATAAACTTTGACTAAAATTCAAAATAGAGGAACAACATTCCCATTCATTCCATGGGTGTTTTGGGGTCCTGGGTCTGCCTGGGGTGGGGTGGGGACAGGACCTCAGGTTTGAAAATCTCCTGGAGGAAGCCTTTCCTGCCACTTTAACCAAGTCTCCTCTCCAGCTTCCTTGCCCCGCAAGTATCTCAAACCAAGCCTGGCTAAACCTTGGGTCTGGGCTTGTGGCTAGGCACCTGACAGATCCCAGACCACAGCAAGACCTGCTTTGGTGGTTTCAGAAAGGGCTGGCTGCAGATGCAGATCGCTGCTTCTTCAAGTCAGTGGAATGGAGGAAAATGGACTAAGATGGCTTTTCTAAGAATTTTTAAAAATTTCATCTCCCTCCCCAGGTAAAGGTGATTGATTTGACGTGTCTGTACCTGAAGTATGTAGAAAGCTGCTCGGGACCCTGGAAGGGAAGTGACTTGCCCAGCATCAAATGACCATTACGTGTCAGAGACAGAATTAGAACACAGGTCTTTCTGACAAGAGGGCTGGGTGAGGCTGGCTCTCCATCCAGCCACTTGTTGCCACTCACAGGAAGCATTTCACAAATGGTGGGGAACGTCTAAGAACAGCTCCTGGGCCCACTGGGACATAAGTGCCCTGTAGGCCACAAAGTCCATCAGCAGCTAATCAGTCGGGGCTCCCAGAATCCACTGCCAACAGAGTCAGGGAGAGGGGAGTGCTGCACAGCCTCAGCTGTCAGGGATGTTCTCCTGGCCTCCTGGGAGAGGGAGCCCAGCCCTCCACAGGGGCAGGCTTCCAAGCAGCAAGGATTGCACAGTCCCATTCCACTGATGAGGTTAAGTTATCAAAAGGCCTTCAGAAGCCCGAGTAAAGAGAAGACAAGCCCACATCAAAGGCCTTACCAGGCTGCTTTCCTAAAGGCAATTTCCCAACAGAAAAGATTACTAGGCATGGGGGGACTGGTGTTTATGGTGCCTGCATGAAAAGTGTCAAGTTAAAAAGTTAGCTTTCCAGCTCTGAGTGAGGGGGTCCTGCCCACGTCTCACTTAATAAACAGGTTCAAAAGGAAAGATTTAGTCCAAAGGAGGGTCTCAAAAACACATGATTAGTGATAAAAGAAACCAAGGACCTTTAACTCTGATGGGTTTCAGGGAAGATCAGAGGCTTGCTCCCATCCCTCTGAGGCTCAGCATCTGGGGGGTCTGTTCCACCTGTACCCCAGCATCTGCAGGTAGCAGGTGCACGCCTGGCTACAGAGACATTGGGAGCACTGCATGGGGGGCCTTTCTCAGTCAGCTCTGAGGGGGCCCTGAACCTGGCATTCACCTTCACACACACTTCAAGGCCCCCAGATAGCCTCCCTTCTCTCAGCTGCTCCTACTCTGACAGTATCCTAACAACAGAATCTCAGAGTCTGAAGGATGTCGGAGGCCTTTGGCCAACCCACACCTGAGTTAGAATGGATCCCCAGACATGTGGGGTGAGGGGTTAGGCAGCCTTTGATGATGGGGCCCCACAGCTCAGGAGAGTGGTCAAGGCTGGGGAGCCTTGGGAGCACTAATGGTCCTCTAGGAGGTCCTCATCATCTCCACTTAATCCTGCAGGTTATCAAAGATGTATCATGGGCCAGGGTTCCTTTTCCCAGCTTCTCACATTGTTTCCATTCCTTGACCAGCTACATCTTCTTTAATTTATCCTGAGATGATGGAATGATACCAATCTAGGGAGGAGAATAAACACTTGAGTGGCAGATCAAGGATCCCCAAAGATCTTGCTAAGTTTGAACACTGGGTCAGATCTAATAAGATAAAATTCCTGAGGGATAAAAATCGGGTCCAAAAATCCACTTCCCAAGGACACCGTGGGGCAGGACTAGCTTGTCCAGAGGAGATCTGGGGGTGGGGTAGGGTGTGAGTAGTGTGGTATGACAGTCCCCTCCCCTCCAAACCCTAACTCCCTATTGATCTATAGGAAAAGGATTCATAAGTAAGGAGGTGACGGCCCCTCTGTCTTCTGCCCTGCCTAGATCACTTCTGGTACCCAGCTCCGTGTTAGCTACCAGTTTTAAGAAGTGCATTGCTAAGTTGGAGGGTGACCAGAAAAGGGAAGCCAGGATGGTGATGGACTTACTGCAACTTATGTTAAATACACTGGGAATGTTTAACCTGGAAAAGAGGACTTGAGGAGGACATGAGAGCTGTCTGTCCGTCCTGTAGAGGGGAAGGCAGAGCCAGGGCCAAAGAGATCCATTGAGGCTGGAGGTCAGGAGAACCCCACTGAGGCTGAGCGCTGTGGCCAAGTGGAGTGAGCTGCCCAGAGCGATAGCGAGCACCTCTTCTGCAGGAGACGTCCCGCATGAGTCTGCTGGACAATCGTCAGATATTTTGCCAAAGGGATTCTTGGCCAGCTGGCTTCTGAAGCGCCTTCCATCCCTGAGACTAGGGGATCAGGGGATTCTGCAATTTCTCGTTGAGAAACCTCCTTTCAAAGGAACAGCAGAAAACTTCTGGGTTATAGGACTCAGAATCCTCTTTTTTTTCCCTGCTCAGTCTTTTGTTCTTACCCTTTTGATATAAGAACATAGGTGTCTTTGTGCTCTGGCCAGACCTGGCCAGGCCTTGGTGTCCCACCCGTGGACTCTGGATTCCCTTTCCACCTGGCAGACTGTCCCCAAACGCAGAGGGACCACAAGGGAGGGGCTTGCCCTTGTCACAAAAACCTGGGCTTCTCCGCTTTCAGTATCGTATTGTGTCCCTGGAAGCTTTGATATTTTAAGTGGGGATCATAACAAAGGGGAGGCAGATGACTGGGGAGGGACCGCAGCCTATTAGAGTAGTTAATAGCTCTGGATTTCTCAGGCAGACCTGCTGAAAGAAGGTTCTTTCCCAGGAGGCCTCTCTGGTTTCTGTGGGAGTACCCACCCCCAAACTTAAACTCTTACAAGCCACATTTAGCAGCGCTTGGATGGCCAGGGGCATTGTGTGCTGGTGGGGGTGGGGGTGGGGGAGAGTCCACTCACCTACTCTGCTCCTTGCCCCACCCCCAGCCTCACTCGGACTCTCGTCCCATGGCCTCCCTTTCTTTTTCAGTCCATTGGGATGGTCAGAAAGTCTCTGACCAAGAGGTCAGCCCATGTTAGCACATGTGCAGAATCATGGCAGAGTCTCCTGGAATGACCATCTCTTGGTCTCGACTAAACTATCAATTTGGATAAGCAGAAGGAATAGGCCATAGAACCCATATGGGGAAGAAACCCAGATTTGGTCACTTCAGGTGGTAACTCAGGAAAGGCACTGTTTGCTTCAAGTGTGTTCCAGGCACACCCTCCGTCTGAGGCCCTGAAAGGCCTGAGGGCCTAGTCCCGAAGGTAGGGAATCAAGCATCTCCTCCCTCAACCCCTCAAAGCCCCTCACAGTCAAGCCCGATGGCCATCCCAGGACACGTGAAATCATTTCCTTTCAGTCCAGACCAGGGACTGGATCCCACAAACCAGAGGGGGTCCTGAGAAAACAGGGATGTAGTGATTAGGGTCCGTCTGCACCCCTGCTGTCCTAGTGTGAGCTCAGGAGCTGAAACTCCCCTAGTCCAGTGTGGCTGGTGAGCTTCACATGGAGCCGTGTGGTGGAAGAGTGGAGAGCAGGAGTCCATCAGCCTCCTGCTCCCAGCCCCAGCTCCCACCTTAAAGAAGTCCCAACCAGTGTGAGCAAGGAAACTTGGGTTAGTTGGAAATCTCAGTAGGAGAGATATTTTAGGGAGCAGATGGTTAAAAACAAAGCAAAAAAAACCCCAACTCTTAGCCCAAGACGTGAGGCTAAGCCTCGACTCTCCACTCGAGCCTCTGGGTCTTCATCTGTAAAATGGGTACAATAACACTTCTGCTCCACGCCTCTAAGGGTTGTTGGGAATAAAGGGTTTTCTAAACCTCAAACTTCTCAAAAAGAAAAGGGAACAATCGTGAATGGCGTGCTCTGGGTCGAGCCCCTCCTTGGTTGCATCCCAAGGCCCAAGGAGCTCGCCCCAACCATCCCTCCCTCCACAGACTCAGAGTGACATTCCCAGAGCCCTGCAAAATCCTCCCAGCAAGCTTCAAAGGACACGCAATGTTCTGCACATAGAAAGGCAGAAAGGGGACCTCATGAGTTTCAGGGACAAGGGTGGCAGCTAGGAATTTGCTATTTACCTGGAAAAAGATGGATTTGGATTCCTCAAACATTTCTGTTAATGGAGGCTTGGCCCCACATACTACACACACACACACACACACACACACACACACACACACACACACACACAACCCTTGTCAAAACCCCATTCATCCAGCTCAGAAACTCTGGGCCAAAGATCTGTGCACACCCCAAGGCAGCCAGGACTCACTTATTGGTCTGTCAACTACATGACTTGGCAAAAAAAAAAAAAAAAAAAAAGGTCTCAGCTCTGAAATCAACCTGCCTGTGAGCAGTGAGGAACCCTTTTCCAGAGAGACACCATTTCCCAGGTAGACAGGTGGCCATCCATGCTATCACAATCACCAGACAAAAAAAGCCAAGGAAGGCTCCCTCTCTGACCTTCTGTACTCATGGGACCAGACTTCCCTTATTGGAGTAGGCAAGAATTATGTTGTCCATGTCGGGTTTCACCACTTTGAAATCCACTGCTGGTCTCAATGCTTTAAAAATCTGTGATCTTGTCCCACAGTGTACTCTGTCTGTACTAGGGCAGATTGCCATTCCTTCCCTGCCTTAGTAATAGGGAATTTTGGAATCTCAGAGTTGGATGGAGCCATGGAAACATCTAATCTAACCCAGACCAACGCCCTCTACCACATCCCCCCAAAGGCATGGATCAGTCTCCTTTTGACCCCTATTGAGAGGGAGCCCATGCTCATCCCACGGTTGGGCTGCTGTCTTTGCTAGGCAGCTGTTCCTGACACTGAGCCTACACTATCGTCTTTGGAATTCTTTGCCCTCCCCACCACCCTCCGCTCCTGGTTCTGCCCTCAGAACCCGGCACAACAGGTCCAGGTCTTCAATCCAACATCCTTGGAAGAATTTGGAGATAGCCATCAGTGGCCTCCTGAGCCTTCTCTCCTCCAGATTCAATGTTCCATCCCAGGTCTTTCAGCTAGTATGAACTCGAGGCCCTTCTCAATCCTAACTGACTTGCTCGGGATGCTCTGGGGCTTAAAATGTGATGCCTACAATGGAACAAAACACCTGGGTGAGGTGTTCTGACCAAGGTGAAAGCAGTGAGCGGGTCTCACCTCTGTGGTCCTGTGAGCAGGGCCTATCCAGGCAGCCCGGGATCATCTTCCATGTTTGTCTGTCATCTTACATGGTTGATTCATTTGACCTTGGAGTCCACTAAGGCCCTTAGATCTTTTTCTAATGAACAGCTATCTAGTCATGCTTCCCTTACCAAGCCCTGCTCTAGCCTGGATCTGGTCTCTGTCTGTAGCTGTGCTACAGGGGGATAAAAGGGATAAAGGGCTGGGTTCAAACCCAGCCTCCAATGTTTGCTAGCTGTGTGACCCTGTACAAGCTACTTAACAGCTTCCCACCTCAGTTTCCTTATCTGTAAAGCACCCACCTTCCGAGGCTCTTACTTGTGAGCATCAAATGAGATAATGTTTGCAAAGGACTTAGCACAGTTCCTGGCCCACAGTAGGCCCTCAGGACAGATGCCAGCCATTGTCACTGTTACTGTCATCGTCATTGTTGTTGTCATCCCATGTATTACCGATCCCTCCCTGCTGTGTGTCATCTGCAGACATGAGAAGCACAACCTGACAGGAACCAATATGTTTGTAGCACGTCGAATGATTAACTTGCCATCAAGTCCTCAGCTGTGCTCTGATGAGATAAGAAATGTAAATCTCATTGGTCCCGTTTTACAGATGAGGAAATGGATGCTTGGACAGGAGAAGGTGGGTTAAGTGACTCACCCATAGTCATCTCGCTAGTGAGTGTTGGAAGCAGGATTCAAATCCAGGTTTTCCAGACTGCAGCTGCTCTCTTGTGCCTTGATTGAATTCTTTGGTAAGACTGCTACACAGCAAAGGACCACGCTTGGCTCGATCCCCAGGCTCTCCACTAGAGACTCTTTCCACAGTGACATTACAGCTGGCTCTGGCTGAATCAGTTCCTTGTTTCTCGCTTGTCCAACATCTCTCCACATGTTCCACAAGAACAGCTTAGAAGACTTTGCTGGAGGCTTGGCTAAAGCCTCAAATGACTCCAGCTATGGTCCATGAGTCCCTGTGGCTGTGCTGGAGTGGCCACTCTCAGATGCTCCACTGTCCTGCCCTGAGCCAGGCTGGTTCTCAGAGGATAGATCCAGAGCCTGTTACTGGAGCCAACAAGGCAGAACCTATGGGAGCCTGGGCTCTTCCAAAGTTTCCAGCTTCGTGACTCCAGGGGCACCTTCACATTACAGTGAGCTGTCAGAGAAAGACTTTAGTGGAAGGGACATGCTTTATTAATCTGGTTTAACAAGCATTTATTAAATGTGCCAAGCACTGTACTGGATTCAGATTCTGGGCCAGTAAATGCAAAAAAAAAAAAAAAGTTCTTCTCCAGAGCTATTGGATGTCTGTAAGGATCTGAATCCCTGGCTGAGTGGCAGATGCCAAAATCACCCCAGTCCTGTAAGCAATCCCATGAAAACTCTGAGCATGTTCAAGTCCCTCACTCATATATGAGCCTTGCATCCCCAGGGCAGGCCTCCCTCTCTTTTCTCAAGAGCCTGGGCTACCACTAAGGACTCAGGAATTATTCTCTAATGTTACAGGTTCCAGCCTGTACCAATATGTATCACTCCAATTGACTGGTCAGTCTTACACAGCTTTTCAGAAAGGGCTATTTAGGGAGACAGTAAAAATTCTCACCTGTGGCTCCAAGAAGCTAAAGCTGGCAGAGCAGCCACACCCTGGTAAAACCATTTCAGCAGGTGGAGGATAAGCAACAGGCCTCTAGCCCATTGGTGAGTTGGAGGTTTCTGCCCCAGCTATGTGAAGACTGCTCCTGTCAGGACAGTGGGCACATGGGAGTAATTTATTCCATGGGCCATGAAGGCAGCTAAAGCAGGCACTCAGCATGCTCAGAGCTTGGCCAGACAGAGGAGAGTCCATGGTCATTTACCACTTCCTGCACCAGTACTTGTCATCTTGGCTTTTGTTCTGCTGCTGGACTTGGGATGACTATGGAAGAGAGTGAGGCTGACAACTTGGGGGTGATTCTGCCTCACTTCAATCCTATTTATGAGCAGGTCCGGACGTTACCTTTGATGTCATTGGTCGTCTTTGAAAATACAGGACAAATGACAACGATAACAGGAAGAATAGCTGGTGCTCAATGTCCTGGATCCCTTCTCCCACACACTGAGCCTTAAAGACCACATGTCGCACAAAGGTAGCTCATGGACTCTGGAGAGTGGAAGTCCCTCTAGGTCCACTGTCCCTGCATCTGACTGTCTTTGGGTCTGATTCAGACACCAGTTCATCAGCTGGGCTGGAGATACTACAAGGACACCAGTGGAAAGAGGGGACCCTCAAAATCCTCCTGACCCTTTGAACCTCCTGAGGGAGGGAGCCAGATGCTGGGGTCCCCCCTGGCCAAATGGAGTAGGGGTGGAGAAGATAGAGACCAGAGATCCAGACCAGAGGGAGCTGAGACATCCCCTTACCAACTCCCCCACCCCGCTCCATGCATTTAGAGGAGCTCCGAGTTTGCTCCAATTTCCCAGATGATTCTGGTTCAGTAGAATGCTGACTTCTAGATAAATCCTGGCCATTTACAAATTATGGCTGGTCAAGATTTCCTCAGCCTATGGGAAGGAACACTTTTATGCAATGTCCCTATAGGCTGAAGGGCTTTCCCCCTGTTTGGCCTGAAGCTTATGATGGCTCGATTTACACATCATTCGGCACCACCATCACACCCAAAAGACCCTTGGGACCTTGCTACATTTAGGACTTTCCAGTTGTGTTCATCTGCTCCTTTATCAGGCATACACAACAAAGTGATCACATGCAGCATTGAGCCAGCTAAATGTGGAGTCTGTCTGGAAATATAGAAAAGTAGTATAGGAATCTTCCCCCTGAAGGGATTTCCCTTCTCAGGAAAGTTGGCCTCTGTGCATTTGGGGTTTGGGTGGTTTGAAGTATTTGCCTTAACCATGCAAGGGTCCGAGGCCTGATAGGGATGATAAGGAGAAGCCACAAAGACTGTGGTCATGAGAGGTCTACAGGGGATCCATTTCAAAATATCTGGGAGACAGCAATGTTGGGAAGTGGGGCCTAATTCTGCCCAAGGTGCCCACCCCTCCCCCCCAGACCATCTCAGTCTCTGGGGAGGGGAGGAGGATTGGATGGACAGCTTCTCTCAGTTCCTACATAGCATTAGGCTTGCCAAGTTCCAAGTCCAAAGCCCCTCCTGGTCTTGGATCCAGGAACTCTGATTTCTCCAGACTTTCCTGCTAGGCTGATGTCCTGGGGTCCTGGCTGCAACATCCTCATGGCTTGCATTCCCAACTCTGGACCCTGCTCTCTTCCCCTAGAGCTGAAAAGGGCATCAAAACAGATCAAAACCCCCAGGCCATTTCTTAGGACCCTAGCACCCCAGGGAAAAGAAGGGGACTCTTTGGCTCTTTCCCCTGGTTTACTTGAGCACCTGTCCATCACGAAGGAAAGGCTACTCTCTCCTGGGCACCCTGAGTCAGGGAAGTTGAAAGATACAGCCAGTTCCAGTTAATGCAGCTAAGGGAAACAGACTGCTCCCGCCCATGTGGCAGACCTCTGCGGGAGCCCTTCTCCCAGGAACAGGGTCCTGGGGTCTCCCACGTGTACAGACAGCTTCATCTCACATGGTCTGGGCGTTCATCAAAGTCCCATAACACAGACCGATGTCTGATATGTACAGTATACATATGTGCATGTATTAAATATACTGTATATATCATCTGATGTCTGCGCACACATATGTCTGTGTCTGTGTGTATACATATACATACATACGTGTGTGTGTGTGTGTGTGTGTGTGTGTGTATATATATATATATATATATATATATATATATTTAACTTGGGGAGAGACAGAGAGTTAACAGCTACTCTTTTTTTTGCCTTTTTTGGAGGGGGGAGGGCAGGGCAATAGGGGTTAAGTGACTTGCCCAAGGTCACAGCACTAGTAAGTGTTAAGTGTCTGAGGCCGGGTTTGAACTCGGGTCCTCCTGACTCCAGGGCTGGCGCCCTATTCCCTGCGCCACCTAGCTGACCCCAGCTATTCTTTTTTTAAAAAACATTTTTATTTAAAGTTTTGAGTTCCAAATTCTCTACTTCCCTCCTCCCCTTCCTCTCCTGCTCCCTGAGATGGTAAGCAATTCGATATAGGTTATCTGGGTGCAATTAAGTCAGCAGTTCTCCACCTGTGGGTCATGACCCCTTTGGGGGTCAAACGATCCTTTCACAGGGGTCACAGGGGTCACCTAAGACCATAGGAAAACACATATTTTTGATGGTCTTAGGAACTGAGACACCCCTCCTCTAGCCATCTCCAGGTGGGTCTGCCAGCATGCAGAGATATGCCCACATACGAGTATTAAAGGGTTGCAGCATTAGAAAGGTTGAGAACCACTGAATTAAGTAAAACATTTCTATATTAGTCACTTTGTACAAGAAGACTCAAATAAAAGAAAAAAGTGAAAGTGAAAAATGACATGCTTCAGTCTGTGTTCAAACAATGCCAGTCCCTTCTCTGGAGACAGATGGCATGCTTTATCATTGTTCCCCTGGGATTGTCTTAGATCATTATATTGCTGAGAATGGCTAAGACATGCCCAGTTTTCATCAAACAACACTGCTGTTACTATGTAGTGTTCTCCCGGTTCTGCTCACTTCACTTTCCATCAGTTCATGTAAGCCTTTCCAGGATTTTCTGAAATCATCCTGGTTGTCATTTCTTACAGCACAATGATATTCCATCACAATCATATCCCAAAACTTGTTTAACCATTCCCTGATTGATGGGCATCTCTTCAATCTCCAATTCTTGGCTACCACAAAAGGAGCTGCTAGAAATATTTTTGTGCAAATAGACCCTTTCCCCTTTTTTTGGATGTCTTTTGGATATAGACCTAGCAGTGGTATTGCTGGATCAATGGGTATGCACAGTTTGATTGCTTCCAGATTGTTCTCCAGAATGGTTGCCTCAGTTCACAACTCTACCAACAGTGCGTTAGTGTTCCAATTTTTCCATATCCTCCCTCCAGCATTTATCACTTTCCTTTTTTTTTGTCATATTAGCCACTCTGATAGGTGTGGTACCTCAGAGGTGACTAACAGCTATTCTTAATAGAGGATACAAACGTGCAAAATCGGGCAGGAGCCAGATTTGAAGGCATTAATGCTAAGCAGAGGGGTTGGCATTTGATGTCAGAGGTACCAGGAGCCCCTTGGACTGGGTCGTGCCTTGGTCGGACCTGGGCTTTAAGAGCATCGGTTTGGCAGCTGTGGTGAGGCTGGAGTAGATGGGGGCATGCCTAATAAGCGCTTGTTTGATTGAGCCCCATGACAGCTCCGTGAGGTAGGGACTGTAGGTATTCTCATCCTCATTAGTAAACAGGAAAGCATTTTTGGAAAGCAATGGTTCAGAGAGGGCCTCCAGGTGGGAAGAAAGGGCTTTTCATTTTCCCCAAAGAAAAATCGATGTAATCCTTCTTGAAAGTCACCCCCTACCACTGGGGACCCTCCTCCTCAGCTCCATCACTGACTGCTTCAGGACCCCTCCTGAAGCACGGGGAATGGCCGGCCCCCCAGTTCTGGCCTTTGTCAGTCAACTCAACGAGGGAGAGAGGGTTTGGGTCCTGCCTCCCCCCAGCCCCTCCCCACATCCTGCCCCAGCTCAGCCCAGCTCCTGTCCGAGATTTGATCTGTTTCCCTTGTACAATTGGGCTTTTACAATCACACATGTCAGTTCTCTGCTCTTTAAAGGGGCCAGGCAAGGTACTAATTAGTGATCATTTCAGGCACTTAGGTAACGTTAACTCCAGAATACAATGGGTACCCTGGAAGCTGACTCTGTTCATTTAATTTCCTTTCCCTTTATTTGTCTCTGGCTTTGAAGCTAACTGATTTTAAAAGACCACAATATCCCTTTAAAAATGAGAGACAAATGGAGCGGCCGCCACTATTCAAGCAGCCTTAAAAGGAGAATGCTGGGGTCTGGGGAGCTCTTGGCTGAGGGCTCAGGTCATGGGAAGTCAGAGAATGACCCTCACTCACTCGCTCCTGGGAAAGCAAGTTGTGGGGAGCAAGGAAGGGGAGAGAAGGGGGGTAGTGCTTACAGTATGGGGTGCTGCTAAGATGGGGGGTTGAGGGAGATAGGATCGGGTGGGGAACCTTCAGTGGTGGTCTCACTGAAGGGTGCCAGGCTGAACAGATCCAGGGATGCCTGAGTCAAACATGTGATCTGCTTCTGAGGACAAGGCCTGGTCCCAGGCATTTCCATCTCTCCACTGCAGTTCATCAGGTGGGAGAAGAGAAGGTGCCCTGCCTTGTTCTGAATATCAGTCTCCTCATCTGCATAATGAGAGCATTGGACAGACATGAAAGAAAAGGTCTCTCTCTGCCAGCTCTAAAAGTAGGGATTCTATGTGCAGTCACTGTGATGCTGTGGAAAGACCACTGGCTTGGGCAGCAGAGGGCTTAGTTCTAATCCCAGCTCTGGGTGACCGTGGACCACTCATGTCCCTCTTTGGACCTGGGTGGCTTCTGAGGTCCTTCCAGATGTAAATCCACAACTTGGTTGCTGACAGATTAAGAAGGCCAACTCAGACTCTGCAAGAGCAGGCAGCCCAGAACTTGCAGCATAGGATGTTTTAACCCTTAGCCCATAATGTAGCACAGGTCAAAGGGCTAGATGAACGGATAGGGTTACAGTGCCCAGTGATGGAGCATGTTTGAACATTCCTCCCTGCCAAATGTCATGGTACAGCTTTAAAAATCAATATCAAAAACAAGACAGAATGAAAGGCGCGAGCATTCCCAGAATGCCCAGAGAAAGAGCTGTCAGGGAATGCTTTCTGATCATCAAAGCTTCTAGACCATTTAAGTTGTCTAGCCAAGCCCTGGGATGGAGATGGTATCCTTGCCTCTTTCCAACTCTCGTCATGGGAGTGGACAGTCATGAGAGGTGGATCGGTCACTAAAGAGCCAGGTGCAAGACATTGCTTTCCCCCCAATTTTTTTAGAAATGCTATAGTTTATATTAAAAGCAGGCTACCCTATTTCTCATTTTGCACCCATGTTTTTGACTTTGATCCTGGCACAGACTGGTCCAAGTGCCTGGAATGTTCTTCCTCTTCATCTCTTGGGTCCCCCACCTAATGACAATGTGGCTTAAGCTTGTCTTTGGAACCCCAAAGTACTTGGCACATAGTAGGCACTTAGGAAATGCCTCTTATTCATCTTGCCCTGCTGAAGGGTTGGGGGGAGATGGGGGAGGATATAGGAGGGAATAGATTGGGGGAGGTGGTATTCAGTGGGCTCACTACTTTGGAGTAGGGGTGGGGCACAGATGGGGAGAAAAATTTGTAGCTCAAAATCCTGTAGAAATAAATGTTGAAAACTAAAAATAAATGAATAAATAAATAGATAAATGGATGGATGAACGAATGAATGAAAGAAATGCCTCTTGAATTGATTTAGCTCTAGGACTTCAAAGGCTTTTGAACAAACCTCTGGCGGGGGGGAAGCTCATAGAGAATGGATAGTGCAGAGCTCATGGCCACGAGCTTTCCTCTCGCCCTGACATGGGGTGCTCATGGCTGGGGAAGGGGCCTCTGAAGAGGTCCTATCAGCAGAAAGCCTGGCCTTTTCTGGTCATGTGGCCATCACAAAAAAGGTTTATAATAACACAGGAGAGCAGAGTCAGTCTTGCCTCATCAAGATCCCCCTGTGCCCAGAATGCCCCATCCCCATGGGCCAAAGTACACTTTGAGGTTGGAGACTTGCTGACAGTGACAATCAGGACATTTGGTTTGTGCTCTAAGGTCTGCAAAACTCTTACAAAATTAAGCCATTTAATAATCACAACCCTGGGAAGGAAGGCTGTTGTTATTTCCTTTTTACAACTGAGGAAACTTCAGTTTAAGAGTCTTGCCCAGGGTCACTTGGTAACAGTGTCTGAGGAAGACTTCCAGAAGACTTCCAATTCAGGGCTTGCTGACTCCAGGTCTGCTGCTGCAAAAAGCACATGGATTATACTAGGAAAGGAAACACTGTACTTGGCTTCACTTTAAGGTGGGTTTGGAGGACAGCACAGTGTAAATCTGAGTGTCACAAGCCAGAGGGAGGAGGCGAAGCAGAGGAGTTAGTTAGGAGCTTAGAAAGACCAGTCATTGCCTCCTTTACAACATTTCCCAGGCCTGGCCCTGCCATAGCCAGGCTTTAAGGAAGAGGTCACCATGAACATAAGATGGGGTCTGTACTGACTACATGGGACAACATGGCTTCAGCTGAGCCATCTCATCAGCCACACACCTGCTCAGTTCAGAGAACATAGTAAAGTTGGTGGCCTGCTGACTCACTCTTTGAGTGTGGTTCAATGCTTGCTGGAGGCTAGTGGTGCAGGAGCAAACAGCCTGTGGGCTCAGTGTTCCTTGTCTAGAATACAAGGGCATTAGAAGAGCTGGCCTCTGAAGACCTGCTAGCTCAGAGCTCCTTTGGCTTTTGGTGGTCCTGGTCCCCTTTGGCAATCTGGTAAACCCAAGGGACTCTTTCTCACATAATGTTTTGAAATGCATAAATAAAATACAGAGGGTCACAAAGGAAATCAATTCTACTGAAATATAGTTATCCACATATGTTTTTAAAGAAACAAGTCCATTCAGATTCCATCTTAATCATCCCTGTTCTAGGTGCTGAAATTGTGATTGTGTGTTCTATGTTCTAACTTCCCACTGACATTTTCTATTCTAAACTGTCCCTCATCTCTAACATTCCATGTTCTAAGGCCCCTCTTGGCTATGCTTGTGTTCTAAATTATTTTTCCATCTATATCATCGTATGTTCTAAATTCCCTCCCACTTCTGACATTCTGTATTCTAAGACCCCTTTCAGCTCTGACATTCAGGCTGAAGAAACCCTAGTTTCTTCTAGCTAAAATATCCAGCATTCTAAGCTTCTGTCCAGTTCTGATATTCTCCATTCTAAGCTCCCTCCCAACTCTGACACTTTCTATTCTAAGGTCCCTCCCAGCTCTAACATTTCTTGTTCTAAGATTCCTTTCCACTGCCAACATTCTATAGTCTCTAGATTATGTATGCCACGTGTATTCAAATACTCCCTAAAGCCAGCTTCATTCTCCTTTCCCTATCATATCCGTGTGATTGAGTCAACAGTGACGCACTCCATGGGTCTTTGTAACCCAACTTTAGAAGCTACGCAGAATAAAGACAACTTTCTTTAAGCCATCATTCCCAACTCCATGAGGCATATTGCTGCCCCAATTTATACCCTTCCTTCTCCCTCCAGTTCCATTTCTTTCCTCCCTTCCTAAGTACATCCTCTACCCTTCAAGCCCTGCCTCATGCCAGAGACACCTTGTCTCTCTCTGCTCAGATTTCTGTCTCCTCCCTTGGGCATTTAGCAGACACTGCCAGAGATGGTCATGTTCAACTTTGACATTCTTATGGAATATTGTTGCATTAATGTGAGCTCCCACCTCTTCTCTCCAAACAGATGAATGACTCTGAGAGCAGGGACCTCATATTCCTGCCGGTCTCTCATAGCTCTCCACACACTGCCTCACAAATAGTATTTCATGAAGGAAGGAATTTTGGCATCATAGGAAAAACTAGCCAATGAAACACTTGACTAGAACCTTCCCCTCTTCGAGTATCTCCTATCTAATCTCTATATATATATATTTATATAGGTAGATCTAGATCTAGAAAGGTAGAAATAGCTATCCATATCTATTATACATAGAGATAGATAGATGGATGGATGGATGGTTGGACAGATGAATGGATGGGTGGATGGGTGGGTGGGTGGATGGATGGGTGGATGTCTATATATGGATATCTATATCTCTATGAGATGGGAGCTCATATAGAGCACACATTCCAACTATTTACATGTTGTCTCCCCTCCCTGCCACTCCCTCCATTAGGTCATGGATGGCAGCTTTGAATTTCTTCGTATTTAGCACAGTGCCTAGTTCATATTCATCATTTCATAAATGATTTTTGACTGACTGACAGAGGTCCCTATAAGACCACCTTGGTCCCCAGATCACAACTTGAGAACCACTGGGATGAACCGAATTTGGGGCACCATTTATAAGCTACCTTGTAACGTATACTACTATTGACTGTAGGTCAATAAAAGACATGCAGAGTCACACACTCTAACTGCCATTTCTGAGGTTTAAACATATCCCAAAGCTTTGGGTTACATTTTTGAAAATACTTTTTTGAGTAGAAACTTAGACTGACCCAGCTAGCAGAAACGAGATGGTCTATACTAGCCAGTCTTAATAAGGACGTCTGTATACTTCTAAAAATCTGCTCACTGTGTTTCCAAATAATGTTTCCTTTGTAATTTATAATCTTTGTAATGGCTAATATTATACGTTTCACACCTGATTCTGAGGCATACATATCATAGGCTTTAGCCAACTACCAACGGACCACAATGACTCACAGAAGGTCCAACCCTGCCCCCCACTGCTGTAGGTGGAAGTCTATCTTCCTGGAAAAAAGAAGGATGTGATTGTTCCTTAGGAAGTTTTCAGGGTCAGAGACAGGCCATCCTCCATGAAAAATAACCCATAGGCTTCCCCAGGTAATGCTGGAAAGGATCTCACTGGTCACTCCCTGCATGCCTCATTCTCTGGCTTTTCAGATGCTTCTGGGAGCTGTCTTCTGGCCATCATGAAGAGGCAGCTATTGGATTGCACCCATCACAAAGATTGCCCTGTTGGAATCAGGAGTGCTCTCCTGCTTTTGGAAAGCTATTTGAAGTTGGAAGGCATGAATCAAAGAGAGCTAAGAGTAGACAGGGGCTGATCTAGTTTCAGGGGAGAGAAACCGGCCTTCCCTCCCCTCTGGCTCAGCTCAGTCACAAGCTGGCAGAGCTCCTTGTCAGCTGAGGATGGACTGAAGGGTGTTTGCACTAGAAAACTAGGCTTCTCTTTCTGTCCAGGTTAAAACAAGGGGAGACTAGATAAATAGGCAGGAAAGAAACTGAGCTGAGATTCAAGCCTGGGTCCTTAGCCCTTCCAGTTCTGCCATTCTCTGTTCTAAGGCCACACCCAGCTATGACATACTTTATTCTACTCTGCCATCTTGGCTTCACCTCTTTCCCCCTTCCCCCCCCCCCCCATACTTTATTCTAAGGTCTCTTTCTAATGTCTAAGGAGCAATTACATCTTGTTTTATACCAGAGGCTCCCAAATTTATTTGACCTACTGCTCCCTTTTCAAAAAAATTTACTCGGTGCTCCCCTAGAAGTCTACTTTCTTTAGCCTTTTAATGCTTTTTTTAAAAGTTGTATCATTTCAAAAAAAATACATATTTTTAGATGACACATCTTAAATTTAATAATTTATTGTAAATTTGTGGGGTTTTCCTGCATTGAAAATTCAACAATGCAATGTCATGGCATGTTACACATGCAGTATCATATTGTAAAAAAGTCATTACATGCACATCCTCTGCAGTGCATGCTGGACTTCCTGACAATGTGCAACATGCTTACCTGCCAACACTTGCTTGCTAAGACCTGTCAGTGGACTTGATAGCAATCAGTTATAACTTGCATTTTGTATGTTTATTTGGAAAGTAATGTAATCAATACTATTTAACTCTGTTACACAACAAATGAAACATGCAGGAATGGTTTTTCAAAATTTTCTTCTCTTCTTTCCTTATTCTTCTACTGTCCTCTTATTTTTATTCAGTGCTCCCCAATTGCCCCTGAGGCTATCACCACTCTCCGGATCATTCCAGCACTCCCCAGGGGGCAATATCACCCACTTTCAGACCTATGGTAGAGTGAGCATGGATTCAGGCATCCTACTAGATATCATACCAGAAAGCTAGCTTCTACAAACCTCCTAGCTAAATTCAAGAGGCCATGAACCTCTAGTTTGACTGATGTTATATCACAATATGATGGGACAAACACGGGAGCCCCAAGGACAGGCATCACAGTTCAAATCTGACTTCTGATCTTTACTAATTGTGTGTTGAAGACAAGTCACTCACCTCAGGGAGGTCTCCAGAACTTATTATCTGGGTCAGTGGAGGGAATTTTGCTGCCTGGGAACTCTCCAATCTGAAGAAATTATAGATCCTTTGATTGCTCTCATCAGTTGAAGATAATGCCGTCTATAATATTTGCCTTTATAGGATAGTATAAAGACCAGATGAGACAATGTGTGACCAGTACTAATAGGCATTATGTATTTTGTGGGGGGAGGGTCTGGACCTATGACTTCATCCACAAAGAATTCTAAGGGAGGAAATTCCTTCTACCAATCCAGATAAGCACCCACTTTGAGCAGTAATTTATAATCTTAGAAAGTTGCCTAGGGCTCTGAGTTAAGTGACTTGCCCAGGGTCACAGAGACCCTGTCAGACCTGGAATGTGAGATAAGGTCTTTTTGACTCCGAGGCTATCAATTGCTCATTGGTAATTAATATCACTGTGAAATATGCTTTAACGCTCAATGGCAATCAGAGGAATAAGAGGGCTTCATGTCCTTCTAGAGCCATTGTGAACACTCTCTCAAGGCCTTTCCATCCATATCGCTTTCCTTCTTCACTGACCTATTTCCTTTTCTTGTCTCATTACTGTCCTTCTCTTTAATGAAATCATTAATTGTTTCTATGATTCATTCTTTGACCCACTCATTCTTTGGGATTGGATTATTCCATTTCCAATTAATTTTTAATCTATCTTTCCCTAGCCCTTTATTAAATGTGATTTTTATTGTATCATGATCTGAAAAGGATGCATTTAATATTTCTATCTTTCCACTTTGTTTGAGACTTTTATGTCCTAATACATGGTTATTTTTTGTGAAAGTGCCATGTATACTGGTTGTAACTAAAAACAGCTTACCCTGTTGTATTAAGATTATTTCACCAACTGCTACAGTCAATAAGATCAAATCTTTGTATGAGAGAAAATGACTGAAATTTTATTTTTCTGCTGACGTTTCTAATGCTGGTTTCAATGTTTACCAATAAAAATTAATTACATTTTTTTCAAAGAAAATGCCATGTATAGCTGAGAAAAAAGGTATGCTCTTTTCTATCCCTATTCATTTTTCTCCAGAAGTCCATCATATCTAACTTTTCTAAAATTCTATTCATCTCCTTAATTTATTTTTTGTTTATTTTGTGGTTAAATTTATCTAGTTCTGAGAGGGGAAAGTTGAGGCCCCCGACTGGTATAGTTTTACTGTCTATTTCCTCCTATAACTCATTTAGCTTCTCCATGAAAAATTTGAATACTATAACATTTGGTGCATATATGTTTAGTGTTGATATTACCTTGCTGTCTGTGGTACCTTTTTAGCAAGATGTAGTTTCCTTCCTTATCTCCTTAATTAGATTTATTTTTGCTTTGACTCTGTCTGAGATAGTGACTGCTACCCCTGTTTTTTTTTTTTTTACTTCAGCTGAAACTTAATAAATTCTGCTCCAGCACCTTACCTTGATTCTGTGTGTGTCTCACTGCTTCAAATGTGTTTCTTTTTTCTTTTTCTTCAATTTATTTATTTATTTTTAGTTTGCAACATTCATTTCCCAAAGATTTTGAGTTACAAATTTTTCTCCTCATTTTTCCCTTACCCCCACCCCAAAATACCAAGCCTATTGAATACCACTTCCCCTTATCTGTTCTCTCTTATATCTTCTCCTATCTCCCCCCTAACTTTCTAGTAGGGCAAGATGGATTTCTATACCCCAGTGCCTGTATATTTTATTTCCCAGTTGCATGTAAAAAAAAAATTAAAAATTTTTTTTAACATTTGTTTTTTAAAATTTGACTTCCAGATTTTTTTCCTTTCTTCCTTCCTCACCCACCACCACTGGAAATGTAAGCAATTCAATGCAGGTTGAACATGTGTAGTTATGCAAAACATTTCCATAGTAGTTATATTGTGAAAGACTAACTATATTTCCCTCCATCCTATCCTGCCCCCCACTTTTTTCTATTTTCTCCTTTGATCCTGTCCCTTTTCAAAAGTGTTTGCTTCTAACTACCCTCTCCCCCAATCTGCCCTCCTTTCTATCATCCCCCCTCTTATCCCCTTCCCCCCTATTTTCTTGTAGTGTAAGATACCCAATTGAGTGTGTATGTTATTCCCTCCTTAAGTCA
>CM053592.1:194018146-194062517 GCA_028646515.1 Pseudochirops corinnae | reverse complement strand
TTCCTTTCTTCTTAATTTTATTTTTTTAGATGTCATCTCTTTATATTCAACTCATCCTGCGCCCTCTGTCTATGTATACATGTACATTCATATGAACACACTCACATATGTATTTATACACACATACACCCTCCTATACATACATACATATATATATGTATATACATATATATACATATATATATGTATATACATATATGTATATATTCCCTTTGGCTATCCTCATACTGAGAAAAGTCTTATGAATTACAATTATTATTTTTCCATGTAGGAATGTAAATAGTTCGACTTTAATAAGTTCCTTATGATTTATTTTTCCTGTTTACCTCATGCTTCTCTTGCTTCTTCAAATATGTTTCTTATAAACAACATGGTGTATGATTCTAGTTTTTAATCCACTCTGTTATCTGCTTCTGTTTTATGGGGAAGTTCAACATTCACATTTATAGTTATAATTACTGTGTATTTCTCTCCATCCCATTTTCCCCTCTTTATACTTTTCCTTTTACCCTGTCCTTCCTCATCAGTGTTTTGTTTCTGACCACCACTTCCCTCAATCTGCCCTCCCTTCTAATAGTGCCCCCCTTTTCTTGTTCCCTTCCCTTCATACTTCTTTAAAGGGTAAAATAGATTTCTATACCCAACTGAGCATGTATGTTATTCCCTCTTTGAGACAAATCTGATGACAGTAAGTTTCAAGCAATGCTCACCCTCTCCGTTCCTTCCCTCCACTGTAATAGTGAGATAAAATTTACCCCATTCTACCTCTCCCTTCCCTCTTCTGCCAGTACAATCCTCCTCTCTTCCCTTAACTTTATTTTTTTGGATATCATCCCACTCATACTTGTGCCCTCCGTTTATGTATACTCCTAATTACCTAAGAATGTATTTCCCACCATGTTATTTTTACCCCCAATTTATCCTACTCTTTCCTTTCACCATGTCCTTCCTCACAAGTGTTTTGCTTCTGACCACCACCTCCTTTCTATGAATCCTTCCTCTCTTTCTTTGTCTCACTCCCCTACTACTTCACTATAGGTAAGATGGATTACTATACCCAGCTTAGTATGTATATTATTTCCTCTTTGAGTCAAATCTGATGAGAATAAGATTCAAGAGTTGCTCATCACCCGTCCTATCTTTCCCTCCACTCTGATGGCTATTTTGTGCGAATTTTATGTGAGATAATTTGTCCCCTTCTACCTCTCTCTTCCTCTCTCTCCCAGTGTATCTCTCTTTCTCACCCCTTAATTTTGTGTTTTGGGATACCATCCCATCATATTCAACTCATACTCATGCTCTCTGCATATGTGTATTTCTAACTGCCCTAAGAATGATAAAGTTTTTAAGAGTTACAAGTATCATCTTTCTATGTAGGGATGTAAACAATTTAATCTTATTGAATCTTTTTTGTTTTCTCTTTCCTGTTTACCTCTTTATGCTTTTCTTGAGTCATGTATTTGAAAATCAAATTTTCTGTTCAGTTCTGGTCTTTTCATCAGAAATTCTTGAAAGTCCTCCATTTCACCAAATATCCATCTTCCTCCATGAAAGATTATACTCAGTATTGCTAGGTAAGTTATTCTTGGTTGTCATCCTAGCTCCTTTGCTTCCCAAAATCTCATATTTCAAGCTCTTTGATCCTTTAAGGTAGAAACTGCTAAATCCTGTGTTATCTTGACTGTGGCTCCACAATATTTGAAATATTTCTTCCTGGATGCTTGTAGTATTTTCTCCTTGACCTGAGAGTTCTGGGATTTGACTATAATATTCCTAGGAGTTTTATTTTGGGATCTCTTTCAGGAGACAATTGATGGATTCTTTCAGTTTTTATTTTTTCCAGGATATCAGGGTAGTTGTCCTTGCTAATTTATTGAAATATGATGTCCAGGCTCTTTTTTCAATCATGGCTTTCAGACAGTCCAATATTTCTTAAATTATCTCTTTGGGATCTATTTTCCAGGACAGTTGTTTTTCTGATGAGGCATTTTACATTTTCTTCTATTTTTTTCATTCTTTTGATTTTGTTTGATTGTTTCTTGATATCTTGTGGAGTCATTAGCTTCTACTTGCCCAATTTTAATTTTTAAGGAATTATTTTCTTCAATGAGGTTTCCCATCTCCTTTTCCCTTTGGCCACTTTTACTTTTTAAGGAGTTGTTTTCTTTAGTGAATTTTTGTACATTTTTTTCATAATTTTTTAAATGTGTTTCCTTTGCCTAGATGTTGACTCTTTTTTTCTTCAAAATTCTCTTGCAGAAATCTCATTTCTTTTCCTTTTTTCCCCTTCTATCTCTCTTATTTAGTTTTTTGAGCTCTTCCAGGAGTTCTTTTTAGACCTGACACCAATTCACATTTTTCTCTGAAGTTTCCTATGTAGGTATTTGACATTGTTTTCCTCTTCTGACTTTGTCTTTTTATCTTCCCTGCCGTTATAGTAACTTTCTGTGGTTAGTTCTTTTTGTTTGTTTGTTTGTTTTGCCCCTTTTTCCCTACCTATTTCTTGACTTTAAATTTTATGTTAAAGTTGGGCTCTGCTCCTGGGGTGGAGGAGGCACCGTCCTAAGTTTCAGGTTTTTTTGTGCTACTGTTTTCAGAGCTAATTCTGGGAGTCTGTAAGTTTTTGGTTCTTCCAAAGGAGCTAAGGAGAGGTGTGTTCACTACTCTCCCAGTGTGTACTCTTTTCTGCTCTGAAACTGTGACCAGGATCCCTGTTCCCCTGCAGCTTCTTGCTCCAGTGTACTAGTGCTCCTCCTGGTTCAGGGACTGAGATATGGGTCTGTGAGCTGGTCCTCATTTGGGCAATGCAATAGAGTCATGTACCCAGGGCCAGTAAAGATTCCCTTGTAATCTTCTGACCAGTTGTCTGACCTTCCATGAGCTGAGCGTTCCAGGAGAATCTACTATTTATTACACTACCCCCAAGGTCTTGCTTGTGCAAGGGCCAGGGGCTTCAATGCTGGCTTACCTGGGTTGCCTATGCTGGACTGTGCTCCAGTTTCACCCTAGTGAGACAGATCTTTCCTGCTGACCTACTAAATTGTCATGGGCTGGAAAATTGTTTCTTCCCATCCTTTTGTTGGTTCCATCACTCCAGAATTCACTTTGAGGTGTCTTTTTAAGTTGTTTGGAGGGAACTTGGGAGAGCTCAAGTGAGTTCCAGCCTAACCCTACCATCTCACCTCCAGAAGTCCTCCATTTCTTTTTCTGACACTCATGTCCCTGAGGATGCCTGCTGGGCCTCTTCTGCACCCAAGTTATGACTATGAAGTTCTGTGCTACTTGGACATGTGTCTCCTCATCACCCTTCAGGTCACCAACAATGTTGATCATCAGAAGATCACTTATCTAAAATGGAATTAGTTCCATTTAGGCCAGGATGAGGGGACAGAGATGTGTTGCAAGGAGAGTGGCTAATAATTTTATCAGATGGGTGGCCCAGGATAGAATCCATCCCCTGTCCTGTCCCAAGGAGAAGAAGCTCAGATTCTAAGTGATTTGTCCTGTTTCCTTAGACACATTGACCCCCAGAACAGAGAAGGGTGATTCATGGGATGAAAAATATGCTTTCAGGAGCCCTAATTCAAAATTCTGCAGTCCATTTAACTAATCTGCAAATTGGTCTTCTGAGAAGACCCAACATCCAGGAAGAAAAAGCATATTTTGTGGATGAGGAAACCATGGCCTGGAGAGATCCTCTTTCCTGGAGTGACACAATGGCTGAGACTTGAATCCAGGCCCTCCTGTATCCTATCTTCCAGGACAAGCTGCCTAGACAATCTTAATTAAAATATACACATAGCTGTTTGGCAAATTACAAATCAGGCAGTGTTTGAGATCCAGAAGTCACAAATAGTTTGGGCTGAAAAATAAAGGAAATCTGTTGCCAGGCATTAAGCAGATGGTCATGGACTCATTGCTCATTTCAGGAATTTTCCTTTTACATTTTTACTAGATGTAAAGTACCTGCTTTGTTATGATCATTACCTAATATTTAGAAGGGAGGGTGAAGGAAGTTTGAAGGAGGGCTCATGCATTCCCAGTGAATTGCCTGGACTCCTTGGAGTATTCATGGGAGGTCCCACAGCAATTGGGCATGGAGGGTTGCTATGCATGGGTTGTGATCTGCATCACCGGAGGGAGTACATGAGGAGATCTCAGCTGTCCCTGTGCCTTCTTTTATGGTCTTTATGTCTTCTGCTCTTTGAAATGAAGGGACTGGACTGGATGGCACTGAGGTCCCTCCATCTATGCTCCCAAGACTTAGCCAAGTATCCAAGAAATGCAGCGTTTTCACAGCTTCCTAATTCTTCCCACCTTAGCTTCCACCCCATTTTGGGAAAGAATCCTTTTTCAGTACCGTTCTTCAATGCATCCCTATGCAAGTCAGTTACCTCCCTCAACCTGGATTTTCTTATCTGATAAATCAGCCAGTCAGTCACCAAGAACTCATAAAATGACTACTGTTTGCCCTAGCTCTGTGTTTAGTGCTAGAAGTGTGGTATAGGGGTCAGAGAGACTTAGTTCAAATGCCACTTGTGAAGGGTACAGAATGACTAAGGGCCTCCCCCTTCCTGGGCCTCAGTTTCCTCCAGGATAAAATCAGTCTCACAATTTGGATTCTTAGAAATAGTCCTGTCCTCAAAGGGCTTCTATTAAATCGAATTACTGTGATTCTGGTGCTTTCTGTCTTCCCAGTCCCCCTCCCCTCCCCATTTCCTTTCCTTCCTTCAGCTCTGGGGTCAGTGAAAGGGTTAACATCTTTCCCTCCAGAGCTAGATCTTTGTTAGGCTGCCAATTTGTGGCCAGGCTAGCTCTGGGAGGGACTGTCCAGGAGGGAGCCCTCTCCCCCCTGACAGGCAGGTGAGATCAAAGCCGGGCAGCCTGACAAAGGGGCCTGAAGGCAGCCTGGCTGGCCGGCCCTTCAGATCACTCACACGCTAAAGAAATCATGGCATGAGAAAAAATACAGCAGAAAAGCTTCCGAGGTCACTCTTATTTGGTTTGGATTATTGGTGCCTCCTTTGAAAGCCAGGGAAGGAGAGAAAGCCTGCTAATCACCTACGGGATTGCCCAGGGGGAGGAGGGAAGGAGGGCAGTGTCTCTTTTGTGTGGGCCTACTGGATTGTCTGGAATTAAATGTTATACTCAAGGGAAATTCATTTTGGAGACACTGGCCCACTGCTCGCCAAGGGAAGCTGCAGATTAGGCCACCTGGCCATGCAAACCCTTGTTCTGCCATCCTGGGGCTCCATTAGGTCATGCCACCAAGGGTCACACCATCCTTCCCAAGGAGGTTGTGGCTGGGGCCAGCTCGGGGCACATTTCTACACATCCCTGCCTCTTGTCCTTTGCCAGTGTCATCCAGAAATGCCCCTGTGACCCCCTCCAACCAAAGCTGTACACCTTACAGAGACAGGGCCTCAGCCACCAGTCAGCCCATGGCCCTCCCTGGATCCTGAAGCTGGCACTGCCACCAGGGCTCCTGGGATGCCTGAGGAGATGAACCAAGGCAGCGGTCAGTGTTGGCACCCGGAGCCATGCCAGGGCTGATGCCCCCTAGCTCCCTGCTCCAGGCACAACCAAAGGGCAGGGGGAGAATACAAGTGTGTGTGTCTTCTTTTGTTTGAGAAGGAAATTCCCCGGAAGGTTGCCAGTTTAAGGCAGTAATTTTGTTTGAAAAAGCACAAACAACAAAAGAAAATCATTTCTCTGTCTCTGGAAGTTTAACTCAACCAGCTTCTTCAGCAAAGCCCCAGAGAGAATCTGCATGGATTTGAAGGAAATTCCTTGATCCCCTTACTGTGGCTCCCAGCAGCTTCCAGACAGTCCCCTCTCTAACCTATCTTCTCCACAGAACTTTCCACAGCCCTGTGACACCTCCTGAATCCAGGACCCTGCTCCCTCCCCCCAATTCACCAGGTAGCCAACCTGTGGCTTGGTCCTCAGACAAAAGCTGGGCTCCCCATGATGCCTTAGAGCCATGATCACAGCTTGGCCTCCCTCCATTGATCCCAGGGGTGGGACCCCACCCACTCCTTTAACAGATGAAGAATGGAGGTGCACCAAGGGGAAGAGAGCAGAGGACTTAAGTGGCCAGGCTGGAATTTGAACCCAGGTCCATTGCTATAGAGCAGCCCACTTCCAATGGTCCCAGTCAACCTCCAGAGTGAGCAGCAGCCCAGTAGGGAGCTCCCCAAACCTGTCGCTCATCTTTTGTCACTCCCAGAAAATATGAGGAAACATCCATTTCAATCAATCAACATTTATTAACCCCCTACTAAGTGCTGAGAATACAAAAAGAGGCAGAAAACAGTCCCTGCCCTCAAGAGTTTGCAATCTAAGGAGGGAGACTGCATGCAAAAAAATGTAGACAAAGTAAATTATGTGTAGGATAAATAGGAAATACCGCACAGAGGGAAGGCACAAGATTTGAGAGGAGTTGGCCTTAAAGGAAGCCCGGGGACAGCAGCCAGAGTGGAGGAGGGAGAGGATCCAGGTGCAGGACCAGCCAGAGAGGATGCCCAGAGCTGAGAGACGATCTGTGGCTAGTTGGGCCAGTCAGGGAACAAAGACCAAAGAGCCGGGGGCTGCCTCCTGGTCTTGACAGTCGGCACACTCAAGAACTTGGGCCTCTTGTCTTAGAGGCGCTGACTGGGGCCCTGAGATCACAGCTCTCAGAGGTAGAAAGGCCCTCAAGGGCAAGTTCATGGGACTTCTTTTCCAGAAACAGCCCCAATGGTTTCCACAATTATCTCTGTGGAAGCAATGTCAGCCAAAGTGACATGAGGATCCAATGAAGGGATTGGGAATTTTAACATGGAAGAGAGAGAAGACCTGGGGAGATGGGGAGCGCCATCTTGAAGGACTATGAAGGAGAAGGGGGGAGAAGATTTACTACGCTTGACTGGGTGCAATAGGGGATGTTGCCAAGAGGTCAATGGAAGGTTAAAATAAGGGTGAACTTCCTAAGCCTAGAATCCCCTCCCCAGAGGTCTTCAAGGAAAGACTGGACAACCACTTGTTAGGGATGTTGGAAACAAGATTCTTGGTCAAGTCTGGGTTAGACTGAGCTCCTTTCCATCTCCCAGACTTTAGGACCTTCCTCCTCCATAGATTTCTCCCCTCCCTGACACACTCAGGTCTGCAGGGCAACATTGTCCTTGGTCTCATATTCAGTTAGGAAATCTATCTCTGACCTTAGCCCCAGGGTCCTCTTTTCTCATAGAATAGAGTAGGGTGACCTTTTCTCAAAGGCCCAAAGTCTAGCTCTCCATGGGTTCCCAGGACATTAGGGATAGTAACCCCAACTTTTCATTCCCAGAAGGCACTGGGACACACTGGGAAACAATCATGAAAAGACAGTTCTCCATGTCCCCGAATCTAGCCTCCCATGTGTTATACTGAAGTGCTGGGCACTAGCCTGGTATCTCTCACAAGCCAGCTGGAGAATCTTCTGAAAAAGTCACTTTCCTTCTTCCTTAAACTGGGGCTGATAATAACTGCCTCCCAGGGGTCAATAAGAAATGCAAAAATGTCTGCAAAGGGGTTTTCAAACCTGAAAGCTCCTTTCATGCCCTATGTGGCAATTAGTAGTTATTAGCAAGTGAAAAGGCTTCTGTGGGTGTCCAGACATCTCTTTACTGTGAAGAGCCAAATGGAAGAGATCTGCCTGTCCGTGGACAAATGATCTGAAGGCTTGCTCATTATGGGAAAGGGCTATGGTCTGTGAACACAGGGGTATACAGCTAGCTGGCTGGCATCTAGAACTTGGGAGGCTGGTAGCCATAGACAAGGGATTCCATGTGTTTAAACCCAGAGGGCAGAATTAGGGTCCAGGGATGGCAGCTGCCAAGATGCCTGTATAGGCAGGCAGTCAGGGCAGTCTTTCTCACTGTCCCAAAGCAGAATGGATTTCCTTGGAGATAACAGGTTCCCCATTGACAGAGATCTTCAAGGAGAATCTGAGTGACCTCTTGTCCAGAGCATCTTTTTATAAGATTGTCATGCCCTAGATGGCCACCGAGACCCCTTCCAGCCCTGAGAGTGTAAGCCCAGGGCTCACACTTCATCTGTGGAACTGTAGGCAGAGGTTCTCAAACTTATTTGGCTTACTGCCCCCTTTTATTTAAAAAAAAAAATTACTTAGCACCCTGCTGGAAATCTACTTCCCTGAACCATTTATTTTTTTTTAAATTTGTGTCATTTCAAAAAATATATATACATTTTTAAATGATGCATCTTAAATTTAGTAATTTATTCCAAATTTGTGGGGTTTTTCCTGTGCCAAAATTTCAATGATGCAATATTGTATCATGTAACCACATATAGTGTTGTATTGTAAACAATTCTATGAACACATATATTCCTTCTGATACACACTGGACTTCCCAACAATATGTGTCACGCTCACCTGTCAATTCTTACTTGTTAAGACCTGTTGGTGGACTTGACCACTGATCAGTTAAAATGTGCATTTTGTGTGTGTGTTTATTTGGAAAATAATGTAATCATGACTTTAACTCTGTTACACAACAGGGGAAACATGTACAAATGGTTCTTTCAAAATTTTCTTCTTTTTTTTCTTTCCTTATGCTTTCACCTCCCCCTTATTTTTATTCAGAGCCCCCAAATTACAGCTGAGGCTACTACTGCCCGCCATCATTCCAGCACCCCTCCAGGGAGTGGTATTGCCCACTTTGGAGATCTCTGGAAATCATTGGATCTTCTGAGCCAGTTTCCTCTTCTTTAAAATGGGGAGAAAGCCAGTGGCACTTGCCTCACTGAATTGTATTAGGGTCGAGAGATGTATTTAGAACACTTTGCAAAGCCAGTTCTTATTATGTCAAACTGAGACACATCTTTTGTGAAAGAATGGGGGTGTTTTAACTGGGACTTAAAGGCAAACAGGAAAGCCTGGAAGGGAATATGAGGAGGGAGAAAATTCTGGGCACCAGAGATGGCCAGAATACATGTTGGGAGTCAGGAAATGGAGTGGCTTGTACATGGAACAGCAAGGAAACCAGTGTCACTGGATCAAAAAGTACATGGGGAGATATAACATGTAAGAGGACTGGAAAGAGGAGAGGGAAGGCAGGTTATGAAGGGTCCCTGGAGCTGTCTGAGAAGGAATTCAAACTCAGGTCTTCCTGACTCCAAATACCACATTAAATCCATTATGCCAGCTAATTAACTTCCTTTCTCCCTCCTTCTCTTCCTTCTTTCCTGCCTCCCTCCACTTTCCCTGCCTCTATTTTCACTCCCTCCCTCATCCCCTCCCTCCTTCCCTTCTTTCATTTATGTTTTTTTTTTGTTCCCAAATGCTTACTTATTCACACATATAAAAGCTCTCCTTCTGTTCTTTTTGTATAAAAGTGTTTTAGAATTTCAAGAGACTTAAAGGACCTTAGGACATCTCTCATAAAATGCTGAGGCTAAAATGAATTCTATATATTGTCATAGTTTTACAGAAAAGAAAACTGAGACCTAGAGGGGGGTAATGTAAGCTAGCTAGGAAGTAGCAGTCAAGGTTCAAATCCAGGCCCCCGACACCAAACCCAGGGCACTTCTGGGTAGAAGTTGTGCTCTTCCTTCACTTGAGGTAAATATGGTTCAGACTCTGGTGTCCTCATTGGGGTAAATCCATTGATCTGTGCATAGATATGGACAGAGGCTCTGGGCCTCTCCCTACAGGTGACTGTAAATTGGAGATCCAGGATGCTGAGATGCTGTGAAGGAGGTTGGGCCAGAGAGTCTTTGGGGTCATTTTCTACTAAACAAGTCCCTTGTCCTTCTGTTCCATGATAGCTCTGAGGGAGGCACTACCAGTCAATCAGTTACTCAACAAGCACTTTTAAAAGCATCTGCTACATGCCAGGCATGGTGCCAGATAGTGAGGAAACAGTGACAAAAATGATGCCCTCCTTGAGAACAAGAAGCTTCCCCTTTATTCAGAGCCAGTGAATGATTTCAAGAGAGCAGGTACAAGCAGCTGGGAGAGCCAGGAAGGGCCTTGGGTCAAAGGGGGAGCATGGCTACAGCAAGTCAGGGATTCTGCAAGAAGGAAATGGGAAGGGTGATGAGACCATCTCAGGCACTGGGTGGAGATGGAATGTTGAGGAGGAGGAGCAGGCTGGGGAGACTTCATCGAGGGAGAGCATACTAGCTGAGTGACCTTAGGCAAATCACTCAATCACTCTCTGCCTTGGTTTCCTCATCTGTAGATGGAGATAATAGTAGCAGCTTCTTAACAGAGTTGTGACATCAGTGAGTGAAGTAAGCATTTATTAAGTGTTTTACTGTATGCCAAGCCCTGTGGATGCAATTGGAAAAGACAGCTCTTCTCTCAAGGGGATCCCATTTGGATGCCAAAGACAACCCATTTATGGAAAGTTTCAGCAAGTCAGACAGAAGGTCCCATGGTCCTTAGTGGGCAAGCAGCAAAGAAGACAGCAATAATGCCTCTTTAATGTTATTTCCATTGATAAAAATCCCCTCAGAGTGTTGAGAGGATCAAATGAGAGAACCCAGGCAAAAGTCCTTTGCAAGTTTTCAGTTGCTACAGAAAAAGAAAGTTAACTCCGAGGGTGTAGAAGGTGCTGTTTCCTCTGTCTGGAGGCTTTAGGACTGGTCTCAGCTCATTTGGCTGTGCTCCACCCCCATGGCTGAAGCTATTTCTAAAAGACCAACAAATAGCGTTTTCCAACAAAAATCAGGGCAAATATTTTTATGGCATGGTCTGGGTTTGAAAGTCCCTCACCGGGCATACTTCCCTAGGGTCTGAGCCTAGAAATAAATGGTCACAAGATGCCTTGAGCTTCCAGTCTTAGTGGATTGTCTGTTGCAGCAGGGAAATGTGATAATTATCTGGAGCATTCATACATACATACGTACATGCCTATGTGTGTGTCTGTGTGTGTGTGTGTGTGTGTGTGTGTGTGTGGTCATCAGAGTCTTACGACTGTCTGTGTATCAGGGATCCCGGGGGATTAACATTCTTGTTTTGCAAATGAAGATGTTTAGGCTTTGAGAGCTGAAGGGGCTTTGTCAGAATTGCACAGCTCTCAGGTATGAGATCCTGAATTCAAACACAGGTCAGCTTTGTCAGAATTGCACAACTCCCAAGTATGAGAGTCTGGATTTGAACTCAAGTCTTCTTGATTCCAAGTCCAATACTATCCACTAGGCAATCCTGTCTCTTCTTAGGTGGATGCTTGGGGAAAGGTGTCTAAAAAGGGGGCAGGGGCAGTTTTCTGCTCCTGGGGTGTTAATAAGGAACACTGGTGGACGACAGCAGCAGGGTCCAGAGTCCCAGCGTCTCAGGGATGAGTTCCTTTTTGTCCTGGATTGAGCAGGGAGAGTGGGATGATTCTTGATCATCTTCAGGGACTGGCTCAAGCCTTCCTTCAGCAGAGCCCCAAAGATGTGACCCCAGCCCTCACCTTCCCAGGCCAATATACCTGGAAGAAGGGACTTCTAAGAAAAGGGACTTGCCCCCAAACATGGGATGGTAAGTAATTCATTCTGTGAATCAATCAGACAGCTCTAGTCAATCACCCCTAGGGCTGCACTGAATTCTGGGTCCCATTGGATTATGACTGATAATGGGTTCATAATTGGGCAGGGAAGCAGAGAAGGACGTGGGGGGAGGGGAGTCCCCTCTGGAGCCTCCTTCTGCACCCCTCCCCCCATTTATTGTCGTACAAATTGTGATTTCCTATTCTACCTGGTCTAGATCAGATTTCAGCCTAGAATATATCAGAAAATGGGGAGAGGGACTTCGAGGACCAGTAGAAGGGGGAAAGAGGGTGTGTGTGGGGGGGTGCTATTACTGTTTCTCAGCCTTCCTAGAAGAGACTTTAATATCTCTCCCTAGGCTCCAGCTCTGCCCAGCCCAGGGGGTCAGGACCAGAACTCTGGAGAACTTGGGTGGCGTTATTTTTAGAACACCTTTTTGTATTTGGCTAACTGGGTGGGGTAAGGGGAATGGTGTACATGGATGTATGTGTGTCCCAATCTGTGTGTGTTATATGTCTGGGAATGCATGTGATGGATATGAGTGGTGCAGGTGTACACGCCAGTACATTCACTCTCTTCATGCACATGTGGGGGAGGGTTTCCAGCGACAGTCTCTCCTTTCTCTCCCTGAGGAGGGGCTACTTCTAAGTATCCACACCATGCAATAGACGGCAGGTTCTGGGCTCTGGAAGAGGGGAACCTCTCTCTATGTTGAACCCGAAGTGCTTGATTTCGAATTCTGGCCATATCATCCCATTCCTCACTCTCTGGACTGACACCCTTTCTCCCCCATCCGTCCCCACCACCTAAATGTGGCTGCCAGAAACTCCCTTCAGGCTCTGCTGGAAATCAGCAGCAGGGAGGCTCCATGAACCAGGCACACAGATCTACTCGCCCAGGGATGGGGACGGTCTCAAGCCCTGAATGGGGGGCAGGGAGAGGGACTGGGAGCAGGGGTCTCCTCTAGGCGCCTTGCGCTTCCCAGTGATTACGGGCTGCTGGGGTGCTTGGGGGCTGCTTCAGGGACGTAATTAACAAAGATTTCCAGAGAGAGAGCAGAGACCACATCTGAAGTCCCACCCTCTGCTCGAAGGGAGACCACATCAAACAGACCCTCCTTTCTTCTCCCTCCTCTTCCTCCTCCCCCACTCTTAAAAAAAAAAAAAAAGCAAAAAATAGTCCCCAGCTCCAGGAATGGGGCTGGCAGCTTCCAGAGCACAGAGGATGGGGGGGGGGGGGGTAGGGTGGTAGGGACCTGGTAGATGGCTGGCCAGGGGCAGTGAGGCGACTGGTATGAGCTGGTGAGGAGAGGAGGGTGGTATCAGAAAGGAGGGGATGGACACCCCTTGTCCCAGTCAGGATCCCAGCATCTGGGGATGACGGGATGGACATACAGAGATGCGAGGGGCGATGATTGAATGGAATGTAGAAATGTAGGGATGAAGGGGATGCCCGGAATGTTGGTATCGGCTCCCGGGACTATCCCATCCCCCTGACAACCCCTCTGCCCTGACTGAGAGCTGAGACCTCAGGGACTGGGCGCGGGCCCGGGGCAGGGGAGATAACCAAAGGCGGCAGCGCTGAGGAGATGATGGCGGTAATTAGCAAAATCGTCCCCATAATGGGAGCAAGCTGGAAGCAATTTGCGGAGCAGTTATTAACCGGCCGTTCCTCCACCCACAGGCGGGGGGTCGATTTTAATATCTAGGCGCTGGGACCCGCCAGGAGGCGCAGAACCACGGCCCCGGGTGGCCCTGGCCCTGCCCCTACCGCGCCGAGCCGGGTCCGCTTACTGGGGCTCTAGTCCCGGCCCATGAGTCGCGCTGCCCAGACCTGCCTCTGGAGCCCCGCTGGCACACCTCTTTCCAGACCCTCGCATCTCTTGCTGAGCCTCAATTTTCTTATCTATCAAATGGACATACTCACAACCTACCTTTCGGGGCTGTTATAAGGATACAATGAAGCAATGTACATAAAGGATTTTATAAAGTGAAAAGTTTAGATACATGTCGAATGTTACTACTGGGATGTTTTCTTTGGCTTTTTCTTTTTAAAATCACTATCATGAAACACACCCTGCCGCCTTCCCTGACCGACTGAAGGCTCTGCAGCCGAGGGACAGAAGTAGAGGCGGCAGCTGAAGAAGAGGAGGCGCCCCACCCAGCCCAGGAGAAGGAGCTGCCTTGTCAGCGGTGAGCTGCGCTATTCAAGGCCAGCCTTCCCCTTCCTTCCCTCATCCCCCATGGACCTCAGACTTCCAGAAAGCGGATTCAGAAATACTTGGTCTCCCAGTTGGAAGGGACTCAGAAGTGGCCCAATTGGCCTCATAATGCACACATACACCTAAGGCTTCCATGCCCTGCCTTGACTTGAAGCCCCCTAGGACAGAGAAGGACCTGAGGCTCCCTTCCCCCTCCCAAAGTTCCCCTTTCCACTTTGGGTTGCTGGAACAAACAGCTAGATCCTGCTTCCTTCACCATCACCCCTCCTGGTTCTGTTCCCTAGAGGCAAGCCTAAGTGTAATCCCTCTTCCACATGGGACAGCCTTCTCATCCTAGATAACAGCCATCACATGTGCCTGGTGTCTCCTCCTCCAAGCTAAGCCTCTAGCCTACCCTCCTATGGTGAGATAAATCTTTGCTTCCTTCCCCACCTGGACAGTCCTCCAGGGGATCTCTCCAGCTTAGCAAAAGCCTTCCTACGACATGCCAACTAGACCTGAGATGGGGTCTCAAGAGGTCAGTGAGCTCTAAGACTATGAATATACTGGCCTGCACATCCAAATCCACACATCTCCAGATAGCACCTCCTTATTTGTTTTTGTTCCAGAGACTTCTGAGACTGCTGGGGGAGAGGAGGCAGAGAGACTCAGTGACTGAGTGTGGAGTCAGGAAAAAAAAAATCACTACCATTGTCCCTGTACGTACCTGACTTGTGGCCAGCTCTGGAAATAATGAGAGATAAAGGATCAAAATACTGGCACTGTGTAGGGAAGCTGGGCTCAAGTACACAGGCAAGAGGAGGAGTTAATATTTGGGAAAAAACTTGAGGACACAGCCTTGACTCCATTTCCACTACCCAAACAAATTGACAGAGAAGGCTTACCCTATTGGGGAAGGATATATGATGTGTGTGGGGGGGGGAGGGGCGGGCAGGAGAGAGTAAGGGTCCATTTAGGAGTCCTGAATCCAATTCAATAAGCTTCATAAGCAAAAGAATGTGTAGAGCCCTATACAGAAAACTCTAGGAGAAACCAAAGTTAGAGAAATATCCCAGCTGCCCTCAAGTAATTCAGCCCATAACAAAGGAAAAGAACACCCAAAATTGATGAGAAAAAGCTTTGATATTGCTCCATTTGTCCAACTAAATTGGGGGAGAGGGGTTGCAGCAGACAGGAGTAAGCCAAGAACTTCGTGAATCTGGCAAGTGGGAGGTCATTACTTACTGGAGAGATGGGTTTGGCTTCCCCAGGATTGAGACACTGGAGTTGGGCTTTAAAGGATAGGAAAGGAATTCTAAGCAGTAGGAAGGAGGTGAGCCACGAGATTAGAGAACAGCCTGAGCAACAATCAGAATTGAAGGATGGGAATGGGAGAGGACCCAACTGCACTACAGAATGCAGGAAGGAGAATAATTTGAGATAGGGTTGTGCAGGGGCCAGAATGTGGAGGGCCTTGAATGGTGAGCAAACAAGTTTGAATTTGGAAAGTTGGTGAGCTATACAGGAAGTCTTGACTGCTAAAGCAGCACAAACTGCAAGAGTACTTAGTGTAATACCTGGCCTCTAAGGTCCCTTCTAGTGGAGAGGAGGAGAGGAGGAGGAAGGGAGAGGAAGGGAGGAAGGGAGAGGAGGGGAGGGGAGGGGAGAGGAGGGGAGGGGAGGGGAGAAGAGGGAAGAGGAGGGGAGAGGAGGGGAGAGGATTTCTTCTTAAGGAAATCTGGCTTCTAATAGTATATTTTGCATGTAGTCGGCCTTTAACAAATGCTTGTTGAATTGGCTTGAAGCGAATTGAATTAAAGGTACTTCCTTGCCTTCTGGTGGACAGCGCTAAAGCGTAAGGCTTAAATGGGACAAATTAATCGCTCTCATTTCCCAAATTGTGCCCCCCAACGCTCTTGATTTTCAGCCATTTCAGATGCAAATTTAATTAACGAGTTTTCTCGAGCAGGCACCTAGACAAATTCATTCCGGAGAGGAGGCCCTTCTCTGTCTGTCTGAGAGAGTCTCCATCTGTCTGTCTGTCTGTTTTCGTCTCTGTTTCAGTACCTCTCGCTTTATATGTGTGTCTTTGTCTCTGTCTCTCCAGCTGCGTCTGCCTGAGTATCTCTGTATCTCCCTCCTCTCCTTCCTTCTCTGTGTCTGTCTGTCGGTCTGGGTATGTCTGTCTTCCCCCCTGCCCCCGTCTGTCTGTCTGGCTGTCTGTCAGTGTCTCTCTGCGACTATCTTTCTCGGCCTTTGCGTGTGTGTGTGCGTGTGTGTGCGCGGGGGCGTTCTCTTCCTCTCTAGTCCTCCAGCACCCCTGCCCCTGATGGAGGGGGGACACCTAGATGAGGCTGTTCGAGGATCTCTCACGCTTCCCCTCGAGTCTAGCACGGCAGCGTTTGCTGTTAGCGCAGGAGGCCGGCCACTTCCCTTTCCATTAGGCCAAGCTCTTTGGCCATTAGTAGGTTCGTGGAACCGAGGTGCAAATGGGAGCTAATCCTGTCTGTCTCAGCATCTTTGCGCAGCGTTCGGGGGCGAGGAGCCCCGCTTCGGCAAGCCACGAGGATTCGCTGAGCCTCTTCTCTGCCACCCACCCCAGAAGTGCTCTACGCAGGCGGCTGGGGGGCCTGGGCTTTTCCCCCGGGAGGAGGATGCCGGGAGGAGCAGAAAATCAAGTCTGCCGCCAAGCTTTCTCACTACTGGTCTGTCCCAGAAACACACCCGCACGCTCATCGAAAATCTCAGTCACGCACGCACACATACACCCACTCCCTTGTACACACGCATGCACACGCACGCACACATCAACACACGCACGCACTGGCACACGCACACAGACATGCAGGCACAGTCGCACACATATGCACACATGTACACGCACACATGTACGCACACTCACAGACACGGTCACTCGTGTGTTTGCTGCACACTCTCCAGCAGCGTCCCCCAGCAGTTTGAATTTGCGCCCTCCTTTATCATTCAGTCTTTTAAATGTGCATTTTTAAAAGAACCCCCACCCCCACCCCGCCCCTCGTTGTTTTAAGGCCACATCAGTCATCCCGCTTGTCACTATTGTGATTTGGGATTGATAAAGGGGGGGGTGCTTGACAGACAGACCCCAGGCCCTGCTGACTTGAAATCCTTAATGTATAATTTTCGGACGTGTAATTGGTCTTCAGGGAAGTGGGGGAAGGGAAGAAATCTTGCAAAACGGGGGTGGGGGAGAGGAAGAAAGGAGAGAGGGAGAGGGAGAAAGAGAGACAGGGAAAAGGGAGTCGCCCGGCCAAGAGACACAGTGCCCTCAGACTGAGCGCTGCGGAGCTCCGGCGGGTGTGTGCGCCTCTGTGCTCGGGTGTGCGCCTCCGTGCGCCCGCGTGCTCGCTCCTAGCTCTTTGTGTGGGGTGCGGCTTGTCCCTAGGGGCGGAGGGTAGGGGATCCTGTGTGGGAAACGCCAAGACCTCTCCTCCAAGGCCCAAGGGAGGGGAGGGGAGGGGTGTTCCCGCACGACTGCGGGACGCCTCCCTCCCTCACTCCCTCTCTCTTCTCTTCCTTCCCCTGCCTCTCTCTTTTCTTCCTTTCTTGCTCCCCACCAACTGGCCCCAGAGCTCCATTGTTGCCAGAGAGGGCTTTTATTGCTATGCACTCTCTATCAACAACATTTTTTTCCCAGTCAAAAATTTAGCGGGCTTCTCGACTCTGTCTCTCTCGGTCTCTATCTCTTTCTGTCTCCCTTCCCCTTCTCTCCTTCCCTTCCCTTCTTCTCCCTTTCTCCTTTTCTCCCTCCATCCTTCTGCTTCACCTTCTCCTCGACTCCGTTGCCTCAGCTTGACTGCTCACTCGCTCATTTGAGGTTCCAGGGCAGACAGACCTGAGGTCCCAAAGGGCCTCCCTCCCTTCCCTGTCCCCGCCGCACGCTGTGGGACTTCGCAGCTCGGCCAGCGGCTGTTGGGGCTGCTGAGCCTCGGCTGTGAGTTCATGGGCGCCCGGGGGGGGCGCCCCGCCCCCACCTCCCGCCCGCTCCGGGTCTCTGTAGTAGCCTGAGCGTCCCTGTCACCATGCCACAATGGTCCTGATCTGGATCCTGGTATTCAGTCTGCTCCATCCTAGTGGGCAGGCGGCGTGGGCCCTGGGCCTGGCTCAGCCAGGCCCCCTCAGGGAGGCGGAGACCCGGGCCCCAGAGGGCCGGCTCCGTCGAGATGCGGGGGGCCGAGGCGGTGTCTATGAGCACCTTGGAGGAGCGCCCCGGCGCAGGAAGCTCTATTGCGCCACCAAATACCACCTGCAGATATCCCCCAGTGGCCGGGTCGGCGGCAGCCTGGAGAACAGCGTCTACAGTGAGTACCGCCTGGCAGCTGGAGCTTCAATCTTCAGTGCCTGGGCGCCCGAGGACCGTCGAAGAGGGGAGGCTCTGAACGGGGATTGCAGCCAGGACAAGGATGGCGACCGAGACAGGGAGGGTGGGGTCAGGTTAGGAGACATCCACGGGAATGGGGCCAGAACTGGGACAGGAACGGGGACCGGGCCCGGCACTGGATGGGAACAGAGCCAGGTGGTCTATGCTTGAAGTGGGACTGGCACTTCCCTCTCTCCGGCCCAAGCTGAGCCAGTGGGGAAGGGCTTCCAGATTGTGACCACGCTCTGGGGCTACGAGTATCGGGGAGTTTATGCGTCCCCTTAGACAAGAGTTCGTCACTAGTATTGCCATGTTCCTGCCACTGTTATTCCCAGTGCCAGCCGGATCGAGGAGCCTCAGGCTCTCTGCGTAGCTCAGCACTGTGCCCTGGTCAGCTTCTGGAGCCTTCCTTGCATTTCGGAGTAGGGGGTTTACCCCCTCCCCCCCCCCAGGTAGTACAGAAGACAAATCTGTCTTCCTCCTCCCACCCCGGTCCTCTGCTTTTCCTCCTCCAGCCCCATTCTGGTTTTTACCCCTCAGGGCATAAATTGCTCACACACGCGCGCGCGCGCGCGCGCACACACACACACACACACACACACACACACACATACGACATCATCCCGCCTCCCTCTCCCATGTTCCCAGACCTCGCAGTCCTGGGGAGCGCGTGCTTAGAGACTAGATGGTCTGTGCGCCCCTGGGGACCCGGTCGGTTGGACCTGGGGTCTTAGTGCTCGTCCCTCGGGCTGCCCTTCTCAACACCCCCCCCCCCCAAACCCATCAACCCACCCTAGGGGAGTCTCAATTCAGAAACGGCAACCCTGCTTAGCTTCGAAATAGAGTGGGGCTGGGGGTGGAGGTGGGAAGGGGGGTGATTAAGAAAGTGCGCAGCGGTCACATCGGACCCTCAGGCACAGGGCTCGTTCCTCACCTCTTTCCTCTGCGTTACTCAATCTCCTAACTAGACCGCACGGGGGTTTTTCTTACATTCTCCCAGTCCTGATGCCCAGGCCCTTCCACCATCACATCACCCTGCTTCCGCTGCCAGAGAGGATCGCGGGAGCTCTGCTGGGTACAGTCAGTGTGTCGGACAGCTTGAGGAAGCTGGGACTGGGATGGGACGAGGGTCAAGAAATTAGGAGTCTGGGGAGCCAGGAAGCAGGGGGATGAAAGAAGTAGGAAGCCCAGTGGTCGGCAGCTGGCCTCGCCATTCTGGCGGGCTCTCTGCGCTGCCAACGTGGGCGCTGACCAGGGCGAGCTGAAGGCGCAGACGCTCTTGGAAAGGAGGGGTAACGGCAACTAAACTGCAGATCCCTACTCTTTGAGAAGGAGGGAACTTACTTAGTTCTGAACTATCCTGGAATACTTCTCGCCTTCTGAAACCTTGCTTTAAGACTGGAAACTGGGATGTTTCTCTTCCCAGTTCTGGCCCAGAGCTCGGTATGCAGAAGGACAGGACACAGGGGTGCAAGACTCCTATCCCAAAGCGAGGATCCAGGGCAAAGAAGTGTATGCAGCAGGGGACGAGAAGGTGCGGGGGACGCGGTGAACAGTGCAGGCGATCTCAGGGCACTGTAGCGTACAGATCGCAGGAAGACGGAGACTTGGGACGCAGCAGCAGCCTGCACTCTCCCTGTGAATTCGCCAGCCTGTGAATTAGCCAGCCGGGGCGGGGGGTGGGGAAGGGGGGGGCAGATGCGGAAGCTGCGGAGGTCTGGCTGAAGGCGGCGAAGGAAAACCGCGGTTTCCTAAAGGAAACCTCCAGCCACCAAAAGGCTTTTCTGAAGCATCATCCTTCAGAGTTCATTAAACTGGGTGATAGAAACCAGCTGTCACCCTCGTTATCCCCTGGCGCTCAGGAAATGAGGCGCTGATCAAGAATTTGTTTGGGGGTGGCGGGGGAGGGGGGAAATACAAACATTTCCCACACATGTGCGCGCCTCCAGGTGCCAAAAAGACGCCGCCCCCCCCTCCCCCCTTTAACTGGCCCTTATATCCTAGCGCTGAGCTCTAGATCTTGGTGTGGCAGGACTGCGAGGGCCAGGGGTCCGGAAGGTCTCCTGGCTTCTGGACCTTCTCTTCCGATTATTAACTCCAGAAAAAGTGGTGCTGATGATGGTGATAGAACTTCGAGTGGAGCCTAGGAAGATAATATCCTCTGCCCCCTGGCCCTGGGAGCTTGGTTCCCCATAGGCACCCTGTTTTGTTCCCAGTTTCCAACTTGTTTGCTTCTCCCCCCACCCCCATGGCCAATTGCACAGAACTTCGGTAGCCTGTAACCCTTTGGCTCCCCACCATTCCAACCCTGAACCAGTCACTTGTCCCTGGTCCCAAGGGAAGGACCCTTTACCCCCTTGACCTCTGACCCTGGGACAGAGGGGCCAGTATGGCTAAGCCTTGCCTGTCATTGGATTCTGGCTCTCCCAGACATCCTGCCATGGCTTCCAGTTTGGATTCCCTTGGGGACCAAGCCACTTAGGGCTGGATCCAAGCCTCTAGGTATAGCCTACCCCCTCCCATCTTCCCCTCTAGCAGACCTGAGCAAGGCCATTGTCCTCCAAAGGAGACCTTTGCTGCCAATCTCAGAGAGTCAAGAGCTCTCCTGTCTCTCAGAAAAGCATTAAAGGGGATTTAGACCTTTTTCTTCTTTTTCTTTTTTCTTTTTTTTTCTAAATAGACACAAAGGATTAGGGGACTATGGTTCAATGTCAGGGTTTGGCCTTGGGAAGCTTCTGGAGTCTCAATTAATCAGCCAGGAATGTGCATTGAGAGTAGGGGCCCAGCTTTAACCAGGTCCTCCTTTCTTTGTCCAAATGACTCCTTGCTTTACAGAGGCCTTTGTAGGTGGCTTTTCTCCCTCAGGGGCTTCCAAGTTATTTTAAAGAGAAGTTAGAAGTTTCTTGGTGGTCAGCAGGGATGGCATACATTTCAGCTCCTGGCTGGGCACAGGAACATCACTAACCCTCAACTCCAGGGATTCATTCTACTGTTTCTTTTCCTAGGTATCCTAGAAATCACAGCAGTGGAGGTTGGAATTGTTGCCATAAAGGGGCTGTTTTCTGGTCGCTATCTAGCAATGAACAAACGGGGAAGACTTTATGCCTCGGTAAGCTTGGCTTTGATACATCAATGTCTGGGTCTGCCTAACCCAAAACGTAAGCAATACTCACTAGACTGATTAGGTGGCTTGTTTGTCCCATTTGCCAAAAGGTCTCAGAAGGTGAACATTGCAGAGGAGAGAGCCCTAGGAGACAAGAAGAGGAGCTGGTGCCAGAATCTGGCCCCTTCTCTAGACAAGTTACTTTCCCAATCTGGACCCAAGTTTTTTCATCTGTAAAAAGGGGAGTTGGGTTGAAGAATTTGGGTGTTCCTCCCCAAAGTCTCTGAAGTAGTCCCCCAAACCTTGCAGCTGCTCAATGTTCACACAAGCAGATGGAACCCAGAGCATCTGTTTCAGAAAAGAATGGGTACTGTGGAGCTGCTGTAAGGGGGAATTCTAAGGGCATTTGAACTCAAAAGACCTAGACTGGCTTTGCTTCTTAATACCAATCAACAAGCATTTATTAAGTACCTACCACATGACATATGCTATGCTAAATGCTGGGGACCCAAAGCAAGAGGAGAAGAGGGCCTGCCTTCAAGGAGCTCATGTTCTGTGGAGCACGTAGATACCAAAGTAAACTATGTACATACAAGATATAAGCACAGTAGATGTGAGGGAATCTGAGAGGGAAAGGGAGAGGGGTGGGGAGCTAGAGGGAAGAGGAACCTGGAAAAGCCTTCTGGAGAAGGTGGGATTTCAACTGAGTCTGGTAGGAAGCCAGGCACCCTAAAGAAAGCATTCTAGGGGGAGGGGGAAGGCAGTGGAAAGTCCTGTAGACTGGAGGAAAACCAAATAGACATGTGAGTGGGAATAAAATATAAGAAGATTGAAGAGGTTGGAAGGGGTCAGATGATGAAGGGCTTTAAATGACAAACAGAAGGAATTTCTTTGATCCTGGGAATAATAGGGAGACTGGGGAGTTTATTGAGGAGGGGTACGTATCATGGGCTCAGGTCTAAGACCAGAGACTTAGAAAAATCTTGGCAACTTATACTAAGTGGAAGATGGATCAGAGCAGAGAGAGTTGAGGCAGGGATGTCAATTAAAAGGTTTCTGCAGGCAAGGGGTAATGAGGGGTGCCAGGGTGTTAACTGAGAGAACTGGGGGGGGGGGTATATTCAAGAGATGGTGTGAAAGTAGGAATAGAAATGATTGGCAACAGACTGGATACTGGGATGAGTGAGAGGAGCCAAGGATCGAAGCAAATAGAAGAATTTCCTGGATTGCAAAAGACCTTTGTGACCATCTAGTCTAACCCCTACCCTGCCCCTGCCCCCTCCCAGCTCTAAAACTCATCTGACAAAAGATCCTTCTGTTGTTGCTTAAAGCCTGACAAGGAGGGTGAGTCTGCTTCTGGAGGCTGTCCATTTCACTTTTGGACAGCTCTGACCACTGGGAAGTTGGTCCTGACATCAACATGTATTCAGTCCTATCATGCCAGCCATCGCGCCCAGGGCTGAGACACCAAGCCTAAATTTGCCGTGACAGTTTCCAGTCACTATTCCTGGTTCTGCCCACTCGGATCAAGCAGAATGCTTCATTTTGTCTTTACCATATTCCGTTCTTCCACATAATAGGGGTCTTGGGAAAGTTGCTTTCCATAAGTGGGCCTCAATTTCCCAACCTGTGAAAAGTGCTCCTTAGACAAGATAGCCTCTGTCTTTGGAGCTCAGGTGTTCCGATTCTTTGACCTTAGATGAAGGATGACTTTTCTTGAACCAATGCTCACTTTAGTATTACTGTTTATAGCTCCAAAGAGCCTCAGAAGGAGCTTAGTCCAAACCTCTTCAATTTTACAGATGAGGAAATTGAGACTTAAAGAAGGAAGCGACTTTCTCAAGGCAACTGATATTCAAAGACAGGTCCTCTGACTTCCAATCAGACCTCCATGGGTGCCCTGCCCCCACACCCACACAAAGGTTCTCAGTGGAACTGAGGTTAAAACACCTCTTATTTTGTGTCAGTTCACAGTATGCCCCTGGCAATGGTGAGTTAGACTAGAGTTAGGGTCTACGCCTTTGTGTCTGCCCCGTCTTCCAGCACTGGCCTCGGGACACAGTTCAGTTTGGTCATTTCAGCTGTGACCCCAGTTTTCCCGACAAGGACACTGATTTGTCATTTCCTTCACCAGCTCATTTGACAGATGAGGAAACTGAGGCAAACAGGGTTAAGTGACTTGCCCAGGGTCACACAGTAAAGTGTCTGAGGCTGGATTTGAACTCAGGTCCTCTCAACTCCAGGCCCTGTACTCTACCCACTGCACCAGTAACTGCCCTTTGTCCTCTAGGACACAAAGTAGGTGTGTTATGAATATTGTTGACACTAGATGTCCCGAGGAAATGGAATTTTGGAGAGGAAGAGGCAAAAACATTTGGCTCTATCGGGGATGGACCAAGGACAGGTGGAATTTGGGGGCACTAGAGGAGCGCTGCCCTTTAAGACCTTGTTACGTGCCAGACTGTGCCTGTTGGTGGCAAAGACAAGAGACAAACGCCCTCAAGACCATCTCATCAGTCCACACTGGCATTGACTTCAACCCATTAGCAGAGACCATGGCCACCGTGCCCCCACTCTCTGTGATGAGCAGCCCCTTGGGACCCTTCTGGCTAGTCCTGGGCTATTGTCTCCTCCATAAGAAAAGACAGGGGAAACTCAGCTCCACCGGGTAAAACGTGCCTGTGGCTGCAGGAAATTTGCTGCCTCCACCTCTAGTACCTTGATCTGGCCGGAAGCTGCATCCTTAAGCAATGAGAGAGTTTTCATCTAGATACAACCTAGATGACGAGGTCAAGTGTTATCTTTCTACTTTTGGTCCTTTCCCAATGATGTTTTCTGGGCTAGGGCGAGTGTGGAATGAAGGTGGAGCATGGATTTTTAAAATTGTAATTAATTATGGCAATCAGACAGAGAAAGACACACACACACACACACACAACAACAACAACAACAACTCCTCTCTCAAAAACATTCACTTAAGACACATATAGGCACACACATTCAGAATGCACACTCATTCCCATACGTGCACACGTCTTCACTGGCACACAATCACTGACCGTTTCACATACACATTCACACACAGACATACTTGTTCACACAATTCACACACACTTATATTCACACACTGGAACTTATATACACATGCTTTTTCACACGCACTCAAACACACAATCACTAACAGAATCACACACACACACAGACATACTTATTCAAACAATTCATACACATTCTTGTATTCACATACTGGAACATATATACATACATATATATATATATATATATACATACACACACATGCTCTCTCACACATATACACACACACACTCACTAATAAACATTCATTTACACGTACAGAGACACACATACACTCATTCACATACATCCATACACTCATACTCACATATTCACACACATCCATAGTCACAATCATTAATTAACACTCATTCACACACATGTTCACACACATTAGCACACTCATTTATATACACACACTTTTGCACATTCAAGCTCACACGCATACACCCATACCCACATACAACCCCCAAACTCTCATTCCTGATGGCTTTTCAACCAGCCTTGACTCTCTGGGTTTAAGAATTAAGCCAGGTAGTTAGAAGGTGCCCAGGCTTTCTTGTGCCAGCAGGGCCCGCAGATAGTGTCCTTCCAAGGTGTTCCCCTGACCCAACAAAACTTCTAGCATATTGGAAATATCCCCTTTCAAAGTAGTGCCTTGTATTTCAGACAATGTGCCTTGCCAAAGCTACGGATCAGATCCAGGGCAGGCGTTGGCCGGCTGTCTTACCTGTGCTTCACTTTCTTGGGCTCCAAATGCTCACCTGCAAACCTCATGGCTTGAGGAGGGAGAAAAACATGGACTTCTAAACACTTCCAATGTCCACAGCCCACCACATTTCTCTTCTTTCCTTGAGAAAAAAAAGAAATAGAAGGAGAAGAGGTCATTAGACGGCTATGCTGGGAAGAGAACCAGCCAGACTGTCCGCCTGCATTCTCTGGGATCGAGGTAGCACTTTGGGGCTTACTCAGGCCTGGTCTGCCCCCACATAGAGCAGAGCTGAGATGTCCTCATCCAGTGGAAGTCGATGTGAGGGGGCCAGGCCTCTGGATCCACAGCCTCTAAGTGACTTCCAGAGCTGGCCTGAGCCTGTCTTTTTTGGGGAGTGCCCTTTTACCTTTTCTATAGCCACGGCCACACCTCTTCCTCAGGGAAACCCTGAAACATAAGCCAGGCCTTTATTACCCATCTCATGTGACAAGACAGGAAACTGAGATGCAGAGAAGGAAAGGGCAGGATTTGCCGACCCAGGCACAGCTGGGATGGGCCTGAGACAAGAGTGACCCCCGACCCCCAAGTCCTCCATGACTCAGGGTTAGTGCTCTCAGTGTTATGCCGCACTGGCTCCCAATGACTAGTTACATGTCCTTGGACCAGTCACTTCCACTTATGGGCCTCAGTTTCCTCACTTCTAAGGAAAGAATTCGAGTTCTGGCATCAGCTACCTCCTCAATGCATTGTAGAAATTAAACAGGACTGTACCCTGAAAGCTCCTGGTGATCTGCAGAGAAGTAGCCAGATTCAACTGTCCCTGACACTGGGATTTCTCTTTTTAGTTACCTGAGAAGGCTTCCTTGGCCCCAGGATTTAGAGCTTGAAGTGACCTCCAAATACAGTCCCTTAGACACCCCCTTGGAAGAGTCAGTTCTCTTCCCCAGGGCACTGAGCAGGAGCCAGTCTCTGTCAGGATCCTTAGAAACTCTTGGCTACATCCTTGCAAAGGTCCATATCTGTTTGTCCATCTGAATTCCCTGCCCCCCCAAAGCCACCAATCAAAGAAAGTGTGACATCGCAAAATCACCAGCAATCTCTAGACCAGAGCTGGAAGGCATCTCAAAGATAACCTGGGGGTGGCTAGGTGGTGCAGTGAATAGAGCGCCGGCCCTGGAGACAGGAGGACCTGAGTTCAAATTCAGCCTCAGACACTTAACACAAAAACTAACCATGTGACCTGGGGCAAGTTACTTAACCCCCATTGCCCTGCCTTCCCCCATCCAAAAGCAAAAAAAAAAAAAAAAAAAAAATCGGAAAAAAAGATTTTCTAAGCCAACCTTTCCACTTTACGGATAAGGAAACTGAGGCAGGAATGGTAGGAGTGATAGGTAAGACACAGCAGCTGTGCGACACAAACCCAAGTCTTTGGACTTCAAATTCAGTGCAGTGCTGTCTTTCATCCTTGAAGCAGCTTGGAATGCTCCTACAAAATCCTTTCCCTTCTCTCGGAGTTCTCAAATGTTCCAAGGCCTGGCCTGTTCTTCCCCTCTCCCCACAGCTGTTGCTACATTCTTTTCACTGATTGATTGATTGATTGAATTATCAAGAAGAAAGCTTTGACCTCCTGCCTTTTCTTGAGTGATCTCTGCTTTGCATCAAAGCAGCGGTCCTTCTCAGCCCTGACCAGTGGACTCAGAGCCCCTGCCCACAGCATCAGCCTTTCCGCTTCCTACCCCACAGACCCTGATTGCTAGAATTTGTTTTCCAGGAGAACTACAATGCTGAGTGTGAGTTTGTGGAGCGATTACACGAGCTGGGCTACAATACCTACGCCTCTCGCCTGTACAGGACAGCACCCAATGGGGCTGGGGCCAGGCGCAAAGCCAGTGCCGAGAGACTCTGGTATGTCTCCATCAACGGGAAAGGCCGACCCAGAAGGGGTTTTAAAACCCGCCGGACCCAGAAATCTTCTCTCTTCTTACCCCGAGTCTTGGATAGCAAAGACCACGAGATGGTGCGGCTCTTCCATACCAGCGTCCCATACAGGGAGAGCCTCCGCAAGCCAGCAGACAAGAGTGAGAGGAAGAGGAGGCAGGGACACTCTCCAATTCTGGGAGTGGGGAGAGAGACAGCCCTGCCAGAGGTTCCCTCTGTGAGCACACCAACCTCTCCCGGGATATTCTGACCCAGTGGCGACTCCAGTGGACACCTTGTCCAGCCTCCTGACTTCTAGTGCTTTTAGACTCATTCATGGTGGTTTATAAAATTCCACACTCCTTTGAGGTGCATTCCAATGGCGAACCTTCTCAATATCTATAAAAACTGCATTTAAGGGTTGTAACTTCTTATAAGGTATTTTTTACTTCATTCTCTTTGTCACCCCAGGTATCCTCATGAGGCCTTAACCATTCCCATCTATTTCTGGGGAGCAGGCCAAGGGATTCCCAACTGTTTGACAGTGGATGTGGGAACTGTGGATGGGAAGGTGAGGGTGCAGTGGGGTGTTTTGGGGGAGAGGCTAGGGAACAGGTGTCAGTTGAAATGGCTGTATATTTCTCTTGAATTTTATTTTGATAAGCCATCAAAGTCTGTCATGGCTCTCACCTGAAGTCAAGGTAGCTAAGAGCTTCCAGCTTTCAGGGAAGGCTCCCTGACTGGCTGGCTGCAGTCTCCAAGGTCGAGCCCAGCTCTGTCTCCTTCCCCCTACCACTCTCTCCACGCTCTCTTCCTGTGCTCTCTTCATCCACATTTCCCCATCAATCTTCCCTGAAGGCTGGAGGCCCTCCTCCAGTTCCTTTGACATCCTGGTAGTACTAGGGTACCACCCAGGCTATTGTTTCATCCTCACAACACGAGCAGCCTGTGTCATTTCCTTTTCTGGTCCTGCACACCCTCCACCACATATTTTAGGCCAGAAATAGATGAATCCCTTCCAACAGCAACACACCTGAGTGAACAGCTTGGGCATTTGGTATTTGTTTAATGAAATCATTATAAAGACTTTAAAAGGTTTTATCTGACTTCTTCCCTTCATCAGTTTTCATGGGACCTGGAAAAACACAGTGTTATTGTATTGACACCTCTCTGTGACAACAAGGTTTTTTGTCTTTTCCTTTTACCCTCGGGTATGAATCAGAATGGTATGGCTTCTCTGCTCAAGGTTGTAATGTCCTCTGAAAAATTTGTATGTTCAGCATGGAAAGCCATTTCTCTTAAACTTGGCAGCCATGTTTGTTAGTTTTTTGGGGGGTTGTTCGCAAAACCTTGTTTAGTTTCTCCAAGTTAAACAAATAAAGGGGTGTGTGTGTGTGTGTGTGTAATTGCATGACAGCATGATTGTGTGGGAGTGAATGCTATGTATATACACAGAGAGGGGGAGAATGAACCTCTCCATTCCATGCATTCCAAATATTCTAGAGTTTAAAAGTCTGACGCCTGCGTTCAGGTGTGGTATCAAAGCCCTGCAAGTGCCCATTTGCCTAATTCCCTCATTTATGTATTCCTGCATTCATCTACTAAAACCAGAGTGATCTCTTGCTCTGCAGAGGCCTGTACTCTCCAGCTCAGAGGCTCCCAGCTCACAGGCAGCTCCCAGTTTAGTGACTTGTCCACATGCCCCCCTGTCACATGTCATCATTTGCGATGTCTGTTTTCTTTTTTTCTTGGGGGGCTGTGATGAGATGACTAACCAAACAGGCAACATTTCTCCCTTTACTTGACTGGTTCAGGACCCATTTATCATAAGACAAATGCATGTTCAAATGAATATTAGTCAGTGTTGATATTGATGCGCACAAACGTCATGCCCTGATGCCTGTTGGTGTAAGACCACGAGCAGATAGCTCCAGTTCTGTCTCTGTTAGCCAAGGTCATTGAGGATTTAAAACCAGCTTTCACTTGCATTAGGCAGTTCACCAAACTTTTCAAGCTTGCAATGAGATCCTTTTTTACAGAGACAAATGAAGCGGCAGCATGTTATAGATTTATGTGTTATATGTTATATGTTATATAGCCGTTATACACGGCTACATGTGGGGGCGAAGGACCTGCACTCATATTCAGCTTTGCCACTTACTGACTGTGTGACCTGGGTTCAGTCGCCTCTCTGGACCTCAGCTCTTCATCAGGAAACTGAGCAGGTTGCATTAGGGGGTCTTGCATCTTCCTCCCAGCTCTAAACCTGTGTGACTTTGTGATCACATGCCTGTGACTGCTCAGCTGGGTGCTACAGCTTCAATGCTCTACGTTGAAATGAGAAAGTCTCAGGTCAATGTGGGGTGATGTACAGGACAGACCCTGCAGGTGTCCCCTCTAAAATAGGATGCTAATGCTTGCCAATGGGTCAGGGTGGGCATAGCTTAGCAGACCGTAATGGTTTCTCGAAATGAGAGCTATTAGAATTATCAATTGATTGAGACATCATGTCATGCTTGAAATGATTCTGGATTTAGAGCTCAAAGACTCAGGTTCAAATCCCAGCCCCACCTCATACTACCTGTATGACCTGGTTTAAGTCACTGGACCTCTGTGTTTTGCTCAAAGCAAAGCAACTCAAGGTCTGAGCTCAAACTCTAGCCTTCTTCTCATTGCTGTTTTCTTAAAAAATCAAGTAAGGCTCTCTGGCTACCAGTTGATGTTAGGAAGGAGTGGGATTGCTTCAGAGATTATGTATATCAAAGCTATCAGATGCCAGGTTGTCCTCTGCCCCACCACGGCAATGCGGATCAACCAGGGGTTGAGTTTCAAGCTTGCCCCTGATTTGCCAGGCCTTTGTGGCTTCTGGTGAGGACCTGGGGAACACTGGAAGGCACTTTTGTGGTTTCCTGTGAAATGCCGGATTGGGGGATGCTTTGGAGACCTTGCGGTCTTCCTGACTGACACCCACATGCTCCTCTTGGACAGACTGGGTTTTTGTCCACCAGAAGACCAAGACAACATCCCGTTTGCCTGGAGGTCCTGGAAGGTCATTAGCTAATGGAATTCAGGAAGGCAGAAACATAGACCCTACCGTTAAAGGAAAGGGCAGATGGAAGGGAGATGGCTCAATTCATCTCAGGCTCCCTAGGGAAGGGAAGCAGTTTTGGGTCTCTGTGTGCCCACTGACAGAAGGATAACTCCAGAGGGTACACACCCTCAATCCCCCCTGCTGAGTCTGAGAGTCGGGGTCTGAAGGAGAACCTTATTTTGTTTATTTATTTTAAGAAAGTGATGGAGAGAATCTTGGTGATGAAAGTTAACGTGAAAAGTTCCGTGTGTGTGTGTGTGTGTGTGTGTGTGTGTGTTTTAGGTATGCTCCTCTGCACTCATCAGCACACTCCTGCTCACAGGGCTCTTGTGTGCGAGGCAAGCGAACCACAGACCTCGAAGCAAGACTTGGGACTGTTGGACTCCTTGGATGCCACCTCACTGTGGGACCTTGGATTCATGCTTTGTCCCCTCTTTGTGTCCTTTACATCTGCATAATAAACATATTAGCCTTCAAAAGGAGACGGGGGGCCACACGTCTTAAAGGATTTTTAAAAAAAGAAAACACAAATTAAAGGAAAAGATGATGTATCCGAAGGCACTAGTGTTAAGGGTCGAGTTTAAAAGAGATTCTGGATATCATTAGGATTAGACACATTATAAACACCTGGCTTTTCCTCCTAAGAAATCACTTCATCTTCATTTTGGATATATTTTGTATGGGAAGCAATGGGAGAGAGCTGGCCTCAAAGCTCAGGCAGGTTCAAATCCAACCTGGGACATATAGTGACCATGTGACCTTGAGCAAATCACTCACCCTTTTAGAGAGGTAGGCAGCCCTCTAGGCCAGAACTACAGGAGAGGAACTGACCTGCACTGATACAGGGAGTTTCCCTGCCTGGGAGTTCCCTATACCAATGAAATCACAGATCCAGTCACTGTTTCCTATATTTGGTGTGTGTGTGTGTGTGTGTGTGTGTGTGTGTGTGTGTGTGTGTGTACATTGTCTCCCATGTATGTATGTGTGTATATATATATATATATATATATATATATATATATATATATATATATATATATATATATACACATTGTCTCCCATAATAAATGGAAATTTCTTGAGGGAAGCATCAGTTCATTTTCACCTTTGTATCCCCAGGGCTCTGCACAATGTCTGGTACATGATAGGAACCTGATAAATGTTTGTCAGTTGAATCATTCATCTTGACCCCAAGGATTAGAATTAAAACCAATGGGTGGAAGTTACAGGAAGCAAATTCTGACTCAGCCCACAGAAGGACCTTCCTACCAGTTAGCACTGTCCAGCAGTAGACTGAGAACAAGAACTCCCTAGAATCACAGAGCGCTGAAGTTGGGAGACACTTCCAGAGGAAGAGATGAGGCTCCAAGATGGGAGTGATGTTTCTGAGGTTACCCAGAGAAGAGCAGAGTCTGAATTCAAGCCCAAGTCTTCTCATTCAAAATCCAGGACTCTTTCCATGAGGTTATTTTGCCTCTTACTGACCCAGAACTGGTTCATAGGATCAGAGTCGATAGTGAATGGACCATGCCATAAACAGACCAGTTAAAGAAAGGGGCAATGTTTTAGGCAGTTAGGTGGCCCACAGGGTAGAATGATGGCCTGGAGTCTGGAAAACCTGAATTCAAATCTGGTCTCAGACATTCCTTGGGCAAGTCATTTGTCTCTGCCTCAGTTTCCTCCACTGTAAAATCTGGATAATAACAGCATTTTCTTCACAGAGCTGTTGTGAGGATCAAATGAGATAATGTATATAAAGTGCTAACTCTAAATGCTAACTGTTAATATTGTTATTATGTTTATTCTGAGGAAGGAAAGACTTATTGAACTTGAACACTAACCTCTTGACTACGTGATAAGTAGGATGAGTTACTGAACTCTGTTCTAAGCATTCTGTAATACACACTATGTTTTTTTTTTTTATTCTTAGAATTTTCTTCTCTGTATGTGAATAAAAAATTCTATTCTGTACCCAAATTCATGTCTGTACATTCATTGTTTACCTTTTTAAAAAATTTCTCTTCTTTTTTGGGGAAACTCTAGACTGGACCCAAAATAGAATAGTCCCTGGAGTAGTGGGGTGGGGGTGAGGATGATGAACCAATAAATTTGAAAATTAGGGCACCCACTAAGATGGTCATTTCTCTCTTGAAAAGTCTGGCTTCCTTAGCAATGAACCCTGTACACAACCCCATAGCTGGATATAGGACAGCAAAGGATGAGTAGTGCCCTTACCCTCTGTGACCCAGAGCTCCCAGGGACCTTGATGCTGGATACAAATAAGGAAAACAATGCCCAGAGTCTTACCCAAGATCACACAGCTATCCAGCAGCAGAGACAGAATTAAAGCCTGTGTCTGCTCAGTCTTTCTCCCACCCCCTAACCCCAGTCTACCCAAAGGCATTACTGTGCATTGGGAAGAGCCCTGAATGACAGTCTGAATGTCCCTAGGGGCTGAACCTCCCTGTTCTACTGCTTCCAAGCTATGTAACTATGGGGAGGTCCCTCCCAAAGAAACTAGACCATTTTTAGTTTGGCCATAGTTGGCTCTCTAAGAGGGTTTCCTCATCTAGAAAACAGAGTATTACCCCTCTCTGTCCCCTCACAGAGCAACAGTGAGGTTCAGATAAAATATTGGAACTGAAATAGCAAATCTTGCTATTTTTGGCCAAATGTAGGGGATAGAGAGCTGCCCTTGGAATTGAGAAGTCCTGAGTTCAAGTTCTGATTTAATACATCCTGGCTATATGACCCCAAGCAAGGTATTTAATCTTTGTGTCTTCCTGCACTCTCCAGGACTAGAGCTTATAAATTACCGATCTGTATCAGATCTCTTCCTTCCACAACAAAACTCCCCAACCCTGTTGAAATTACATATTCAGGCAAAAAAACATTGCCATATTGTAATTGCCAAGATTAGATGTCTTGGATTGATATCATGAGTTGGAAAATTGAGATGAGAACCATTCTTTAACATGAATGCTCTCTGGTAGGTTGCTAACATCCTAGGAACTTCCAAATATCCAGGAGAAGGTTGAGAGAATCTTCTAAGTACTGACTTAATCTTTTTAAATAATATTTTATTTTTCTCCAGTCACATGTAAAGATAATTTTTAACATTTATTTGAAAACAATTTGAGTTCTTTTTTTTCTTTTTTTCTTTTCTTTCTCAGCACCCCCCTCCTTGAGATGGTAAGCAGTTTGATATAAGTTATACATGTTCAATCATGTAAAACATATTAACATATTGGTCATGTCATGAGAGAAGACACAGAGCCAAAGGTGGAAAGCACCATGAAAAAAAGATAGAAAATTTTCAAAATCTGAGTCAGTCTGCCTTCAGACTCCATCAGTTCTTTCTCCTGAAGTGGAGAGCCTTTTTCATTATGAGCCCTTTGGAATTGTCTTGGATCATTGTATTGCTGAGAAGAGCTAGGTCATTCACAGTTGAGCATTGTTACAATGTTGCTGTTACTGTATACACTATTCTCTTCATTCTGCTCACTCCACTTTGCATCAGTTCATATAAGACTTTCCAGGTTTTTCTGAAAGCATCCTGTTCATCATTTCTTATAGCACAATAATATTCCATTATAATCATATATCATAATTTGTTCAACCATTCTCCAATCGATGGACATCCCCTCAATTTCCAATTCCTTGCCACTACAAAAAGAGCTGCTATAAACATTTTTGTACAAATAGGTCCTCCCCCACCCTTTTTTGATCTCTTTGGCATACAGACCTAGCAGAGGTATTGCTGGGTCAAAGGGTGCACACAGTTTGGTAGCCTTTTGAGCATAGTTCCCAATTGCTCTCCAGAACGGTTGGATCAGTTCGCAATTCCACCAAGAGTGTGTTAGTATCCCAATTTCCCCACATCCTTTCCAATATTTATTATTTTCCTTTTCTGTCATATTAGCCAATCTGACAAGTGTGAGGTGGTACCTCAGAGTTGTTTTAATTTGCATTTCTCTAATCAGTAGCAATTTATAGCATTTTAATATGACTATAAATAGCTTTGATTTATTTATCTGAAAACTGCCTGTTCATATCCTTTCACCATTTATCAGTTGGGAAATGACATATATTCTTATAAATCTGGTTCAGTTTTCTATATATTTTAGAAATGAGGCCTTTATCAGAAACACTTGCTGTAAAGATTATTTCCCAGCTTTCTGCTTTCTTTCTAATCTTGGTTGCATTGGTTTTATTTGTCCAAAAACTTTTAAACTTAATATAATCAAAATTATCCACTTTACTTCTATTAATGCATTCTATCTATTGTTCAGTCCTAAATTCATCCCTTCTCCATAGATCTGAGAGGGAAACTATTTCTTGCTTATGATATCACCCTTTATGTTTAAATCATATACCCATTTTGATCTTATCTTGTCATGCAGTGTAAAATGTTGGTCTAGACCAGTTTCTGTTTTAAAATTTTCCTAGCAGTTTTTGTCAAATAGTGAGTTCTTGTCCCAAAAGCTGGGGTCTTAAGATTACTATGGTCTTTTACTACTATGTCTTGTGTACCTAATCTATGCCACTCTTCCTCATTTAGGTATCAGCACCATATGTGTGTCATAAGTGGAATTTGGCAGGACTCATTTATTGCCTATTTTTTCAAATACTTTATATAGTCTTGGAATTAACTATTCTTTAAATATTTGGTAGAATCCATGTGGTCCTGGGGTTTTTTTCTATTTCCTCTTCTGTTAATCTGGGCAGTTTATATTTTTGTAAATATTCATCCATTTCACTTAGATTGTCAGATTTATTGGCACACAATGGGTAAAATAGCTCCTAATTATTACTTGAAGTTCTTCTTCATTGGTGGTGAAGTCCACCCTTTCATTTTTGGTAGTGACAATTTGGTTTTATTTCTTTTTAAAATCCAATTAACCAATGGTTTGTCTACTTTATTGTGTTTTTTTTTCATAAAAAAACAACTCATAGTTTTGTTAATTAGTCCAATGGCTTTCTTACTTTCAATTTTTAAAATCTCTCTTTTGATTTTCAGAATTTCCAATTTTGTGTTTAATCTAAGATTTTTAATTTGTTCATTTTCAAGTTTGTTTTCTTGTTTGCTTTAATTGCATGCCTAATTAAACAATCTCCTCTTTTTTTCCATTTTATTGATGCAAGCATTTAGATATATAAACTCCCCCCTAAGTACTGTTTTGGCTGCATCCCATACATTTTGATATATTTTCTCATTGTTGCCATTTTCTTTAATGAAATGATTGATTGTTTCTGATTTGTTCTTTGATCTACTCATTCTTTAGGACTAGATTATTTAGTTTCCAATTAATTTTTGATCTATCTTTCCCTAACCTTTTCTTAAATGTAACTTTTATTGCATCATGTTCTGAAAAGGATGCATTTAATATTTCTGCCTTTCTGATTTGTTTTAGACTTTTATGCCCTAATACATGGTTAACTTTTCTGAAAGTGCCATGTATAGCTGAGAAAAAAAAGATATGCTCTTTTGTATCCCCATGCAATTTTCTCCAGAGGTCTATCATATCTAACTTTTTAAAAAATTCTATTCATCTCCTTTACTTCTTTCTTGTTTATTTTGTGGTTAGAGCTACCTAGTTCTGAGAGGGGTATATTGAGGTCCTCCCCAGTATAGTTGTACTGTCTGTTTCCTCCTGCAATCCATTTAGCTTCTTCTTTAAAAATTTGGATGCTGTACCATTTGGTGCATATATGTTTAGTATTGATATTACTTCATTGTCCATGGTACCTTTTAGCAAAATATAGTTTCCTTCTTCATCTCTTTAATTAGATCTATTTTTGCTTTTGCTTTGTCTGAGATCATGATTGCTACCCCTGCTTTTTTTTTTTTAACTTCAGCTGAAACTTAATAGATTCTTATCCAGCCCCTTACCTTTATTCTGTGTGTGCCTCTTGGCTTCAAATGTGTTTCTTGTATACAACATATTGTAGGATTCTAGTTTTTAATCCACTCTACTATCTGCTTCTGTTTTATGGGTGAGTTCAAGCCATTCACATTCACAATTATGACTACTAACTGTGTATTGCTCTCCATCTTATTTTGCCCCTGTTTATATTTCTCTCTCTCTCTTTCCTTTCATTCCATCCTTCCTCACCATGTCTTGCGTTAGACAACCAACTCCCTCAATCTGCCCTCCGTTCTAACAGTACCCCCCCCTTCTTATTCCCTTCCACTCCTGCTTCTTTAAAGGGTAATAGAGATTTCTATACACAACTGAGTATGTATGTTATTCCCTCTTTGAGCCAAATCTGATGAGAGTAGGGTTCAAGTTTACCTTTCCCCTTTCTCTCCCTCCACTTTAATAGGTCTTTCACACCTCTTCATGTGAGATAAAATTTACTGCATTCTACTTCTCTCTCAGATCTTTTCCCAGTGCAATCCCCTTTCTCATCCCTTAACTTTGTTTTTTTAATATCATCCCATCATAGTCAACTCACTATTGTGCCCTTTGTCCATGTATACTATTTCTAATTGCCCTATTAGTAATATGGTTCTTGAGAGTATCTTAAGTGTCATGTTCCCTCCCAAGATAAGGTTGAAATGGGTACATGATTTAGACATGAGGGATGATACCATAAGCAAATTAGGAGAGCAAATAATAGTTTCCTGTCAGATCTATGGAGAAAGGAAGAATTTATGACCAAACAAGAGATAGAGAACATTAAGAAATGTGAAATGGATAATTTTGATTACATTAAATTTAAAAAGTTTTTGCACAAACAAAACCAATGCAACCAAGAAAGCAGAAAGCTGAGAAAAAAAATTTTTTTACAGTGTTTCTGATAAAGGTCTCATTTCTAATATAGAGAGAGAACTTATAAGAAGTTATATAGAGAATTTATAAAAATTCAAGTCATTCCCCCAATTGATAAACGGTTAAAGGATATAAACAGGCAGTTTTCAGAGGAAGAAATTAAAGCTATCTATCATCATATGAAAAAAATTCTCTAATTAGATAAATTAGATAAAAATTATCTGATTAGAGAAATTCAAATTAAAATAACTCTGAGGTACAACATCACACCTATCAGATTGGCTAATATTACAGAAAAGGAAAATGATGAATGTTGGAGAAGATGTTGGAAAATTGGAACACTAATACATTGTTGGTGTGGATTGATCCAAACATTCTGGAGAACAATTTGGAACTATTTCCAAAGGGCAACCAAACCGTGTGTACTCTTTGATCCAGCAATAGCACTGCTAGGTCTATATCCCAAAGAGATCACAAAAAAAGGGAAAGGACTCACATGTACAAAAATATTTATAGCAATTCTTTTTGCAGTGGCCAAGAATTGGAAATTGAGGGAGTGTCCACCAGTTGGGGAAATGGATGAATAATTTGTGGTATGTAATATGTGGAATGTAATGGAATACTTTTGGGCCATAAGAAATGATAAGCAGGAAGATTTCAGGAAAAATCTGGAAAGACTTAGATCAATTGATGTTGAGTGAAGTGAGCAGAACCATGAGAACATTATACACAGCAACAGCAACATATCATAAAAATGTTTATAGACTTAGCCCTTCTCAGGAATGATCCAAGACAATTCCAAAAGACTTGTGATAGAAAATCCTAACTACATCCAGAGAAAGAGCTATAAAGTCTGAATATAGATAGAAGCAGACTATTTCCACTTTTTTGTTTTTTCTGTTCGGGGTTTTCCCCTTATGTTCTGATTCTTCTTCACAACATGACTAATGTGGAAATATGTTTAACATAACTATAAATGTATAACCTATATCACATTGCTTGCTGTCTTAGGGAGGGGTGGAATGGATGGAGGGAGAAAAATTTAGAACTCAAAATTTTACAAAAATGAATGCTCAAAACTATCTTTACGTGTAATTGAAAAAAAGATACTATTAAGGAAAAAAAAGAAAAAAAATTAAAAGAAAATGTTTTACAATTAAAAAAAACAACTTCCCATGTAGGGGTGTAAACAATTTAACCTTATTAAACTCTTTATGTTTTCTCTTTCTTGTTTACCTTTTTATGCTGCTCTTGAGTCTTGTATTTGAACATCAAACTTTCTGTTTAGCTCTGGTCTTTTCATCAGGAATATTTGAAAGTCCTATATTTCATCGAATATCCATTTCTTCCCCTGAAAAATTAAGCTCAGTTTTGTTGGGTAGGCGATGTTTGGTTGTAGTCCAAGCTGCTTTGCCTTCCTGAATATCATATTCCAAGCCCCCCAGTCCTTTAATGTAGAAACTACCAAATCCTGTGCAGTCCTGATGGTGACTCCACAATATTTGAATTGCTTCTTTCTACCTGCTTATAATACTTTCTTCTAAACCTGAGAGTTTGGGGATTTGACCATAATATTCCTTAGAGTTTTTGTTTTAATATCTCTTTCAGGAGGTGATGGGTGGATTCTTTAAATTATTTATTTTACCCTCTGGCTCAAGGATATCAGGGCAATTTTCCTTGATAATTTCTAAAAACCCTTCTATATGCCCTTTTGACTCTACCCCCCCTCTAAAGATCCCTCCCCCCCAAAGATCCCTCCCCTATCCTCTCATTCCCATTAATCTAAACACTCTTTATTAATTTGTAAAGGCCAACCTGGGCAGAGATGATAAAGAAAGATGAATGCTATACGCACTCATGCCCATGGGCCTTTCTTGTTTTTTACCTGGTTGGTTGGCCAGGCTTCTGTTTGCTCACCTGTTTTTCTTTCTGCCTTTCTGCCCATCTGTCTGACTCCCCACAAGTGTGACCACCCCAGTGTCTGCCCATCTTCCTACTTGCTCCTTCTGTCTTCTGGTTTAGCTTACAACCTGCCTGCATGTCTATCTGCTTTTCCAATTTAACCAACCACCCTCCAAGCACTTGCCCAATGACCTATCTAGTTGCAAACCTGCATGTCTACCCATATTCTGCCAGTCTACTTGCCCCCTTAGCCATTTGCTGCATGCATCTCTGCTCACCTGCCTGCCCACCTACCCACTAGATTGCCTTCCTGTACACCTCCATTTGACTACCTGTCTACCTGTTCACTTGTCTGCTGAGCTTTTGCCTAGTGCAGTGTTCCACCCATCCAAGCAGAGACATATACCCATGTGAAATTTGCATTCCATGCCCATGGGAGCAGGCTCCCAGAATGTATCCATTCTGCTTCTGTTCCTTCTCCACGTTGGCATCCTCTCTCACAACTGGCACAGTGTACGCTGGCCAAAAGAAGCCATTGGAATGCCACCAGGTTGTGAGCTCCATTTGTAGCTGTGTTGATCTGTCCTTGAATCCTTAGCTGAAAGGACCCCCCTCCACCCCACAGCCCCAAAGCCTGCCAGAATTCCCTGAAGGTTTGAAGAATGTAGAAAGATAACAAAGCCCTTCTAGGATTCCAGCCATCTGGAGGATTGTCTCATGCCTGGATGGTGTTCCCAGGCCTCAACCAGGTATAGATAGCGTCAATGAGCTGCCAGGCCCTTTTTAGTCTGACCACAGTTCGATGCCACTACTGCCTTTGAAGACCTGGCCTGAGTGTCCTTCCTTCTACCCAAGGAGAGCCCCAGTCTGTAAGATTTGCCACTGAGTTTGAGAGCACCACAAGAAAAAGGGGGAGTCAGGCAGGGGGGCTAGTTGGAATGAGATGAGTTCAGATTGTCATAGCATACTGGGGGAGGGAGAAGATGGATGGGAGAAGGAAGAAGAAGCCTTTTTTCCATCTCCCTTGAGAAGGAAACCTTACTGCTGGAGGGGATTTTAAAAGCAGACAACCAGGGGTTGGGAAGAGAAACTCTGATCTAGGGAGGGCATTGTGAGGGTCTGGGGGGAGCCACAGGCCTTTGGGTGGGAGGTGGTGGGGGAGAGGCTCTGCTCTAAAAGGAGCAGGTGTTAGGGAGATGAATAAGGTTGTACCCCCTGTTCAAGGTTCCTCTCAGGAAGACCCAGAAAAGGCCACTCAGGCTCACTGGGCAACAGTACTCTTGGTCCCTTGCAAGCATCTTCCTGGGGCCACCCTGTTGTTACTGTTATGGTTGTTTTTCAAGGAAAACAAAATTTAAAAAACAAACAGCTGAGAAACTTCCTTAGTAATAGTGATAATAACACTAGACATGGATGGACGGTCTAAAGGTCCTCTGGCGCAATTTCCCTGAAGCCTCCTAACAACTTCCTTGTGAGCTCACTGATATTGTGCCAGATAAGGACTTTGAGGTTCAGGGAGAGAAGGGCCTCCCCCAGTCAAATGCTTACAAGGAGCCACCTGCCTGCTGCTGCTTACATAGCCTCCAGTGGGAGGTTGACCTGGGCCTCTGATGCAGAGGGAAGACTCACTTAATTTGGAGTCGAGGATGACCATAGGAGCAGAGGACTTTGGATGCTGTGACACAGCCGCTTTGTCAGTTGGTGTTCTTTTGTCTAGTCTGCTAAACTTCAAATTCGAGACCCCTTCCACTGGGGATCCTGCCTCACTATTTCTCCCTGTTCTGTGCAGCTTAAAGGGATAATTTGAGGATAGAATGGGCTAACAGCTTGTGAAAAGCTTTTAAAAGGTGGGAAATGCATTCATACGTTCATTCATTCATTCATTCATTCATTCATTCATTCATTCATATATTCATTCATTGAACTAAGAAATAGCCCTCAGCGTCCCAAGAGCCTTAAAGGGCACCACCAGGTGCAGGTAGATCTAAAGACCTGGGAGGATCTCTTTTGGGTTCTGATTCTGTAGCTCTACCCTATGGAGCCCTGCTAGAGTTCTGGAGGTGCCATACAGATGGATGGCTCATCTTTGGATGGGGACCTGATGAAGAACCAGAAGGTCCCAAAGGACTTTCCAAGTAAGGTCTTCCAAGAACTCCCAGTTCTTCATTGATTCAGTTAATAATGCAATCAACTTTTGTTAAATCCTGTATTATTTTCAAGGCTCTAAGTTCATCTGCTTGGGAAGATGTGAAGATACCTGACCCCAGTCTGCTCTTCAGGGACTCCTACCTATCACTGCACCTGAGACAGAGCAAGAACTTCCACTATGTTGAGTCATCAATCGATAATAAAAGCAAGCATCTACAAAATGTTTCTGCGTACAGAGGATCCACAGGGGCCATCTAGCCCAACCCTCCAGCCTCTCATTTTACAGATGGGAAAACTGAGGCTTCTCACAGAGCTTAAGTGATTTCCTCAGGCTCACACAGGTAAAAAGCATCAGAGGCAGCATTTGGACTCTCTATGAAGGGAAGTTAAATGTACGGAGAAACAGACACCAGGCAAAGCCCACTGAGACATGTGAGGAGGGAGAGAGCCCTTTTATTGGGAAAATCAGAGGTTTCCCAGAGTAGGTGGCCCCTGAGCCTCTCCTCAATGGGACTTCAGTGGGTGGAGAAGCAGGGCAGGGTGATGGGGAGCCCATTTCAGGCGTGGGGGGTGTGTGTGAGCAAAAGTGGTACCAGACACAGGCAGGAGGGCAGAGAGAGACACCTGGAGAACAGATTAAAACACAATCAGGAGAAAAGATTGGGTATAAAACAAGGTTCTCATGGTGGGTCTGTTCAGGAACAGGAGAAGTGGGCATGGGCAGCCCTTTCAGGAGGGGTGTCCAATGCCCAATGGTCCCTGGGTTCTGGCTGCAGTGTGGCCAATCAGCCAGCAGGGGGAGAAAAAGGGAAGCCCCCCCCCCCCCCCCCACCCCATGCTCCCACCTGCAAGAGAACAGAGATGTGAGGGTGAAAACAGCTCATTCCACATCCCAAACCCTGACAGAGCTGCTCTTTTCCTGAGGTGTAGGGGGAAAGCAGAGCCCCCCCAGAACCAGTGGGAAAGAAAAGCCCAGGGGAGACACTGTAGACAGCCCTATATGTATCCGTATGTGTAGCCAGGAAGTAAGAGAGGCAGGCTGGGAGATGCTGGTGTCCTGACTCTCTCTTCACATGTCCCTTATAAACTCCCCCCCCCCCCCCAACACACACACTGGGTCGCTTGAGGGGTGCTGTGTACAACGCCCTGAGGGGAAAGCAGCCTCCTTAGAATACTTCTAGTTGAAGCTGGAGTGAAGGATGGCCCCAGAAGACAGTCTAGGAGTTTACTGTTGGGCTGCCTTCAGAGACGAGTCTGGTGGCCAGAGGACTCCCTGTTCCAAGTATGTCTTGCCCCAAGCCAAGGCCAAGGAGAGGAGGTTGCTAGGGGTACAGTTTACATCGAAAGTTTTATTCCACAAACATTAGGTGCCTGCTGTTAGCAAAGATCTGAGGAGAAACAAAGCACAGCTAAGACCTAAATCCTGCCCTCAAGGAGCTCATGTACTATTAGGGAGATGAAGCAGAAACACGGACCTGTCCAGCACACAGTATATGGCAAATCTCCTAGAAAGGTGCCAAGGGCATACTTGGGGAGGCTTAGCCATTGCTTTTACCCAGGAGAATGTAAGCCTTCCTGGGCCTGGCTCTGTCTGGGAGGCTCTTCTAGACCCCCTTGTGAAGCTGGCATTCTCAGAGTGATCCCCAGGCCCCAGGGGCCTCTGTTAGCATTGCCTTCCTGCTCAGTGACAGAAGGGCTTATGTCTGCTCCTCTGCCTGCAAGTGGCTCCCCTCTGCCCCTCTGAAGACTCAGTTCTTAGATCCCACACCATTTCAACAGGGTCTGAATGTCCTATCTCTGCCTTCCAAGGGCAGAAGAGGTCCTCCTTGTACACTGTGGGTGTACAAATAAATGCTTACCACATCGAATGACTTGAGAATCCCCAAAGCACAGTCCTTTCTAGCTCTTGCATTCTATGGTTCCTTTCAAATCAATTCAATTTTACAATATCTGTCTAACGCTGACTGTGTGTCAAACTCGGGCCTTCCAGCTTGAACTCTCATGACTTCAGGGCTGGCCGCAGGGCCCAGTAAAGATGCTGGTAGCTTATCATGGTCCCGCCATTCTGTCTAAGAGCAGTTGAGGGGTTCCTCACCCCCTGTGGTTGAGCAGTCCCTACTGGCAATGGGAAGCCAGAAGAAGGATGGCTAGCAGCCCTGAGACCCAGGCAACCACTTCCCAGTCACCCAAAGGGACCTCCTTGGTGAGTGTGAGAGGATGGAGGAGGGCACATACACACGTGTATGTAAGATTTATGACAGTGAGTAGGAGGCCACCTGCTCCGGGTCAGAGAACCTGGGGCTCCCAGTACACCCATCTCCCACCCCCAGCTCATGCCACACCTCTGGATGCATTTTTCCAGCATGAAGGTTATATCTGTTTAAGTGCTATGTGGAGAAACTTCTATATTATTCTAAATGAAGTGGCCATTAACAAACACTAGTGATCCACCCCCCCCCCCCAAAAAAAAAACCCTAATGCATTGCACAGAAGAGAGTTTTCCTTAAATCCAATAGGTCTGAAGACTTGGCAGTTAACAAACTTCATTGAAAACCTTTGAAGTCTGAACAGAATTGGAAGATAAGGGAGTTGGAGGACCTTTCTCATGAGTCCACATGCCAATGGGTGTAACTGGACTGGATAGGGCAAACTGAGACTCCTAAGTTTGGAGCTAGAGAGAATATTAGCAGAGCTAGGAGGATTCTCTACTGTCTGCAATGTCTAGGGAGCCTGGAGCAAGCTTGACGTCTTCTCCTCTGCTCTTCCGCCTCAGTTTCTTCCTCTATAAAATAAATGTGTTGAACTAGGTGACCTGTAAAGGCCCTTCCAGTCCTAATTTGTGATCCTAGATGCTGGGTGGGAAGGGACCTCAGGGGCTCTCTAAAGACTCCAAATTCTTTTCAGTTGTGCCTGACCCTTCATAATCCCATTTGAAGTTTTCTGAGCAAAGATACCAGAGTGGTTTGCCATTTCCTTCTCCAGCTCATTTTGAGTTATGAGGAAACTGAGGCAAACAGGGTTAAATGGGTCACACAGTTGGCTAGTAAGTTTCTAGATTTGAACTCAGGAGGATGTCTTCTGGACTCCAGGCCTGGCACCTCAATCCACTGTGGTGCCACCTAGCTGCTCCTAACTACAGAATGGACATAAGATCGCTATCATTCCCAACCATCGTTGTGTAGTGGTGGATACAGAGCTACACCTGGAACCAGGAGGATCCTGGGACGCTCCTTTACTAGCTTTGAGACCCTGGGCAAATCACGTAATCTCTCTGAGTCTCAATTTCCTCATGTTTTAAATGGATTTGGTGCCTCTAAAATCTCATCCAGTTCTCAAATAGATAAAACTCACCAAGGAAGGCATGAGGAAAGCTTAAATCAGTCACTCAGCCAGCATTTATTAAGGCCAGGTCCCTGTGCCAAGCACTATGCTTGTAGCAGAGGAGTATGAAAATGAGCCAAACAGAGCAGCCCCTGGATCCAGGCACTTTCATTCCAAAGTATCAGACAGAACTCATTGTTATTCTTCTCAGTG
>CM053592.1:193998146-194013146 GCA_028646515.1 Pseudochirops corinnae | reverse complement strand
CTCTATTTTCACATCATTTGCCCTTTGGACATCTCAAACAAAATATTTTACAGGCATCTCAACATATCTAAAACAGAACTCCTCCTTTCCCAGCCCACTCCAAACTAAACTTTCTCTCTTCCAGACTTCCCTGTTTGTGTCAAAGTCACCATCACCTCCCAGGCATCTGGGCTCAAAGCCTTGTTCTCATCTGTAGCTCTCCATCTGCACTCACTGCTTCCCCGCCCCCCCCCAATCCAATCTGATGTCAACTCTTGTCATTTCTTCTTTGACAACATCTGTCATATACATCCCTTTCTCTCTACTCACATAACCATTATCCTCATCATCTCATGTCCTAGACCAGGGATTCTCAAACTTCTTAGTCTCAGAACCCCTTTAAACACTTAAAAATTAGAGAAGGTCCTTCAAAGAGCTGTGGTTTATCTATAAACCACATAGAGAGTTACATCTATAGCTATTTACTGTATTCAAAATGAAAACATCCTAGTATCATTATGAAAATAGTTTTGACCTTGTGGATCTCCTAGAAGGATATTGCAGCCACACTTTGAGAACTGTTGCCCTAAATGATGAAATGGCCTTCTTAACTAGTCTTCCCACCTCCTGTCTCTCTCTATTCCAATCTACCCTCCACTCAGCAGTCAGAGATTTCCTAAAGCAGGGGTCTGACCAATCAATAGCCTCCAATGGTTCCCTACTGCCTCCAGGACGAAATAGAAAATCCTTGAAAATCTTCAAATTGGTTTTTGAAACCCTTCATAACCTGGCCAGTTTCCTTACAATTGGTGATTGATCTCTCCTTTGTTCCCTGTCTCTAGGCCTGGCATTGTTCTTACTACTACTGTGCCTAGCCTCCTTATGGCTCCATGTCCTCGTCCATAAGGATATTGGACTCAGCATCTTTGAAGGCCCCTCTAGTCGTCAATATAGGATCATCTTATTGCTGAGATCTAGGAAAAACAAACGTTTTCCTTCCTTCTCTTTCTCTGTGCCTCCATAGATGCTACCCTTGTTCAGATCCTCATCGCCTCTTATCCGGACTGTCACGCTAGCCTCCTGATGGATGTCCATGTCAGCCTAGCAGTAACGAAGGCAAGAGCTGAATGTGGCTCCTCTGAGTCTCACTCTAGCCCCCTTCTCTCTGCCCCATGCTTCTGTGTTGGGGAGATAGGATCACCGTGGTGTGGCAGCTCATTGCTAGTCTTCTCTGGGTCTTCTTCCTTTCTGACCTGTGGCCCTGTGTGTGTCATTGACCACCTCCTCCTCCAAGACACTCTCTCTTCGGAATTTTTGTGGCACTTTCTCTTGGTTTTCCACTTCCCGGTATGATCCCCTTTTTCAGCCCCCTTTTCTGGCTCATCATCCACACCATGTCTCATAACTGTGGGTGTTCTCAAAAGTGGTGATAGCTAATAGAAACTGGCAATGAAAATTGGGACTCGGGAGAGATTAGGGTTGACTACGTAGATTAGGGAGCCATCTTTGTAGGGATGATCATTGAACCCATGGGAGCAGACCTGGTGATGACCTAAGGAAAGAGGAGAGAAAGAAAAGAGAAGAGGTCCCTGGGCAAGACTCTAGAGCAATGGTTCTCAACCTTCCTAATGCCTCGACCCTTTAATACTCGTATGTGGGCATATCTGCATGTGGGTGGACCTGCCTGGAGATGGATAGAGGAGCAGCGTCTTGGTTCCTAAGACCATCGGAAATATGTGTTTTCCAATGGTCTTAGACGACCCCTGTGAAAGGGTCATTTGACCCCCAAAGGGCTCGTGACCCACAGATTGAGAACCACTGCTCTAGAGGGTGCCCACAAGTTTTGGGTGGGAAATGGATGATCGTCTTTCAGCAGAGAAAGAGGAGATGTGAAACAGCCTGGAAAGTCAGGAGGGAGCAGACCATGGAAGGCAGATATATACAGGATATGGGGATAACCAAGAGTATCCAGAGCTTCAGATTAGTTGAGGAGACTGAGATATGAGAAAAGGTAATTGGATTTAGCACTTGACTGCCTTGGAGACGATACTTTTAGTCAAGTGGTGGGCTCTTCTGGAAGTCAAATTGTAAAATGGAGTGGTTGGTAGGATGATGAAGGTAAAGAGTCAAAATTATTTTCTCTAGGAGTTCTGAAGTGAAAGAGAGTAGGGATACAGGATGCTAGCTTGAGTGGACAGTAAGGTCAACTGAAGTTTTGTTGTTGTTGCTGGATCAGGGAGGCCTAAGTTTGTAAGCAGCAGGGAAGAAACCACTGGACAAAGAGAAATTAGAGATGAGAAAGGAAGAAGGAATGATCTATAGGATAATCAGTGCAAAGGAAGAGGATTGTGCTCAATTTTAAATAATGAATTCAGAGCTGGAAGGCCATCTAGTTTAATTCCCTCATTTTACAGATGTGGAAACTGAGACCCAGGAAGTGAAAAGACTTATCCAAGGTGACAAGGTTAGTAAGCATCAGAGGTAGGATTTGAAACCAGGTCCGCTGTGTCCCAAGCCAGCATGATTTCTATTGGGCCACACTTTTTCTCTCATTTCGTTTTAGTGAGGACATTAAACATCCAGGGATAGCAACCAGTATGGTGAAAGGTCTTGAGTCTGTGACACATGAGAATCCATGAAAGAAACTGGGCATGTTGAGCCTGGAGAAGAAAAGATTCAAAGGGAATATGAACATTAGCCTTCAAGTATCTCAAGGGCTTTCATGTGGAAGATCAATTAGCCTTGTTCTGCTGGGTCCCAGAGGGTATAACTAGAAGAAATGGGCAGAAATTACTCAGTTACCCAAGAGGCAGAGTCAAGCTTAATGAAAGGAAAACCCCTATAATAATGAATGCTATCTAAACATGGAATGGGCTGCCTTGGGTGGTAATGGGCTCCATCTCATTGAAGGTCTTCAAAGGATTGTAGCAGCCTGGGGCCGCCCTACCAACTCCTACTTAGTTTGACAGGAAGCTGTCTCCAAAGGATGGTTGGTATTCTTACCCAGTCTCGGGGATTTAGGGGTAACCCTGAGGGGCTGAGCTCTCTAATACTGTCATTCATGAGCCCCCACTGATGTGCTTCCCATTAACATCAGTCAGCTAAACTTCAACTATCTTTTAGAAAGGTTGTTTACTAATGGAGCTTAGCAAGAGTTGTTGCTATAAAACATCCCCACCAAGTAGGTGCCCACTATCCCCTTGCAAGCAGAGGTGCTTGGGGCTCAGACTTTAAGTGCCATTGTAGGGAGGTTCACATGCTGCAAAGGGGTACTTCCCCATTCATAGCTCTTTCCTCCCTTTGTGGAGTCTTCATATAATTCCCATTGAGTATAACATTTTGATGACTGGGCCACCAAGCTGGGCTCTAAAGGTCAGTGCTTCTGTTGAGTCTACACCTGATGCTTCTCTCCACCAGGAGGGAGGTCTCACTCCCTGTAGCTGCTGCCATTCCAAGGTGCCTCTCTTTTCCTGATGCAGTAAGCCACTACCTCTCTGGTGGTTACTGCTACTGCCCCTGGTCTCCACTGGGACCTTTATAGGACCTCTGGGCATCCTGAACTCACAGGGTCTCTGCCTAGACATGTCTACCTTGAAATAATTATTTGCCTAAACGTGAACAAGTATTAGAGTCAGAGGTGGCCACGTGCTTACAGTCACCAAAGCTCCAATCCTTAGAGAAAACAAAATTGGATGAGCTATGCCATGACTTCTTCCTCGGGTACAGCTGTATAGTTTCATTGAGGTCCCTTACAAATATGAGATGTGGTGATTCTTACCAGTTAAAAGTCTTACAATTACTTGCAAATCCCCTCCTTACCCCACAAATGTTATCAAGAGAAAATCTTCCAAGAACCTTTTTCTGATATGGGTAGGTGCAAGTGTCATTCAAGGTATGTAGAGAGAGGCTAGCTTTTCAACTCAGCTCAGGGAGGGTAGATGGAGCAGAACTGGGAAACATTCCCAGGACTGATAAGGGAGGGAATTGCAGGAAGGACTGAAATGGTCAATAGGTATTCATCTCCTGAGGGTGTGGAGATCAAGGCTTGCTTGAGTGCCCCTGAACAGTCAGCCAGGACCTGTCTATGGGAGGGTCAAAAGGAAGGTCGCTGAAGCTCAAAACTGGGAAAGATGGGGACTGCTGATCGTACTACTGATCATGGGAAGAGATGGCCCCAAGCAAGCTGTGAATGGGCCTTTAGCCCCTTTCTTATCATTTGAAAGATAGTGCGGAGGAAGAGTTAATCATTCCATTAAGAAGCACCTATGAAATGTCTACTACCTGTGCCAAGGACTTTGCTAGGGACTGAGCATACAAAGACAAAACCATGAAACATTTCTCCCTCAAGAGAAGCAGATGTGGGAAAGGAATGGCAAGAAAGCATGAAAGTGGCCAATCCTGTTATAATACATGAATCAGCATGTAGTAGTCACTTTATAAGTGATGAATAAATGAATGGGCTGTATGGTGTCATGGAAAGGATCTTGGCCAAATTACTTTACCTTTTGATCCTGTTCTTTTACCTGTAAGTGGGGTCAAGGAGCTAGCTATCTAATAAAAGAGTTTTAAATGGTCAGAGCTGTGAATAACCTTGGAGCAAATGGCAGATCTGCAAGGGACTTTGGAAGTCATACAGATCAACCCATTCACTTTATAAAGTGGGGAAACTGAGGCCCAGGAACATGAAGTGACTTATTGTGAGTCCCACATGAAGCCATGGTTGAAGTGGAACTCATACCCAAGACTCCTGACTCCTCATTCAAGGTTCTTTGCTCCCACCCACTATCAGACACAAGACAAGCAGATATACAGCAATTAGGGTCCCAGTAGATATTCACCTGTGGGAAAGACTACGTAGCTCAGAGAAGGAAGAGACTAGTCTTTAAAGATCTGAATCAAAACCTTGGGGGTCATAGTTGGGTGACCATGTGACTTTGGGAATTTAGCCATCTATCTTGACCCTTTTGTCTTCTTTTGTGACTTTGCCTAGTCTGCAGTGGGACACACCCAGCTGTTAGTGAGATTTCATCATGTTCTTCCCTAGTCCCCTCACTCAAAAGTGTACTGCAGCAGAGAGATCTTTTTTGTTTCTTACTAAAGTGAATTAAACTTTGTCCAATTTTGAGACTATTTACACATACACACACACACACAGAGAAATTTTTGAGTGGGGGGAGGGAGATATGTTGTCAAGACAAGCTCACAAATCAATATGTTGGAAGCTCCCAAACTATCCAGGAAAAGAAGAGGCTCAGAGAGCATTATCTAATTTAACTCCGAGCCTTTCCTACAAAGGAGATTCCAATCACTCGACTTGAAAACTTTCCAGCCCTTGCTTCTCAACTGAAGGGACCCAAGCCAGGTTCAATTGTTCCTGTGGTGAGATGGTGTGCTTTTTCTCTCCCCTTCGTTTAAGTCATAGGAGATGACCATCACTCGACAACTCTTTGTATTGTGACAGGGGAAGACATTTGGAAAGAAACTAGCTCCTTTCAAAGGCAGCTATCTGTGTCAGCATCTCACTGGAGAGGGCTGCCACCCTCTGCTGACATTCTTCCAAGATCCAATCAGGATGGCACAGGGGCCCCTGGCCACCAGATAGCCACGGTCACTGACTCTTGTTGGCCAGCCTGTGTCTATCCACTGACACCCAGAGTTCCCAGGGTAAAAATAACAAATAAAAGGGAGGCTATGGTCTCCCCTGGATAAGAAGACACACTACAAACACTTTGAAGCATTCTGATCTATTCAACTAAGGTCAATCAATCAATCAACAAATACTCGTTAAGGTAAACCTTGTGCCAGGCACTGTGCTTGATGCTGGGGCTACAAACACAAACTAAGTCCCACTCCCAAGGAACTGGTATTCCAATGGGGGAGACAATGGCCACACACACACACACACACACACACACACACACGCACACCCACATACACATGTGGCATGAGCATAAAGTGAGTAAATGCAAATACATACACAAATAACTCAATACAATGGAGCTCAGGAGAGTGCTCAGCTTTGGGGAAACCAAGTGCGGCTTCATGTGGAAGGTGGTGTTTGGGCTTCGTGATGAAGGACAAGGACAACCAAGTGAAGTGCGGGGGCTGGGGAGGACGTTGCCTCTTGTTTAAGGACAATTCCCTTAGCAGCAGCGAATGGGCTAGAATGGGGAAGAGATTTGAGGAAAGGAGGTTTTTACAATCACAATATGGGTATTTTGATCTATAACCCCGATTTCTCTGAGAACCTTCACGCAGACGGACACTTTACAGACCTTGCCTTAGTCAACATCACAATCACCTTGATAAACTTCTAGAAATTAATGAAAGACATGCTTATTATATTTCAAGGATCTATGATTTCATTGCTGTAGATTTTCCTCTAGCCTATGAGAGCTGGTAACTATGTGAGAAGAAAAAGGCATCGGACGCAAGATATATTATATAGGCAGAAATGGCAGATTTGGCAACAGATTGGGGAGGGAGAGTAAGAAGGTGAGAATAATGAGCCAGTTATGAAACTGGAGGGTTAGAAGGATGGTGGTACCTTTGACAGGAATCAGGCAATCAGGGAGAGGAGAGGGTTTGGGGAGGAGGAGGAGTTCTGTTTTGGACATGTTGAGTTTCAAACATCTCAAACCACAGCAGCGCCATTTACAGGAAGCTTGCAAAACCAAGCATTGGTCTGGGGGCTTCAATCCATCAAGATTAGGGTTAGAATGGCACCTGCTCCCACATTGTTAATAAAGCCAGGAGAAATTCTCAGTCACCTAGTTGATGCCAAAGGTCACCCAGTCCATTAGGAGAAGAACCAAGACTATTCAATCCATTAGGTGAACAAAATATCTGTTCTAGGTGCCTGAATGCAGTTTTCCTGACTCCCCATAAACAATTCTGTCTTCTGTACTATGTTGGCTACATGGGAATTAAAAACAGCCTTCTCAATTCATCTTGTTTTAAAATTAAGGACAAAGGAATGTATATTTAAATGTGACTGATCTGCAGAGGCTTCAAGCATCTGAGAATAAAAGGAGTGCTCTTCCTTCTCTTTCCCTTCCTCTTGGCTGGAGACCACATTGCATGGTGGAGGGGGGACATGTTCCCTTTGGCCTTTCCCCAGCACCTGGTTTTGAGTTTTGAGCAGAGGACAGGTAGCAGTTGGTTGGCAGCTTTCCACTATAGCTATGTAAGTTCCCAAGATGCTTTGAGAGTGACAAAAGAAATGAAAGGACCCAGGTGTCCATAGGTCATGTAGCAGTGGATCCTGAGGTCAGCAAGATGATGTGCTCACTACCATTCCGTATGAGGTTCCCAGACTTTCCAGGACTCTGTGCAGGGACCTGGATTTCTGGATACTTGGGGAAGGCATTTTGCAGTCAATGAGCAGCTTTTCTCAGAAGATACTCACAAAAGGTACATGCATCAAGACTGCCATCCTCTCTGTTCAGATGAGGAAACTGAGGCTCACAGAGGTTAGAGGGCTTGTATAGCATTGCCTTGACTTAGAGAGGGTGTAAGAGCTGTTCTCAAACACTTAAACAGCTGACATGGGGAACATAAACTGGACCAGTTTGTTTTGGCTTGAAGAACTAGGGGAGTGTGTGGGGGGGTGGACATTGGCAGGAGGTAGATAGCTAGGTGCTCTGTGTCAGCTTCTTAATGAAGACAGCTAGCCAGCCAGCCAAAGGACAATGATCTGCAAGGGGAGGGGGTGGGGGTCCCTTCCTGATAATCTTCAAGTCATGACAAGATGGCTATTTGTTTGATACGATACTGAAGAGACTCTTGTTCAGAAGTGTGTTGGACTCCCTGCGCTCTTGGGATCTCATGCATGGTAAAGAGGATGCCCCAGGCACTGGGAAGGTTGGACAGAGTGACTGAGTAACTGAGCTAGTACATACAAAAGCAAAGGCACTGAACTTGGACTCAAAGAGAACCCAATGGAGCCCTCTATTTACCAGCCAGAGAGGGCTATGATGGCTAGCTGTAAGATCAGATTCTGTCTCATACAAATCAGAAGTGCACATTTCTAATATCTTTCTGGCTCTTTGCAGGAAGAGATCACCCAAATGGGGACAGAGTGACCATGGGGGCAAGGAATGAGACAAAAGAACATGTGAGATTTCCCAAGCCAAGCTTCTCATTTACGGAGTGCTTCCTTATCACTTTAAGGTCTGCAAAGGGCTTTACCTCATTTTATCCTCACAACAAGCTTGGGAAGTAGGTGCCTTTATTAATCCTCTTTTTACAGATGAGGAAACTGAGGCCCAGAAAAGCAAAATGACCTGATGTAGATTACATAGATTAGCAATAGCAGAGCTGGGATTCAAAATCATTTCCTGTGCCTCTGTATGCCGTGTTCTTCTTTCACCAGCTGCCAGGAAACAACCCTGCCTGAAGGCTGCTACCTTGGCTATTCTTCCCTGACACTCAGAGCTTCCAAGCCTATTTACAATGTACTCTGGCCTTTCTTGCTTGGGGGACTGGCGTGGAGGGGGGAGAGGCTGGCTGGGGGGCAATGATCCGGTTTCCATGAATCTTTTCTTCAGCCAAAGAAGGAAAGTTGGAGAGGTCATAACATGCTCTCCTGTATTATATTCCTTTGGCGGCAGGAGGGCCAGGGTTATTAAAAGTCTTCAGGTCTTGGAGGGCATCTTTCTAGCTACGTTGCTAACACAACGACATAGTTTGCAACTGAATATAGCGCGTGGCAAATAGCCAAGCAGTGACGGCACAGTTCTGTCTGGATTCCCCGAGCAGTGACATTTTTTCTCAGCTGTGACCCTGCTGCTGCCTGGCTTCATTTCCAAGGAATCATGGAGTTAGGTGGGTTGGGTCTAGGCAAAGTTCTGGGCTTGTCTCAAAGTCCTAGTGAAAATTATGCCTCTCTCCATCTGGCACTGACTCTTAGAAGGACTCCTCCCTACTAATGGTTCCCCAACTTCCTGATAAGGAAGATCCCCCAATGGAAGACCCCCTCCCCACAAATGATTCCCATGCTCCCAGCTAAAGGAGCTCCCCCAATGGAATGCCCCATGCCTCCAGCTCAGCACATTCCATTACAATGTCAAATGCCCCTCAGATGAGTAGCCTTTTCTGCCAGGCCAACCACTTTGGGGGCATATTTGAATGTGACTTCATGAGTTCTTCATTACCAGCTTTTTAGAACTCATATATTCAAGAAAGCATATCAGAGAACACCAGGGATGATATGAATGAGGACAGGTGCTTGCCAATCTAATGCCATTACAACACAATCTCTGGCCTTCCAGGTGACCAAGCAGGAGCTGCATCTGCTGGGCACATTCTAGAGATGGCTATGCAAGTAGGTGATACAGTAGATAGAGCTCTGGCCCTGAAGTCAAGAGGACCTGAGTTCAAGTCTAGTCCCAGACACTTACTAGCTGTGTGACCCTGGGCAAGTCACTTAACCCCAATAGAAGAAGAAGAAGAAGAAGAAGAAGAAGAAGAAGAAGAAGAAGAAGAAGAAGAAGAAGAAGAAGAAGAAGAAGAAGAAGAAGAAAAAGGAGGAGGAGGAGGAGCCTTAGATCTTAAGAGCCCAAGGCAAGGCTGGAGGAATAGATCACTTTCCCTCCCTTGATAGAAAACCTCAGCACCAACTCAGAACTTAAGGAATACATTCAGAAGCTTGGAATCAGAAAAGTGGGGTGGAAAGGGAAGCACCTGGTTCTAATCTTAGCTCTTACTAGGCAGCCAGGTGGATAATTAGGTAGAGTACTTTGCCTGGAGTCAGGAAGACGTGAGTTCAAATCCAGCCTTAGACACTGACCAGCTGTGTGACCTTGCACAAATCACTTAACTTCATCCTGCTTCCATTCCCTCATGTGTAAGATGGGTATAAACACTGACTTCCCAGGGTGCTGGTGAGGATAAAATGAGAGATATGGTTTGTGAAACCCATTGTAAATCTTAAGGCATGACATAGAAATGTCCACCGATCTTATTGCTCTTACCTGGAAGCCTTGGTTATAATAGTTACAATACTACTAGCTTATAGAGCCCCTCCTCAAGGTTTGCAAAGCCTGTCTAGGTCAAGGAAAGCAAGAGTCCTGCTTCCTTCTCTCTTGGTCAGACAACATCCACTGAACTGTGATGCCTTTGGGCTTGTTTTGTCCTCTGACCTCTTCTTTGAAGGCCATTATTATGCTGGTGGCAAAATGTAGGACCTCAGAATCCCAGGCTGTGATCAGAAATGGACCTTAGACCTCAGCTAGTCCAACCCTCTCATCTTACAGAGAAGGAAACTGAGGCCCCACAAGAGTAGCAAAGGGCAAATTCAGAATACAGACCCCAGAATTTTCCCATTGTGCTGTGTTCTCTCTCAAGAGCCTTGAGATCATGTCTATGAGGAATTGGTTGAAGGAACAAGAGATGTTTAGGCCAGAGAAGAGAAGATGGAGAGATGGTGGGGGCAGTAGCATAAGAGGTATTTTCTAACATTTGAAGGGCCCTCATGTTGAGGAGTGATGTATCCTCATTAGATACTTTTTTCTTGGCTCTAGAGGACACACCCAAAAGCAATGGACAGAAATGTTAGAGGTTGAAGGGAAGTGTGTCAGGGGAAATTTCCAAGCCTAAAGATCTCTCCTTAAGTGAAATGCATGGCCATGGGAGGTCATGGATTCCCCATGACTGGAGATCTTCAGGCAGAGACTGCAGGACCAGTCCTGGAGACTATCAAGGGGCTCCTTATACTACTCCAGGTTGGTCTCATTGTGTCTGACTGAGGGCCCTTGAAACTCTGCTGTTTGGTGATTCTGTGAAATACCCAATGTGGCCACCTCATTCTTGATACTTCAGAACTGGAACAACTAAACTTGGGCAGCTGGACAAGGACCATCAAAGAACTCTCCCATGGGTGATGGCAGCTGGCACAGTGGAGGGATGATCCAGGGTGGGGAGGTCTCAGGCTCCAAGGAGGATGAGACATGGTGGCCAAGTACATAAAGTAGGAAGAAAAGCAAGGATGGGAATCACTGGTTCCATAAAATTATTGATTGAGCTCAGATTAGTGAAGCATTAATCTCTTTTGGGATCACCAGGTTTCAGGTTTAGAGCTGGAAGGAGCTTTAAAGGTATTCTTGTTCCATCTCCTCAATTTGCAGGGGAAGAAACTGGATCCCAGAGATGAGATGAAGTTTGCCTAGGGTTGTGTGGGTAATAAGGGGCCATTCTGACGAGGAATGTCCATGCAGAATTGGGTCTCAAATGATACCTAAATTGTTCTAGGTTGGTTTTTTCCCTGCTGGTAATCTAGAATGTTAGCTTTTTCCCCAAGGACATTCCTTGGGAATGCACTCATCTGTGAAAAAGGGGTCGGGGATAATAATAGCCCAGCAACCTCCATGAGGTTGCTATAAGTATGTGAAATGCTTTGCAAAGCCTGAATGCTGCATAGAAATTCTAGATATTATTACAATGTTAAAATGAAAATTTAAGCCCCAGGGCTACGGTTGTCTCCATTTCTGATGGAACTGGGTAATTTGGCTACCCTGCAGGTGATTCTGAAGAGGCGAAAGGTGTCCTTGCAGGACAGATCCACCCTTCCCCCTCCAAAGTCCACAAAGGGCTTCAGTTATTTTGTGATTTTATTTCCAATTTTATCTTCCTCTGGCCCTTTGTAGAACCCTCAAGGACTCAGTGAGTACCCAAGGCCAGTATTTAACTCATATGGGATGAAGCTGGGGCCCCTTGTTTGACCTAGTTTTCAGGGAATGACCCCTGGACTTGGGGAATCTATTTTAAAAGTCTACCATATGGCCTCTGCAGAAATAGTTTGAAGAAGACCCTAGAATAGCGGCCTGGGTTTGCACAGGCTTAGGAAACCACAAGCCAGATGAGGAGCAGGCACACATCAGCCTCCCAGCATCAGAAAGTGCTGCAATGCCTGGCGAAGCCCAAAGCCAAACACTGGTGACCCTGAACTCTGGGATTCCCAGAAATTGGGGCAAAAGCAGGCTCCCACAAGCAAACAATTGGCCTTGCACAAACATCTGCATGCACACACATTTACACAAAGCCATTTACAAAAATGACACCTGCGTGACTCCAGAACTTGTGATGGAATCAATGATGGAATCAATCTTTGTAGCTGCATCCTGAGCAACTTAATAAATGTTCATTGACTGACAGGAGAATTTAATTTACCGTAGTTTTATTAAATTCAAGTTAACAACAAATAATGAGAATAAAAAATGTGTATTACTTTCAGGTAGGATGATTGAAACAGGTGTAGCCGATGGAAAACTAAATGTAAGTGAACTAAACACCCCAAAAAATGAAAGCTAGAAGAAAAAATATATATATCCTTGTTCCCATCTCAGGGAAGATGGGGCATCTTTATCAACATAACAAATAGAAGAATGTTCAGGGTAAGGCATGGTGACACAGACCTGTTGTCTCTGTTGTTGGGAAGGCTGAGGCTGGTAGAGTACTTGAACTCAGAAGTTTTGAACAGCAGTAGACTAAGTCTCAAAGAGCACTGCGTCATCAGGCTATCTAGGGAGGGTTGAACCAGATTAGGTTGGAAATAGAATGGGTCCAAGCTTCCACACTAATCAGCTGTGGACCAAGCCTGTGGCTATGTACTTCCATCCTGGTGAAATAGGGAAACCTAATTTAATAATTGAAAAAAAAAAAACCAAATTGATAGGGGCAGGTTTCATAGACTGGGATGGAATGTGAGTATCTGGGAGACCCTCCGTGCTCACTCCTTTATGCCCACCCTGGGGTCTGCCATTGATCTTGGTGTGCTCAGCTAAAGCCCATTTTTCCAGGGGCTGGGATGGGGATTGCGCCATAGACAAGTAGACCCAGAGGCACAATAGTAAATACTAAAATGAGCAACAACAGACCACAAACCACTTTTCCAGCAGCCCCCAGTAAAAGCTGTCACTTTGATGTCAGTCCTTTGGACGTTAAACTTTGCTCTACAGCTAATCTCTCTCAAGCTAGAGCTTTGCTGATGATACTGTGGAAGAGATCTGGCATCCCAGACCTTGATCAAGGTCCAGTCACCTTGAAGACCATTTACCTTCATCATCCACAGGAGAAACATACAGCCCAGAAGCTCAAGTGACTGGACTGAGGTCACAGAGGTAATAAGCAGCAAACCTAAGATGGAAAGCCAGATTCTCAGACTCTGCTCCCAGGTAAGAGGAAAAGACTGTGATGAGCTGACTTTCTTGAACTCATTTCTTAGGGTCCTTGAATGTGATATGTGTCATCACAGTGAGGGTCCAGCCAGTCCTCAGCGCCCTTCTGTTTGGTGTACAATAGATCCACAGTGTAGTGGAGAGGGAAATTCGTTTGGAGACAGAAAACCTGAGTTTTGAAGACTGGCGCCACCTCCGGGAGTCAGGGAGCCATGAGAAAATCAGGTACTTTTGCTAAGCTCAGCGCCCTCCTCTATAATAATCTAATAATCCTCTGAAGCTCCCTTTCGTGAAGTGTAACATAAAAATAGCATTGCTTGTTTAGCCACCAGGTGGCACTAAGACCCACTATCTGAATGAAGAACGGAGTTGGTCTGTGTTCACCCTGGAAGTCTGCACATGCCCCATGGGTTGAAATCCCTGTGGTGGTGGAAATTGTCCCTGGCTTCCAGAGATTCAATGACCTCCTATCTCTCAGCTCATTTTCTTCCTTCAGAAAAGTTCCAGTTCATTGTTGAGATTTGTATGGATTTGTGCGTATAAACAAGTTGAACTTAGCTCTGAGCCCCCACTCACTAGTGCTTCCTTTCTGGAACATATTTTATTGACTCCTTTGGATCATAGTGTCATTGGTTTAGATAAGACTATAAGAGGGATACATACTATATACACACATACATATATATGTATATATATATATATACATATATATATATATACATACACATGTACTTTACAGGGTTTTTTTTTTTACAAATTTACATATTAGTAAACTAAGGCCTAGGAAGTTTAAATGGCTTTCCCAAGGTCACACAGGTGGTTAGTGTCAAGGACAAGATTGGTAACCAGATCCTCTACTCCAACACCAATGTTCTTCCTCTGTACCACACTGATTCCCACTTATTATATTTCAGTGAATGCTATTCACATGACTTTAAGATAATGGAAGAAGCTCTCCACAGAGGGTAATGTATATGCTTGAATACTGTCTTCAATATTTACTCTTAGCATAAAATCAATAAACAGGTGAAATAATATGTAACTAGCATACAATGGCTCACTAAACAATAAGACATCTCCTGAATGCCTCCAAGGCCCATAGAAGGGGTACATCTCCTCCACGTAGAACTGATCTGGAACCAAGAGTTTTCAGGAAAGACTAAAGCTCCCATGGCAGGCAATGTTTTTTGTCCTGGAAGGGATATTAGTCCTTATACAGCCACAGTCATCCCATGATGGAGGAGATGACTTCATCAGAAGACTCAGCAACTGGCTCCAGAAAGAGTCTGCCATCATCAACCCCTGCCAGTCTTGGTGTTTCTGACCCTGGCATCTTTATGCTGTAGCTGTGTCCTCCTCACTTCTAGGTGATTCCCGACTCTAGGCTCCCTGTTGCATGTGTAGGGTAAGGGAGTAAGAAGGTGGTGCCTGTCGGTTTGCAGCCAAAGACCTCTGCCCAGTTATGAACTGTTACCTTCTGTACTCGGAGAGCTCTATGATGTCGTTGGATGCAGTGACACAAATCCACCCATTTGCCTCTAGTCTTCCCTTAACCCCTCTTTGGGGGTCTTCCCGAAACGTTATAACCATCTTTTCCTCTTCCTTTTTCTCCTTCTCCTCTTTTCTTTTTCATCTTTTTCTTTCTCCTCTTCTTTCTTCTTCTTCTTCTCCTCCTCCTCCTCCTTCTCCTCTTCCTTCTCCTCCTCCTTCTCCTCCTCCTCCTTCTCCTCCTCCTCCTCCTTCTCCTTCTCCTCCTCCTCCTCCTCCTTCTTCTTCTCCTCCTCCTCCTCCTCCTCCTCCTCCTCCTCCTCCTCCTCCTCCTTCTCCTCCTCCTCCTCCTTCTCCT
>CM053592.1:193956272-193997646 GCA_028646515.1 Pseudochirops corinnae | reverse complement strand
CTCCTCCTCCTCCTCCTCCTCCTCCTCCTTCTTCTTCTTCTTCTTCTTCTTCTTCTTCTTCTTCTTCTTCTTCTTCTTCTTCTTCTCCTTCTTCTTCTCCTTCTCCTCCTGCTCCTCCTCCTTCCTCATTCTTTTTCTTCCTCCTCATTGTCCTCCTCATCCTTCTTCTTCACAAAGCCAATCATTCCATTAAACAGGTCCTTAGTAAGTAGCTGCTGTGTGCCAAGTACACCCACAGTCAAAAAGGAACACTTTTCCCAATTCTCAAGGAATTTAAATTTTATTGAGGAAAAACAATATGCATACAAAGTAATTTTAGAAATGAGTGAGTGCTAACAAATGGGGGAAAGGAGATCAGGGAAGGCTCCACAAAGGAGGTGGAATGACAGCTGAGCCTTGAAGGATGACAAGGATTATAAACTGTGGAAGGGAGCAGAGAGCACATGAAGACCGATGACTGGTTTGTTTCAAAGAGAAGAAGCAGGAGATTGTCTCTGGGTGCAGTTCGAAGTCCAATTTGGTTGGGCTGTGGAAACCATAAAGGGCAATTCTATCATCCCCTAATTGAGCTTCACCTCCACATGGCCACCTCACCAGAGTCAAGCATTCTCCATGTCTACACAGGACAAACAGATACAAAGTGAAATAAAGGATCATTTGCTCAGATATTTCCAAACATCTGAATGTTTGTCACCCTCCACACCAATTAATCAATGTGCATTGGGTAGAGCACTGCCCAGTCAGGCACAGATTCATAGAAAGGCTACTTAATGTGGAGTCAGTGAGCCTACTTCTGCCCTTCCCTACTTGGGATGACCTAGGACAGGTCACTTCCATTCTCTGGAGTTCAGTTTCCCCCTTTGTAAAAGGAAGCAGTTAGTTGGGTTAGACTAGGAAATTTCTAAGGTCCTTCCCAACTCTACATCCTATAATCTGTTTAATCCAGTTAGCTTGTGTCCAGTGACTCCACAAGTTATATGAAAATTGAAAAACTCAGTCAATTCACTGCTTGTTTTGCTTATGGCAGTCAAGGAAGCCACATAATGGGTTATCAGAGGGCCAAGACTTTCCTGTCTTGCAGGCAAGGGTGATTCAGTAACTTTTAGACTTAGGTCCCCAGGAGAAACTTCCCAAAACTTAGCACCTCCAAAAGTGGCTGCATGACCTTCAGAAGGGAAGGGCTCCCAGTCCTTGGAAGGTTTCGAGGAGAGGTGGTTGGGTGTAGTACCCTGGGCATTTCTTCATTGAGACTCATTGAACTTGAGACAGTTGAGGTGCCTTCCAACTCTGAAATTCTGTGATTCTGTAAAAGATGCCCTTTCCTTCTCCCTCGACTTTTCTGAAAGAAAGACACTATTGTAACATTTCCCCTTGTTTTCTCCTGCTATAAACAAGGAAGTTGAGCTGAGAAAATAGTTGAGCTATTTACAAATTTACAAAGCTTGCCCCTTCCCCCTCCCCAAAGGATCAAATGTTGACATTTTGTGTGATGGGCTGTCCAGAAAGGCTTCCAAGGAGGCAGGCTGGCATCTGTGAGCAAAAGGACCAGAACCTTCCTTTTAGTTGTCACTTCCTGGTATGAGTGGAAGATCCTTTGGAGAAGTGAGAGACTTGGGGCAGGAAACAGACTAATTGGGCCACTGCAACAGCTGAAAGCAAAAGTGATGACAGACTAAATCAGGGTCATGGCCACATGACTAAAGAGAGACATAGCCATGACATATTGACATAGTAAGCTCCTTGAGAGCAGCAGCTGATTCACTTTTGTCTTTGCATCTTTGGAGCCTAGAACAGTGTTTACAATATAATAAGGTGTCATAAATGCTTGTTGAATGGACATGAATTGACAGGAAACAGTGTAAGAGTAGGCAGGCTTGAGGGCAACACCTCCCTTGGCCACAGAAACAACATCTATGCAGAGTCAGCTAAGGCAGCTAGGGGGCACCCCAGTGCACACACCTGAAGTTAAGGAGACCAGAGCTCAAACCTGACCCCAGACACTTACTAGCTGTGTGACTCTGGACAAATCCCTTAACTTCTGCTACCTCAGTTTTCTCAACAAAAAGTTGGGGATCATAGCACCTACCTTCCAGGGTTATTGTGGAGAAACAATGATATATTATTTGTAAAGAGCTTAGCACCATTCCTGGCACATGGTAGATGCTTAATAAATTTCCCCCCTTTTCCTACCAATTCAAAAATCTGAATCTAAGGATTTAGTTTGAGATTTGAGGGGGATGTAAAATAATGGAAGGGATATTGTTTTCAGAAACAAATCAGTCGTTGTGTATGTGGACTCTTCTAATTGTCCCCTTAGAGCATGGGGGAACAAAGGATTTGGATGGGTGGTGTGTGTCAGCTAGAGGTCTGGTAGTTAGGTCATAGCTCATGGACTCACAGAACTGGAAGGGACCTCAGGGGTCTCTAGTCCAACCCACACATGACCAAGATTCCTCTCTACAAAACACCTGCAAAGAAACTATCCCTCATCTGCTTAAAGATCCCAAGGGAGAAGGGAACCTCTGCCCCTCCCCCCCCCCCCGAAAGCCCATTGCTTCTGGACAGTTCTGTTGGGAAGCTTTCTGACTTTAAGGGGAAATTCCCTTTCTTTGTCCTCTTGTAACTCCATTGCTCCTACTTCTGCCCTTTTGGACCAACCAGAGCCAATTGAACCCCTCTTCCACTGGACAGCCCTTCAGATACTTCAAGACAGCTGGCATGTCCCTGCTCACCCCCTCATAGACCTAAGTCTTCTGCTCTCTGGGCAAAATAGACTCATTTTGGCCAACTCTTCCTTATGTGTCAGGAATTGGTCCAGGAGACTAAGGTTCTAACACGAACATCCCTTTCCAGTTTCCTAAAGCATAAAATTCTAGCCTTCTGGTATATTGTATGGGTGGAGGTAAGCTGGACTTTTCATTGAGGCAATTAATAAACTCAACACTCAATTGAATCAGATAATCGAAGGTGTAAACTAGATGTCAACATGTGAAATATGCTGGGATTGGTTAAAAGCATCAGTTGTGATCGGCAAGGCTTGGATAAGAATAGGAACCAGCATTCCCACGTCACTTGAGCTTAGTGGCAGCTCGACTCCATCCCAGCCCTTAACTCTTGGTGGTGGGAGAGAATCTCTGTCTCCTCTCTCTCCCCCTCAACCAAAGGAAGACCTTGTGTCCAGAAGGTTAGAAGGTTTAGAGCTTCCCAACAGTGATGGCAAGACTGTTCCCCAGTATAGCAGTGACTGATGACAGTAGAATTGAATCACTAGGAACTGAGGGAAAAAAAGGTCTATGTACCTCAGGGAACTTCATAAGGACATCAGAAAGGGAGAAGGACTTCCACTCATCCAGGAACTATGAGCTACCTCCATTGCCCCACATGTTGTCTAATATTGAATTCACTTTACAATGGACTCTGTATGACTTGGCAGGAATATGTCCTAGACTTAGAGAGGAGGGGGATGTTTTTACCAATTGCTTTTATACTTCCTTAGTAAATTCTTGTTTCCAAGTTAATTAACTCTATCTGGTTAATTCATTTCAACTGATAATCTATGAGGGAGTACACTGGTGGAGGCTCATTAATTATAGTATTAGAAAACCAACCAGAAGCTCTCAGAGTTACCACTATAATCATCCAAAGAAGAGTCCTCTGGGCACCAAACCTGTCAGTTGGAATGGGAATTGGGAAAATGAGCCAACACAGATTGCACTATAATGTGAATAAACACCCCATTTTGATCAGGCATGCCACCATGGCAAATGTGGAGCAGAGGGAAATCTTACCCACCTGAACCATTGCTATATCTTTGCCAAATACCCTTTTCATGTTATTAATGTATTTTTGGTGAATATTCAATGATATGTGAGCTCTTCTTTCCATCTAATACTGAATCTGAACTACAAGAATGAACTGAGGAACCGTAAGTTGACCTTGGTCAAGAGAAGGGCCATTTCATGATCAGATCTGGGAGGAAAGGAGGAAAGAGAAATGATATAAAGGGGTTTGGAAGAAAGGTTTTGATGAAGAGAAGGGAAGAGAGAGGACATGGTAAATATTCTCAACTTTTTCAGTAAAGTATTAGGTGAAGTTCTTGGCAGAGAGGAGAGAAGGATGGATGAGAGGCTTGAGAGAAAAAGAGAAAGTTTATAATAACTTTTGGGGGAAGTGGCCTAGGAAATCCACAAGGGAAGAATCAAAGGACTGCCTTGCTGGGGTGAGGGCCCAGTTGAGGTTGATGAGGTTGAAGAACATGAATGTGTAGGGGGCCCACGCAGCTTCATTGCCGACTTCCTCCAGCTCCATTTAATAGCAGTAGGAGCAGGGCTGCCAGAGGATGGCGGCAATCCAGGACTGAGATGTGGCAAGTTGTGAGGTTTCAAAGGACAAAGATGCATGGGACTTGACTGTGCCACCCAACATGGAGTCAGGTTGGTTAGGTAGGGTTTGGGTTGGCCAAGGAGAAAAATGAAGTTAGAGAAGGGTGAATGACCTGAAAGGGGGAAGAAAAGGAGTCTGAGATGGGAGTGAAGAAGAGGTCTAGGTAGGTGAAGCACAAGGAGATATGGAATTATAGGAGCTGCTTGTTTTTTGTCCTTCATTTTTCAACGAAAAAAATTAAAAATTTTTTTCATACTGTTGTGATAAAAAGGTGAACAATGGTTGATGTTTGGACTTGCACGTGAATTGAATTGAAGTGATGCAGAGTTTTGCAAAGTTATCAAAAGTCATCAGCTTCACTCTCTCTTCCAGAGAAAGAGAGGTTATGAAACACTATGGTCAAATAGATGAATGCGAGAGGCTGGTATTTTTTTTAATTAAGGATGTAGAACATTTGTGGCTAATGGTGAGATCCAGAGTGTGACCATTTCTGCACCTGGCTGAGGTGGAGTAAAGTAAGGATTTGATAGGGGAATTAGTAGGCTAGGATATTTGAGGGAATGTGAGCAACAACATTGAAGCCCCCCAGTCCAAGTTAAGAAGAAGAGGAAGAAAGTGTCTCAGGTGTTAAACTCCTTGAGAAAGGAGGAAGATGACATCCACCATAATCTGTATACTGTGAAAATGTTCAATAGAGTGAACTCCAAAGGACAAAAGGATGTTGAGAGATGGTGGCAAAGGGGAAGTAGACAATATTCTGACTCAGCTTCCAGGATCAGTGTGTATGGGGGATGGAGGTGATCAAATGGAGGTGCAGCCAGGACTGGAGAATATGGTCAGGGTGGCAGTGGCATTTGGGGGAGGCCAAGGCTCAGTGGATCCACTGGAATGAGAATGAGTAGGAAAAGTCCAGAAGGAAAAGAAGTTCATTTATTATGAAAAGGGAATTCCAGAGAGTACAGTGGAAGGTATGGACAGAGTTGGAATAGAATGTGGGTAAAGTAGGATTGACAAGGCTGGGGGATAAGAAACTGAGGTAGGGTTGGAAGAGATGGAGATTAGGTAAAACAGGGAGAAGGGGAGTCAAAGGTGATGGGAGCTCTTGGAGTAAAGGTTGATGAATGAAATACAATATTAAGGGAATCACAAATATAGATAGCCCCATTTGCTTGGTCCTTTGCTGGTATTTCATTCTTCCACCAGATGCAACTTTCATCCCAGGGTTGTGGAAAAACAGACACACACACCTTAGGCCCACTAAATATGGGCATGCCTCTGAGAAGGGTGTGAACCCACAACAGCAGAGGCTTCTGGGAGTTCCAGGAACTTTCTAATGCTCAAGCCTTGACATGGGTGCCCAAGATGCTCACATCCCAAGTAAAGTCTTGCAGAGATAGATCCAACAAGAAGACTGGTGCCACCCACCCCCTCCTTTAGGGAAGTCCAACTAACTCCTTGCTCTTTGCTCTTGCCCTGAGCTTCCCAGGCCCTGACCTTGTGTTTACAGTATTATCTATCCTTAGAACTGAATTGGCTAAACATTTAGTAGGGGCCTGTTGTGGGCAAGGCTCCACATTCTATCTTGGGGACACAGACTGTGGAGAGGCTGGATAAAGAATGCCATCTTTCCCTCTCTTTTTTTCAATTCCTGGCCATCCTCACCCAAGGACCCAACTTACTAGCCACCTCCTCCAAGCTACCTTCCCTTATTCCCTTCCCTTCCATAATCCCCGCCCCCCCAAGCTTCATCTGGCCCTTAGTCTTCCAAGACGCTCAAAGTTCTAAGGATGACATGTTGACTCCTTCTCTCCCTACTAAGCTGTCTGTGAGCTCCAGGAGACCAGAGAGGTCTTCCTGGATTTCTGCATCTCCGAAACCCCTAGCCCTGGGGTATCCGCACACAGTAGGCTCTTGCTTAATCAATGTTTGTTGAATGAACACTAGCTTTAGCTTTGGAGTCCTGGCGGCAAGAAGAGGTCGGGTACTAGAAAGCCCTCAGTGGTATTCGCAGCCAGGTGAGGTCTCAGCTGCTTCTAGATAAGTCTCTTTCCCCTCCCAAACCTTTGCTCGAACTGCAGGGTGTGGGCGGGTAGAGGGGTGTTGCTTCTTGTCAGGAATAGGGCCCGAGCTCCTGCGGGGGAGAAAAAGGCTAGCTCATCCCTTCGACAATTGCATATTCATTCTGCACCACTAAAGGGCGGAAAAAAAAAAAAAATCCATGGTTCTGGCGCCCTCGCACCTGTTGTGGGGGGTGGGGGGATTGGGTGGGAGGGGGGGAGGATGACAGAGACAAGTCTCCACATCTCCCCAGCCCGAGACCTAGTCCTACACTGCTGGTAGCCTCCTTCTGCTCCCAGTCGCTGGGGGGAGGCGGGGGGGAGAAATCTCAGTTTGGGAGGTGCGAGAGCGCTCCAAGTCTGTCAGCGTCTTATTGCCCTTCTGTGGAGCTATTCCGAAGCCCCCTTCCCCCCGAAACTGTCCCAGCACTCCGAGGGGGCAGTCCAGGGGTGGGACCCGGATCGGGGTGCCGGGGGAGGAGTCTGGCCTCAGCTCCTGCTGGGCTGGGGCATCCCCGGGACCCGCTACAGGTTCTCAGCCCCAAGGGGAGAAGGGAGAGGGGAAAGAGGTTCTTTGGCCCGGGAGCCCGCGCTTCTGCTCCCCTGCAAAAAGCACTCTGGCTCTCAGTTCAGGGAATTGTTCTACACCCTGCAAAGTGTAACGCGGGTCGCCTGGAGACGGGCAAAGCGGACATTCCTCAGGCTGCCACAAAGTGGGACATTGTGTCGGGGCGCAGAGAGCCAGGGGTTCTTGGAGCCCTCCCTGCGGGGGAGTGGGGGTGGGGGTGGGGGGTAGAGACACAGAGACATCGAGGTAGGAGAACCCGAGCACAGGCTAGGCAGCAAGTTAAACGGGGGAGGAGGGAGAGAGAGAGAGAGAGAGAGAGAGAGAGAGAGAGAGAGAGAGAGAGAGAGAGAGAGAGAAGGTACTTAGAGACAAGGGAAAGACAGGACCAAGGGAAAAGGGGAGGAAGAGAGATGGACACTAAGTGAGACAGTAACAGGGTCAAAGGGAAGTAAGAGCAAGAAAAGGGGGAGGAAGAAGAGAAAGAAGAAAGTCAGCAAAGAAGAACAGAAGCAGTGAGAGGTGTGAGAAATAGAAGGGGAGAGAAAGGAGAGACCAATGAGGGAAGAGGAAACACGGAAAAGAAAGACAGAAGGGGAGGGAGTGGAAGGACAGACAGAGAAATGAAGGCTAGAACAAGAAATGCTGTCCAAAAGAGAGCTCTCCAGGAGCAGGTTGGAAGGGCCGTCTCAACTAGCATTTTGAGAAGGCAAAGGGGAAAATGTCCCTGAATCTTTCTGTCTCCTCCCTCCCCCCTCTGTCCTTCTGCCTGCTTGTCTCCCTTTTCCTCAAGATAGGATTGGAGGCTGGGGAGTATCTAGGGTTGATAATTTGACTTCTGGATTGAATGCTTTCTCCAGCAGTAGGTGGTGATGTAATAGGTACTAGGAAGATATAAATATCGGTGGCCAGGGCCCAGGAGCTATGGCTGGCTGCTAGGGGAGAGGCTCGCATCCTCCACTCACACGGGTCTTCTCTAGTTGAGATCCAAGTTCGTATCATTTCCCACTGCCTTCACTGCTTCTCTCTCTCTTTCTCTCTCCCTCCCTCCCCTCTGGGTTCCTCTCCGGGGGCTTTCTCACTGTCCATTTCTCTCTCCATCTCTCGCTCTCCTGTTCTTCATTCTCTCGCTGTCTCTGTCTCTCTCTGAGGTCTCTGCCTCTCTCTCTCTTTCTCCTGCCCCATGCAGCCGGGTTAAGGAGCCCTGGCGACTCTCTGGGGGCTGGCTGAGCTGAGAGCCGCTAGCCGAAAAGTTTATGAATTGGGATCTCTTAGCACGGGCTCGGTGTAGTCCTGCCCTCCCTCTTCTCCTTCTCTGGTCAGAGCCTGAGAAGAGCCCAAGCCGGGCAGGCGGACGGGCAGGGCAGGGCAGGGCAGGGGGTATTTTTAGAGTCATTGACTGCCTCCAGCCAAACCACGTGTGTCCCCCCTGCGAGCCGGGATGCCTCACCCCTCAGCCTTGCTGCCCGCGCTGCTGCTGGGACTGCTGTCCCCTTGGCCGGGCCGCGGGGGCCCTCTGCCCGCCCCCCACAACGACACACTGGACTGGCGCTGGGAGACCCTCTTCTCTCGATCCATGGCTCGGCTCCCCGGGGAGAGGAAGGAGCTGAACCGGGACGGGAACTATCTGCTGGGCATCAAGAGATTGCGCCGCCTCTACTGCAACGTGGGCATCGGCTTTCATCTCCAGGTCCTGCCTGATGGCCGCATCAACGGCGTCCACAACGAGAACCGCTACAGTGAGTGGCCGTCCCCGCCGCCCAGGGTTTCTCCTTCCATCTTCCTCTCCTCTCCTCTCCTCTCCTCTCCTCTCCTCTCCTCTCCTCTCTTCTCCTCTCCTCTTCTCTCTTCACCCTCTCCCCTCTTCTCTTCTCGCGGTTATCTACTCCCCAAGAGGAAGGTAGCTATGCTGGAAAAAGGAAGGCGCGATCCCCAACGTCGGCAGGATGGTGGGCCAAGAACTGGAAGGAAGAGACCCCTGTGTTTCTTGCGTTTTACTGCCGGGTGTCTCTCACCAGGTGGTTTCCTGGGAGGTAGGGAGTGGTGGATCCCAGTCCCCAACCCTCTTAGCCTGAGGGTGGCTTAAGCCCCTGGGCTGCTCAGCTGCCAGAGGCTTTGACCCGAAGTGCGAGAATGTCAGGAGCTAGGCAACTAGGGCCGACTCTGGAAAATATAGCGAGTTAGGGGGAACGATCGGACTGAGGGCTCCAGTCATAAAGGAAGTGACTTGTAGAGGGTCCCCGCAGGAAGGAAGCCTGGAGGAGTCCCAGGATGTTTTAGCCCCCATCTCAGAAGGCCACTATGCTATACACTTAGCACTAGAAGAGCCCTTAGACATCAGTTAGTTCAGTTCCCTACCTTTACAAGAAGGGGAAACTAAGGCTGCCCGGAGTTTTTCGAGAGACAATCTCTGGTTCCCGGGGTGAGGATAGAAAAGGAGGAACACTGGGGCCCAGGTTACAGAGCTGCTGTCTGTAGAGAGAGGGAGTGGAGGAGGCGCTGCTAAGAGCGATCTTTATCAGCCTAATCAGAAGGCTGAGTGTTGACCCGGGCCGTCAGCCCATGCAGAGTCCGATTGCTTCCCAGAGCCGCAGGATCCCGCCCTGCACTTTCGCTCTCCTCTCAAGGGAGAACTGTTCGCTCTCCTTGAGCCGGGCTTTGCCTGGTGCTCCTAGCCCCCGAGAAGTCCCGAGGGGCGCAGGCAGGTGTGTGTCCTTCCACTCCCACTCGGGGTGCAGTTTCTGCCAGGTCCTCCTCCAGCTCAATTCCTCTGCTCTCCCCTGCCCCCCCTCCCCCTCCCGCCGAACGTACAACCGCAGGATTCGGAGCCCTGTGAAACCAGTGGCAGCCCGGTGCCAATCGGCGGCAGCCTTGGTGGAGTCTGGTGTTAGGGGTGTTCTAGACGGGAAATGGCATGCGGACGACTCAGAATTAGCTTTCAGGTCAGGGCTCGGCCCGACAGGCCCACGGGGGCGAGCAGAGCGAGGCGAGCGCCTCCGGGTCCACAAGCAGTGAGGAATAGCCAGTAGGTTCGGCCAACCACCCTCATGTCCCGCCGCTCTCCCCTTCTAGGTTTGCTGGAGCTGTCGCCGGTGGAACGGGGAGTCGTGAGCCTCTTTGGCGTCAAAAGTCGTCTTTTCGTGGCCATGAACAGCAAGGGCAAACTCTACGGCTCGGTAAGAAACGGAGCTGGGGAGGGAGGCCAGGAGAGGAGGGGCCCGGCCCTGACAGAGGGCCTTAGAGACTTGGACCGAAATTGCTGGTTCCTCAATTCCAGCTTCCACTCACCTGTCCTGGCCCTAAGGTTTCTCAGACTCCCAGAATCCCTGAGCCTCCTCTCCAGACACGCTTCTCACTGTGTGGGTCTTTGTCTCTCTGTCTCTCTCCCTCTCTTTGGTCTCTTTCTCAACTGGCCGTTTCTCCTGTGTTTCCTCTATGTCTCCTGCCTGTTTCACATGGGCTACCCCCACCACAAACCAAGGGGAGGCAAAGAGGCAGATAGCCTAGGACAATGGCACAGAACTGGCTCTGGCTGACTGAGGGACCCAGAGCTTCTTCCCACTTGTCTCAGAGCCTCAGTTTCCACCTTCATCATTTGGACTCCTTGGTCTGGGTTGTGAGGAGGACCCCTATAGAAATGGGAGCCCCTAGGCCAGCCTTGACCTGGCTAGAGACATGGTAGGAGGCAGGGGGTGAGTCCCCAAGACCTCTCCAGGGACACATCAGGCTCCTAGTCTGGCAGCAGACACATAAACCTCACAGACGAAACTATATCTACTCTTTTCTTCCCCACCCCTCTCCTTTCCTCTTCCCTTCAAGGGAGTCAGTCTACTTCTGGGGATGACACTCCCACATGTCTGGTTCCTGCTATTTCTGCTTCTGCCCCCTCAAGGGGTGGGAACTTGAGCACCTGGGGACAGGAGAGGAAGGAGAATCTGACTGACCCACTCTTGCCCCCCAATTCCTCTCCCCTATACCAGGCTCCATGACTGCACTTGGCTCATGGGCCTGGGAGAGTAGTACAGCATCAGTTAGTGAGGGTCAGGGAATCACTTCCAGAGGGGGAAAAGGGGGAAGGGGAAAGAAAAAAGGAATATTGAAGGCCTGGGGAATGGTATTGACCAAGTGTTGGGAAGACTGCCCAGCTGCAGAACCAGCTGGTTGTTGTGTGTCAAGAAGGGTAGTTATGCTTTGGCCCCACCCCAACTGGACCAGGTGGGCAAAAGTATCTAGGCTGGGTTTCAGAGAGAGAAAAGACCCCCAGAAGTCATTTTAGCTGTAATCCCCAGTATTTAGCCCAGTACCTGACATATGGTATGTGTTTAAGAGATGTCCACTCATCCATCCATCCATGCATCTGTCTGTCTGTATATCTGTCTGTCTATTATCATGCCTTTTCCAAAGAGAAAGCTAAGGCAGCCAAGAAGGATTTAGGAGGTTCACCCAAGGCTTCCAAAGTTACTAATTATTTGGGTCTGGATTAGAACCCAAGTCCTTTGTCTCTGTCATCTCTGTCACTTACTACCTGCAACTCACTTAACCAGGTAGTTTTAGCTTTTTCATCTGGAAAACAGAGTCATTGGATGAGATAAGTTCTAAGGCTCCTTCCAGCTCTAAATCTGTGGTCTTATGATTCCTATCCAGGGCTCTTGCTAGTTCAATCTGAAATAGTTCAGTTCTGTCGGGGGGGGGGGGAGGGAGGGGGAGGGGGAGGGGGGGGCTTTGACCCTTGGAAGCTGCCCAGAGTCTAATTCCTTGGATGCATTCCTTATGGGTCAAGATCACTCTGATGTAAAGTCCCTGAGCCTGCCCTAAGCCAGGCTTTGGAGCCTATGAGCTGAGCCCATTCCAGCTGTGGTTCTGAGGGTCTGGGAGGAGCATTGCTGTCCATTGCAAGAGCCCTGACCAACCCTCTTGCCCCCTCCTCTTCCCTCCAGCCTTACTTCAATGATGAGTGCACCTTCAAAGAAATCCTCCTGCCTAATAACTACAATGCCTACGAGTCTCGGCAGTATTCGGGCATGTACATCGCCCTGAGCAAAAATGGAAGAACCAAGAAAGGCAACCGCGTGTCCCCCACCATGACTGTGACCCACTTCCTGCCCCGGATCTGAGTAAGAGGCTGCCAGTCATGGGCCTCCCCCGTGTCACCTCGGGAGGGATGACCAAGGCCGAGACACAGGAAGATGTGACTGGACCCATGGGAAACCAGACAAACTTGGTGCACTTTCAATAGAGACTTCTGCAGGAGCAGGTGTATGTAACATAGTTAAGTTAAGTATTTAAGTCTGTATATATTGCCACAAATTTATTTCTATTCTGTGGGTGTGTCGTTTTTGGAAAAGAAAAGAAATGAACAGAAAAGAGGGAAACCCCTCTTTGCTGGGACTGCTCTTCCTTGCCTGCCTCCTGTCACTGTTTCTCAGATAATTGTGGGCTGCTATTATCAACTATCCAGAGACTGAGGGAGCTGGGTTCTTCTAGACTCTCGCACCCCTGGGCTTGAAGGGCGCTCTGCTCTGTCCTCCGAATGTCTCCCTTGGTGTGCACAGGGCCCAAAAAAGCCTCGTTCCTCTTTCTGGCTCCTTGGTGGTGGGGATGGGCTCCCCCCTCCACACTCCCCTGTACCCTCAGTTGATGGCTGAACCCCATTTGCGCCCGGCTGCTACTTTGCAGAAGCTATCAGTTTCCTTCTGGTACAAAAAGTGCCCCACAGAAGTCCTACCCCGCAAATCTGTTTTTAGATCAGCCAGGGCTGACCTTTGAACTTTCCTCCAGGCAATCTTCCTTGATCTACTGCTGGGCAGCAGGGACCCTTGACAACTCCACAAACTTTAATTCTCCTTTTTCTAGATCAGCTACAAACAGTACAATTGACCTTATGCCTATAAGGAAGGGAAACTTCCTGGTAAAATCGACCTTGAGTGGGTGGGTGGGTAGGTGGGAGACTGCCTGGAAGGGGTTTAAGTGACCAACTGTTGTTTTTTTCTTTAACCCAAAGCCAAAGCCTTTTTTCCTTCTTTTCAAAATTTGTGATAGCTGCCATCCAGTCCCAACCACTGAATCAAGAGCATGGAGCAAGCCCTTGGATCTGATAGTAACTCTAGCCAGGACCGAGCCCTGGATTGGTCACTCAGACTCCCCTTTAGACACAGAGAAACACACAAGCCTGGAGTTGTCTCTTTTGCCTTTTTTTTTTTTTTAATGCAGTGTTTAGAAAGACTGCTTCTCTTCCTTCTGCCTCCTTCCCTGCTCCATTGATCATATGTCTACCTCACCAACACTTCAAAGCAAAATCTCCCAGGAAAGTCCAGGATTTTTGCTTTCCAGAGTTTCTCAAGGCTTTGGAGGTTGCAATCCCAGCACCCCATTTTTCCATATGTAGCCAAGAAGCATTCCACCGGTGTGGGCTACATCCCATCTGAACCTTGTCACGTTTGAGCTATCTTTACCCAGGGATTTACTTTTAGTAAGGATAATCATGGAGAAAATATTCGCAGACAGCTGTCAGAGGGCACTATATGGTCATTGAGTAACCCTATATTTTTCTTTATATATTTTTCAAATGGAAACTCTATTACTGGGGCAAAGACAGAAGAGGCAGAGGCAGAGGCAGAGGCAGGGGCTGGGGATGCTTAAAAAAGCCCCCACCCTCACCCCACCACCGCACAATGGCCGGTGGGGACATTTTAATGAATGAGTTTTTAGAGTTTATACAGAATGACCTTAGGTGGCTACCAGAAATGCCCTAAATGTTTATTAACTACTTGAGCTCTCCTAGAGGATGTTTGCAAACTGGCTCCCAAATTAACTTTATGGGTCCCGGCAGACAGCAAGACTATGGAAAATTTGAGTCTTGCCTTTTCTCTGTGACATTCTTAGTTTGGGGTGGTTGGTCTTTAAGGATCTATGTTTTGTTGCAATTACTTGCACCCCACTACTCTGCTCACTGAGCCCAGTGGCTTGAGGCTGCTTGTGTGGATCAGAACAGGAATCTATCATGTTTCTCAGGCCCTCGGAGGAGAGCAAGGGACAAGCCAAGCCTGGGCTCCAAGGGCTCTGGGCAAAAAGAGGTCTCTGCTTCCTGGAAGGCAGGACTGGATCCTTGGAGAATTCTGTTGTTTCCAAGGGGACAACCACACCCAAGCAATAATGAATTATTCTACATCTCAGATCACAAAAGCAGTCCTCCAAGTTTGCTGGCACATTGGTCCAGTTTTCTCAGCAATACCACACACACACACACACACACACACACACACACACACTCACAAATGAGAGAATCACCTCTTTTCATGGGGCTGGTACTGTCTGTGCCTTTAAAATACTGTTGTGCCATTTTTACACGGATGTGTGCTTGAGCTCTCAAGATTGACAAATATTTGCAGAATCTGTCTGTAGTTTTATACAGGTGCTGTCTTATATTGCAATGTATGTGCTATGCACAGGTAACAAGGAATAAATCATGATTGGTTACCACGGACAACAAGCTGGGCTGCAAATCCTTGGAGAGGGCATGAATGAATTCATTCCATGGCAAAGCAACCACCATGCAAAGAGGCAGCCCAAGGCTGGATATTAGGTAAAAGTGATCACAGGTTGAGGTGTCCAAAAGTGCAGTGGGAGGTGGGCTCTCTCCATCACTAGAGGTCTCCACAGCTCTTGCTGGATGACCTCTGGCCATGGAAGATAAAGCCATGGGATCCCAGGCTTAGAGCCAGAGGAGACATAGTAGAGGGCATCCTTGTTTTGGTGAGGGATGGATGATGCATTAAGGGCTGCTGAGGTCTCTTCTAGCTCCTTTTCGGTCTGAAAGTAACCTTCCTTTCTATGGCTTTGAGCCTGTTTTTCCTATACCAGGGGTAGAGTGTGTGCGCATGGCCTTGCCCACATCTCTATGGTCATATGGAGAACTGGATTATGTTGGTGAAGCTTATGTTTTATTCATGGGTCATAGATCTGGAGCTGGAACAGATGGATGAATGGATGGATGGATGGATGGATGAATGCGCATTTATCAAACATTTACCACATGCCAAGCAATGTACCAAGCACTGGGGACACAAAGACAGTCCCTGACCTCAAGAAGCTTATGTTCTAATGGGGAGACAGTGCACACCAAGACATGTAATGGCCCAGGAGAATTTCAGAAGCCACCTTGTCCAAGACCCCTATTTCACAGATGAGGAAACTCAGAAGCACAAAGGCTGGGGTGACCATGAGGGCTTGAGGGGCTGCCATCTGGACACTGGCTTAGCCTTGTTCTGATTGGCCCCAGAGGACAGAACCAGGAACAAGGGGTGGAAGTTGAAAGAAAAGCAGCTTTCAGCTAGTTCCAGGCAAACCCTCCTTGCAGTGAGAGCTGTCTCAAAATAGAATGGCCAGCCTTGATTGGAAGTGGGTTCTCCTTGGTTAGAGATCCTTAAATCAAGCCTGAGTGAGCCCTCCCTGGGGGTGTGGTTGAGAGGTTCTGAGGGGATAAGCTTCCTAGATTTGGAGGTAGAAGGGACCGTAGAGGCCATGTAGTACAGACCCCTCATTTTCTAGATAAGGGACCAAAAGGAGAGGTTCAATGATTTTCCCAGGGTCACAAAGGGTGTAAGGGGAAGAGCCAATACTTGACCCCAGATCTGCTGCCTTCAGAGATATACCATCACTGTTCTTCCTAACACTGAGATCATATAACCCTAATCAGATCCATTTGGATGACTTGGGCAGAAAAATCAAGGAGCTCTGATACTCAGGCTAAGGACTGGCACTTTTCCTGTGGTCCGTAAAAACGATTTGGGGTTTCTGAATATCCGAGATCCAGGAGGATGCAGTGATGACCTGATGTCCTAAAAGGAAAGATTGCAGTTTTGCCCCCTGGCCTGGCACCCTGGAGAGAGCTCACATCAAGAGCTTCTGGGAGCTGGACCAATCACACCCTGAGTTGGGTGAAGTGATACAATGTGAAAGGCCATGATGAATTGCTAGTCGCTAAGGCATCTTCTTCTCTCCTTGAAATCAATGACATGAACATTTCAAATCAAAAGGTCAAATCTATCTTAATGGATTTTTCTCTTTGGGAGGGTCCCCTGAAGACCCAAGGTCTGCTCTCCCTGACAGCCTGTATGCCTTTTTCATGGGGGCAGGTGTTGTGTTCCTCTGGTACCGCTGACCAAATCTGTCCATCCTTTACTAAAGTGGGGAGGGAAGCAGGATGGACCTGCCTTTCTTCCCATCCTCTTCCCCTCTCAGACTGACTTCTGCCACTCTCTTGTATACGCCAGCTTATTTATCAGCTGGTTCCCCCACTGGAGCGTGAGCTCCCTGAAGGCAGAAATTGTGTGTTTGCCTTTTCAACTGGTGAAAATGATGTACCTGGTCCTCTAGGATTCCCCCGGAGAAAGAAAGCTAATGGGGGAGGAGGGATGGTGCAGACTAGAGGAAGCTCAGGAGCCCAGACCCCAGGTTCAAGCGATGCCTGTCTCTTGCTCCCTTGAGTGTGACACCGCCTCCCTGAGATGCCATTTCATCAGCTGCCAGCTGAAGGGCTTGGACCAACTCTGGACCTATCCCTTAGGTTGAGATACAATCAGAGGCCATTAGGTTTGAAATGAGAAGTGCTTTTAGGGGCCACTTGGCTCAAGCCCATCATTTTACACCTAAGGAAACTGAGGCCCAGAGAGGGGGAGGGGCATACTCGAATGAATAGCCAAGCCAAGCCTCAAGCTCAGGTCTTTTGACTTGCTCTGTGTACACGTCTGAAGGGCCATCCCACCACCCTAGGAAGAGGGTTGTCTGGTGAGACAGGGAGGCTGAACAGAAAACTTCCCAAACAATCAAAGTTATCCAGAGGGTGTTGGTAGGTTCCTCCTCCCCGGTGGTCATTAAGTACAGGCAGACTGACCACACCTCAGGGCCCTTGCCAAGGGGATTTCTGGGGGGTGGTGGTGGAAGTAGAGCAGTAGGATAGAGAGAGCCTGGGATGGCAGATGGGAGCTGGGTTCAAATCCAGACTCTTAAACCAAGCATCTATGTGGGCAAAGTCACTTCACCTGAAGGGCCTCAGTAGCTCACTGTGATTAGGAGGGTGGAGGAGGGTTAGGTCGGCTCTGAACCTCAGACCCTGTGACTCGTTGCTTCTCTTCTATAGGCCCAGTTTGCTCATCTGCAGAATGGCAGGCTTGGGCTCGATGACCCTGGCTGCCTCCTGAGGGACCATGGGTTTCAGAAGGTTCTCAGATCCTGGCATTTCCCTCTGGCTGCATATATCCCAGAGTCCCCAGCTCCAGATCAGCATCCGTGGCTGTGAATTTCAAGCAAAGCTAGCCAACAGTAAATAGATGGAAAAGCCCCTGAACTTTGCCAAGTATTTTGACACTTTCAAAGCCGGTTGAAGCCTCTGAAGCTGATTTGTACTTCAGAGGTAATGTGATTAGCAAGGAGCTTGTAAGCAGCAGATGCAAATGGGCTCCCACCACCTTAATTCACTTTCTTTCACCTAAGTGAGAGGGCGTGAATGAGAGAGAGTAAAGGGCAATAAGGGACCTGGAGAGCTGTGGACCAGATGACTGGAGGTGGGGTGCCATGGGGGGAGAGGCCTGGAGGGCCCCCAGATCCAGCCCTCGGACGTGGGCCCCCATCAGCCTTCCTCCTAGTCTTCAGCAGAGAGGCTGCATCCTGGCCTTAGGGCTGGAGAGGACTCAGAGGATGGAGGAAGCAGCCCCATCAGTTCACAGGTGAGGAAACTGAGTTTCAGAGACATTCAATGAACTGCCAGGGTCACAGATCTCGTTCAGACCCTTGGCCCAGTGGAGTAGGGAAGCTGGAGAAAGAAAAAAAGGCATGTGACAAACCCTGAGATCCATTGTGCTCCCAGAAGAAGCTGCCCGAAGGGCAGACTAAGTGCCAGGCAGGGACAGAGCTCGCTCCTCCTCCACCAACGCCACTCCTGCCCCAGGGCATTTGAATTGTTGTTGTTCAGCCACGTCCGATTCCCAGTGATGCTTCTTGGGGTCTTCTTGACAATGATACTGGAGTGGCTCTCCATTTGCTTCTCCAGCTCATTTTACGAATGAGGAAACTGAGGCAAACAGGGTGAAGTGACTTGCCCAGGGTCACACAGCTAGTAAGAGGTCTGAGGCTGGATTTGAATTCAGGTCTTCCTGACTCCAGGCCAACACCTCTGGCCACCTAGCTGCCAGACATTTGGATTACTAGACCCCCAGAAGGGGCTCTTACATGTATATACGTACATATAGGTTTAATATAAACATATATGCTCACAGACCTAGTCTCCTTCTAGAAATTCTAGAGTTTCACACCAGCATTTTGAACTGGACACCTCATAGGTAAATTATACTTAGCGTGCCCTGAACAGACCTCATCCTTTTTCCCACCAACACCATGTCTCTTCTGAATGCCCCTATTGCCGCTCCAGATGCCACTGGGGCCTAGAACTGTCCTCCTGGTCACTCGGGTTCAAAATCTCTGCATCTTTCTTGATTCTACTCTGTTACTCATCTCACAGATCCAGCCAATTGTCAACTCATCGTTTCTGTCTCCACAAGAACACTTTCATGTGTCCCCCTTCTCTTCCCCTCAGACAGCCACCACACGAGTCTAGATCTCTGTCACCTCATGCCCAGACTGTTGATCGATCATCCTGGTTGATCTCCCTTCTTCAAATCTCCTCATCGCCAATCCACCCATCATTCTGATAGCAAAACATCATTCCCAAAGCACGGGTGTGACAGTATTACTCCCCAAAATGCTAGTTGCTTCCTGTTGCTTCTAGGAACAAATTCAAATTCATCTATTTGTCATTGAAAACCTTTCACAGCCTGGTCCCAATGGGCTTTTCCCTTCATGGGCTCTACAGTGTTCTTCCAGACTGCCTGTTTTTCTGTGTCTCATCTTGTCATCATTTGTACATCCCAAGTTCCTGGAATGTTGTCCCTCTTTATTTCTCCATCTTAGAATCAATCCTTCGGTTCCTTTAAAATTCAACTCACACCTTCACCTTCAGAAAGAAACCCTTCCTGATGCCTTTTCCACCTCCATCTACTAATATCTCTCCACTAAATTGCCTTGGCATTAATATCTCTTATATGTGCTTGTATGTGTATATATCATATATATACTCTTTCGAGATAGAATATAAGCTCTCTGAGGGCAGGGAAAATTTCTTTGTGTATGTGTATCTTTGTTTTCTAAGTGCTGAGCACAATTCTTGAGGTTCCCAGTAGGCATTTTTCAGGGAAAATTGAGAAGAAAGGAGTGTATGAGATAGACCTGTGCTTATCCTAAAACTTGGAAGCAAGACCAGCTGCCTTTTGGTTAAAATAAAATTTTAAAAATGTGCATTTTAGTGGAAAAGAAACTTTCCAGGAATTCTCTGGCTACTTGTGTAAATCAGGGGCTTTCCCAATCCCTGAGCTGAAGCATAAGCAAATCCAGGTCACACCTGAGAAAAGCAAAGGATTGATGACTGCCCCCTTAGCCAGGTCTGGGCGAGAGTTCAGCCAGTGGAAGGTAAACATAGACTTCTTCACTCCAGAAGCTCATAAACACTTGGGAACACAACTCCTATTCCATCAAACTTTATTTGTCTGTGCCTAGAAGGGGGCTGTTGAACCCCAGTGCCCTGACTTAGTGGGGGAGAGTGGCACTCAGCCAACAGATATCAAAGGATGGGAGATTTAGAGCTGCAAGAGACCTCCAAGGTCATGTGGCCTGACCTTTTCAAGTCCCAGGTAGAGGAACTGAGGCACAGAGAGCAAAAGGGACCAGACAGAGAAGGAAGTGGAAGAAGCAGGTTTTTAATGTGGCTGCTCTGATTCTGAGTCTAGGACTACAAACTGCACCCTGCCTGTACTGCAACTGAGGTATTTAGAATCCTGAGTTGTCAGAATGGGGGAAAAAAAGCTACAGAGACCACTCAGAATAAGTAGGCACAGAGTGGGAAAGGGTCTCAGCTCCCTAGGGACCATACCAAGCAGTCTGTGTCAGGACTTCAAGTAAACTACTCTGGCATTTCCACTCATCAAAGCTCACTATAGAAATTATCCAATTAATATCTTACAAAAGCCACTTAGGTAGTTAGGACTCCCTTATTTACAGTTAGGAAAACTAAGACTCAGAGTGGTATCTGACCTTGGGTGAGTCATTCAGCAAAGCCAGAACCAGACCTCCAGATTCCCTTATCCTAGATAGGGTCTATTTCTTCTACACACAGAATTCAAGAATCTTGGAGATAGAAGGGAATGTGAGATCATGGAGTCCAGTCCACACCTAAACAAGTGGTCACCTTTGCTTGAAAACCACTGGGAAGGAGGAGCCTACTCCCCTGAGGCAACCCCATCCACTTTGGAACAGTCCAGTCATTGTTAGGAAGATGACTTTTACATGAAATCAAAACCTTACTCTAGGTCATTTCCCTCTATTATTCCTGGGTCTACAGTTTCATGATTGGCCTTGTGACACTTGCAGACATCTTTCCTGTCCTTCCATCTTTATTGGTGAGGTTGATTTTTGGACCATAGCATCAGACTTTACATTTATTGTTATTACATTTCATCTTATTTTATTTGGTCCCAGGGTCAGGACCAAATAAAATCTAGACCCTGTCTCTAAAATCTGGATCTTGACTATCACCTAGAGGTTTAGCCTGACCTCCCAGATTAGTGTCATATGGAAAGTTGAAAAATAAGCCTTCTTTGTTTTCACCCAGTTCCTTAATAAAAATGTTAAACAAGCCAGAACCTAGGGTGGATCTCAGGAACTCTCTTCCAATTACTCCCTTCATGTTGATATAGAGCCATCAATGATCAACTCTTTGGGTTGGTTATTCGGTTGCCTCAAAATCCATCTAAGTGTGCTCTCTTCTGCTTCACATCTTTCCATCTCATTTACAAGAGTAGCAGGGGAGCCTCTGTCAAAGTCTTTGCCAAAGTATAGATGAAGAGCTCTCCCTAAAGCATCATCCCAACCCACTAGTCTCTGAAGTAGCAGACATCAAGAGGAAACTCCATACGGTGCTCACAGAAATCTAAAATTGGTGCTTACATTGATCTTCTTCAAGTGTGATGCCTCGGAAACATGAGCAGAGACTGTCCTGCTCACCTCTATCCTCTCATGCCTGCTGAGGTCACCTCTGGGACAGGTGATTCTTGGAGGGTTGACCCCCCCAAGAGGAGGTCTTTGGTCTCTATGACTTCTGCTATCCTAACCAAGAAACAGAGGATAACTAACCCCTGAGTAAGCATATGAGCAGGAAAAGCTGGCAGAAAGGTCCACAGAGATGGCCACTCAGAGGACCTCGTGTGAAATCTCAGAACTAAAAATAGCCCCCTGGACTTCAGAAGAATCTCCCCAACAGCATTTCTGGTACTCACCCAACCTCTAGGGATGGAGCATTCGTTTCCTCACCAAGCAACTCTTTTCAATTCATTCCAGCAAGCACTGATTTGGTGCCTTCTATATGCAAAGACAAAAATAAATAAACAGTGCCTGCTGCTGTGATAGGTGATGGATAGGAAGACAGGATAGAAAACAGTCCCTGCCCACAGGGAGCTTACATTCTCTGGGATCGTAAGCCATTGTTAGGTTGCTCTTATCATTAGAAAGCAGAGTGCAAATCTGCCTTCCTGGGTTCTGGACTCAGAATCAACGTGGGACAAGCCTGTCCCTTCTTGAGATGACAGCCCTTTGGGTCCTGGTGTTTCCTGTGCCCTAAGACTTCTTGGTGTGGAGGCTTTGACTTTCTGCTTGAACACAGACCAGCCTCAGGTCTGTTTTTGTCTCTTGCCCCTCACTGAAATAAATGTTCCACCTCTCACCGGGACCTTCTTTCTTTCCCTCTCTCTGTCCTTCTCTCCTCATTCAGGTGGCAGACAGAAGTCTTCTTGCTCAAGACTGACCCTTCCAACTCTCCCTGGTCCCATTCACTTCTGCCTAGTCCCCTGGATCCCCCCCTTCCCACCCCCACCCTTAACCAAACCAGGGATTACAGTCAAGCTGGTAGAAGACTCCCAGAGTCTCCCCATTGAACACATTGGTTATGGGTGCAGGACTCCCCAGGTTCTACCCTGGTCCATTGGAAGCCTTGTTCTTTCAGCTGACTCCATCCCAGGTCCTCTGACTGGGCCTCCTGGGGCCTCCTTTTTATTATGCATCCAAGCAGATAACCCCGGGGAGGGGGAGGTGAGGAGAGGGTTTGACAAGTCCTTAACAGTAGTTTGGTCTCCAAAGTCAATTAGCACCTGCCCCACCAAGTAACAGAAGGTGCGTTTCCATGCAGAGAGCAAGGGTCTGCCAGCCAGCCAGCCAGCTTCTTTTTCCCCCTTCCCTGGGCCCCATCCATGTCCACTAAACTTCTGGAGCGCACATTGATGTCGTTTTTCTCTCTTCGATGAATGCCTGGCTTATTTTCTGGCTTATCAAGGGCACCCACCACATTCGCTGGTGAGCTTGGAGACAATGGAAAAACGCGTGGAATTTCCCCCTCAAACTGGGACCCTATCCAGCATGGAGGCTCTTCAGGCCAGGCCTGCCCAGGCTGCCCTAGTCTCCTCCCCTGGCTCCTCCACAGGAAGATCTCAGACCAGAGTCCAGAGGCCCACAGTCCCCCAAAGCACCATGGGCATTGTTTTAGAACTCTGGTGGGAAGTAATTGCAGTCACTGAAGGTTTCTTCCCCAGTCCCTGCACTATGGAGACGCTTCCACGAAAGTCTGCTGGGGCCAGTCCATCAGGGATTGCTAAGCACTTACTGTGTGCGTAGGCGCTGTGCTGAGAGCTGGGCCCCTCACCTGTTCATCCCTTGGTAAATGGACACTAGCTGCATTTCTAGAGCCTAGAGCCTGGCTGGAGACCAGCCCAGGGGCCCAGGACCAGGAGAAGCAGACCTGAGCCAAGCCTCCTGTCCCTTAGCATTAGCTATTGGACAAATCACTTAACCCTCTTGCTCCTTGCCATCTCTATTGGCAAAATAATACCTGGCAGCTCAGGGGCTGTTGTGATCCCCAGGTAATTCATGTTGGTAAATCCCTTTAAGGGCTTCAGATGAAAGCTTCCAGAGGAATGCAGGGTATTATTTTAAAGTAATGCTCCAACTCTGCCGCAGAAATTGTTAGAAGAGAGTGAGCAAAGTGTATTTTTGTCTTCTCTGTTGCCAAGTAGTCCAGTGCTCCACCCATCACCCAGCTCTGAATGAGTAAAAAAAGCTTTAATAAAGCCCCTACTATGTGCAGAGATGGCAGCAGGAGGCATGGAGCCCCTCATTCCCCTCAGTTGCTGATCCTCCAATCCTGGCTCTTGTGCTAGGGACTCACTGCCGGAAGCCATGGAATTCAACCCCTTCATTTTACAGAGCACAGATTCTAAATGATTTCTCCACTTCTCCAGGGTCACGTGGCTAGTGAGTACATTGGGGATTGAAACACAGACCACCACCCCCCACCCATGTCCAAGGTCAGCTGTCCATCATGTTGCCTTTCCTACCAAGCACTGAAGTTCTTTCTCTCTCCCCTTCCCCTAAGCCCTTTGAACATAGAGGGGATTGTCCTCTGTGTCACTCAGGACATTCTGTCTTCAGTAGGTCCCTATGACTCTAAAGGACAAGGCCCAAACATTTTGTCCTGGCACTCAAGGCTCTCTAGGACATGGTCCTAGACTTTCCCTAGCCCAGAGTCTCCTTCATGGGATGGTTTGTTGACCAATTCAGCCTGGCACTTTAAGCTGCCTCCCCTGGTCACAGAATTCAAGAGTGGAGACTCTCTTCAACAATAGTGATTTTTAAAAGGCTGTGATCAGCATTGGTGGACAGTTCTTCCCCCCTCAACCCTCAAAGCATCTGGGAAAGTGAGGAAGAAAAAAAGGCTGGGCTATGTCCCAGTGTTTAAAGGGCTGTTTGGAGGGAGAAGGATTATCCATGGTTGGCATGAGGGGAGGTGGAGAGAGGCAGGTGGAGGCTTGAGGCAAGGAAAGTCTTCTTATCTACAGAGAAGGAGGAGCACTTCTGAATCTGGAGCCAGGAAAACCTTCACTCAGATCAAGACTCTCCTTCCTAGCACTGAGACCCTGGCAAGCCACTTAGCCTCCATTTCCTTATCTCTAAAATGGGGGTGACAAGGACAGCCCCAACTTCACAGGGTTATCAGAAACCTCAAATGAAAGATACTTTCAACCCCCAGAGTAATTTCTAAGTGTTGACTAGTTACTTAAGGGGACTCTTCAGAGAAGGTGCTGCAGGGAGAGAAGGTGCTGCAGGGAGAGAAGGTGCTGCATTAGTGAAGGGAGTTTTCTCACCTGGGAGTTCTATATCAGTAAAATCCCAGTCCAGTCCCTATCACCTCACCCTAGAATTGTCATTCTCATTCCAGTCATCACAGATGTAGACTGTGATTTGGGGGACCCTGGGAAGCCTCGCCTGCCCCTTCCCAAAATCTCACCAGTCCTTCACTTATGGTGGAATTTACACTATCTCTAATTCCCTTTCTGGGTTTAGCTTTTGCTTGCCTTTTAATCTGTAAATTCTCTGGAAGAGGTTAATAAACTAACACCTTCTTGTGAATGACTATGTCTGTGGCTTTCCACCCCAGCAGGGGGGACCAGGGTGCATCAGAGTCCTGAGGGTCTGGGGCAGAGCATTGCCATAGAGGGGGATGACCTGGGGCAGGACTGAAGATAAACTTCCCAGCCTGGTCTGGGTTTCCGTCCCTTAACAATCTTTGGAGGTCTTTAGGACCTCACAGTTGTGATGACCATTATTACAGAATATCAGCATTTATGAGCTGGAAGCTCCCTCGACGGACTGTCCACCCCCAACAAGAAGCCAGAGAGTCTCTGCTAGAAGTTCTAGTGAGGGGGAGCTCACTACCTCCCAAAGTAACCCAGTGTACCATGGGTAGCTCTCACTGGCATCCACTCATATCCCATCAAAATATACCTTTCTGGCACTTCTGCCTGTGGTTCCTTGTCATATGCTCTGGGGCCCATCCTAAAATATCTAAACCACTCTTCCCTGGGACAGCGCGCCAGATACTTGAGGATGTTGCCATGTTCCTTCTGAATCTTCTCTCCAGGCTGAATGTTGAATGAATAAATGAAGGAACAAATGAATGAAGGAATAAGAAAAGCATTTAAGTGCTTACCCTATGGCTAAGCATACCCTTGAGTGTAAGGCTCTCATCTTCCCTCAGCCCTCTCTCCAAGTGTACTTCCTTATCCACAGCCATCCACAGCACACTTGTGATGGAGGTCCCCCTGGAACAGGAAGCTGAGTCTGGAACACGGAGGGAGGTGACTTGCCCAGGTCACCCAGATGGTAGGTGGTGGCACCAGGATGATCATATGTCTTCCAACTCCAAATTCATGAGCCTTCCAGTGCTCAGGCCTTCCCTCAGCTGCAGAATCAGGATCCTGGCTCTCAAGGCAACTCTTGTCCAGTTAGCCAGCCCATAAACATTTTTAATGCCTATGCCATGCCAGACACTGTGCCAAGAACTGGTCCAAGCCCCTTACCTTACAAGAGAGGAAACTGAGGCCCAGAAAAGGGAAGGGATTTTTCACTGTATCAAATCTTTGCCTTAACCAAAAGGCATTAAGGATGGGATCATGGAGAGAGATATCTGGGGTACCTGACTCTAAGTGACTGCTGTGATCCCCATTCCACAACGTGTGTGTGCATGTACATGCACACATGACACAGACATACACTCACATAGATGCACACACTCACATAGACACAAATATTCACACGAGAACACACACATACACTCACACATACACACGCACACACTCATACACAGAGACACACGCTCACACACACTCAACACACTCACACACACACACACTCACACACACACACACACACACACATACATGCCTATACCCAAACAGATGCCCCAAAATGCTGGGACCAAACTTGCAGGGGAGGTGAGTGCCTCAAAGGCATCCCCTCCCCCCCCCCCCCCCAGCAGCTGCCAGGGCAGCAACAGCACTGAGCTGAGGTTGGAGCATTAATCTGACCTAAGGAGACACATAGCTTCTGTGTCCATATTCTCTGAAGTCCCTGCTTTTAAAAATAAATAAATAAATAAATAAATCAACGAGCAGATCGAGGCACCTCAGCAAAGGAAGGAGAAAGTTAAGAGGGGGAGTTTCGGGACTGTCAAAGTCAAAGGAAGAAAAGGGGGCCCAGAGAGTGACATGTGTCCTGGAGCTGCTTTGTAAAGCCAGCTGGGGATGTGGCTGCCCCGTCTGTTTGGGGGAAGTGTGCAGGTTTCCAGATGTTTCACTATAAAGCATCACACATCAAACGAGTCGAAATTCAAGCCCATTACCTGCCTGCTGCCTTTATGTCTTATTTCAAAGGGGAATCAGCCAAACTCTCCCTGTAATCATGATCCCTCTTGAAGACAAGTCTTGAATGGACTGTGAGGAAACAGGGCACAGAAGCCACCCGCTCTGCCCTGGCTGGACAAGCCCTGGAAGCTTCCTGTGAAAGGCCGAGCCCCTCGAGCCCTTTGTTATTCTAGGAGAGCCTGAGGGGAGAAGGAAGGCACAGGACATCCCAGGCCAGGGAGTTGCAGCTGTTGGATTCCAACTCTCAACAAACTCTTGGATGCCAAAGCAACCAGCTTAATAAATACTTGTTTCTAGATTCCTTGATTGATGGGACTTTTTGTCCAGCAGGGATATTTGCAATGACTGACAGCTGAGTCTTGGGGGACACTGGTGGATAGAGAGAGGTGCTAACTGACACTAGTGGGGCATTGGTCTCCCAAACAGTAGGGGTATTCAGAGGTATCCATCTACTCTTGGGGCCCAGAGAAGTGGACTTGGAAAAAATACCATGTCTGGGAATCTCAAGGTTGGGTTATCTCTCATCCTGAATAAAAATTCCTGCTACAATATAATAGCAGCCCATCCTATTTGTTGGAAAGCCTCCAATGAAGAAGGACCCCTTGTTATCCAAAGCTGCAATCCCCACTTGTATGATGCTCATTGTTAGAAAGGCTTCCTGACCTGAAGCTTGAGTTGGCTTCTGTTAGTCTTCCCCTTACCCTTCCTTGCTCTGCCCTCCAGGGCCAAGCAGTACAAGACTAATCCCTTTTCTACAAGACCACCCTTCAAATACTTAGGAGACTCCTCTCTTATCCCCCTGCCCTCCAATGTCCCAGGTGAGAAACTTTACAAATGGGTGTGGGCTCTGATGAAATGGTGACTCCAGAAGCCAGTCATGGGACCACAGATCTGAGAACTCAAAGGGACCTTGGAATCATCTGGGTCAAGCCCGTCCTTTGATAGATCATGGAGCTGAGATCCAAAAAGGAGAAATGATTTGCCCAGTGCAACAAGTAACAGAACCAGCATTTGAGCCCTATTCCTCTGGCCTGACTCTACATCTAGCCTGCTCTGCCTCCAAACCGGGGAGAACCCCATGCTTTGAGATCACTTAGAAGGATAGAACAAGGACACATTCCTGTGACTCTACAAACACAAAGGATTTTCAAGCAGAGCATGGGACAAGTGGAGGCATAAATGAGCATGTGGTACTTTAGAGGTCTGTGGGGACAGAAATCCTCTGCACCGAAAGCTGGGTGTCCTGAGGTATTTCCTTGACAAAAAAAAAAAAAAAAAAGAGTGGTGGAGTTGATAGGCAGGTTGGTGCAGTGGCTAGGGCTGGAGAGTCAGGCAAGAGATCTGGGTCCTAGTCTTGGTTCCACCCCTTCCCAATGTAACTTTGGGCAAACCTCTTCTCTTCTCTAGACCTCAGTTTCCTGGTCTGTCAAGAAGAGGACTGGACTAATTGGTCTAGAGGTGCCTCCTAGCTCTGACATACCGGGATTCATAATACTCATGTCAATTTCCTAAACCATTTAGACCCCTGGACTTTAGCCAAGTCTGGAGGCAGATGAGGAGCAGTTGGATTTTTCCTCTAAATTCTCCGTAGTTCTATTCACCTTTGACCTCTCCTGGTGTTCAAACAAGGGCGCCAAGCCCCTCCTGTTAACATATCCCTGCAATGGTTGCATGTTAATGGGACTCTCCAAGTGGACTCCTAGGCCCGCAATTTAAAAATGAATGGGAACCAGGGAGGTGTCCTGGGGATGAAAGCAGCAGTCCAACATGATGAGGGGTAAATGCTTTTTCCAGAGTTCTTTGAAATGAAAGTGACCCAAAAGTTGGTGCTAACCCATTGCCACCCCCGAGAAGAAGAAAAGAGAATGTCGAGAAATCTGTTTCCTCCTCTGTGGCTTGGGGGTGGGGGTGTGGCGCTGGATAGGAATTGAGGATAGGTTAATTCTAGTCATACATTTGGAGCTTGAAAGAACTTGAGAGGTCATCATGTCTAATTACCCCTTTTTTGTATAGATGAGGATACTGGAGCCCAGGGACGTTAATTAACTTGCCCAGGGTCACACAGATTGCAAGGATCAGAAAGGCGAGCTCAACCCCTGTTCTCTGACTCCACTTCCAGGGTTCCTTCCACTGGACAGGGAGCCTTTTCCATCCCAAAGTTCTTTGATCTCATTAGATGTCTTTCCAGATATATCCAAGTCCATTTCCTCATTTGAAAAACTAGAAAGTTTGGAATGAACTTCACACCTTTCAGAGTGAATACTTGATGTGGAAGAGAAATGAAGAAAGATGGAACATAGAAATTGAAATAAAGACAGCTGTAAAAATAAACAACTGAGTGCATTGGCAGTGAGCTCAGGCTTTGTGGTGGCAGAGGGAATTCTATTTTTGAAAGGTCATTCCTTCACCCCAGCATTCCTTCTCCATGCTCGCCCGCCTGCCGATTGTGCCCTCAAAGGTCTTTATTCTTCTTTTCTTGGCATACTCCACACAGTGACTGCCATAGATAACGGGACTGCTTGGTCAAACAGATGGATGGTGAAAAATCCCCGCCACTGCAAAGAGAAATGGGATTATCGAAACCGTGAGCCACAGGTTGGCCGAAGCGGGATGGAGGAGAGCAGAGCAGAGTGGTAAGCTTAGAGAAGATGGAGATGTGCGGCGGTTGGGTGAAGGCAGGGACATAAAGACAGCATGAGAATGGACAGGTAATGCAATATCTGTGCCTTTTGAGGGTGGCTTCCAAATGAGTCATTTATGATCTAAATTAATCCTTTACTCAGTACTTTATAGGGAATGCAATGTGGTGGCATCTACAGAAGCCAAAAGGAGAAAGGCTTTTTCCTGGAGATTACAACCTAAGAAACATTTGTGAAGCACCTACTAGGAGAAAGTCATTGGATTGGGTGGTGAGAAAACACCAGAGATGGTACCATCTCTGCTTTCCTTCAAGAATCTTACAGTCTAATGGAGAGTGTAGGGTAGGAAAGATACAGAGGCCAATTTAGAAAATGCCCAGTGAATGGAGGCCAAGGTGCATAGTTGAATTGAATTCTTCAGCTTGTGGCTGCCTCAGTTTCCTCCCTTTCCCATTTGGACTCTTTTGTATGACTCTGGGAAAGTGGTTGAATCATCAATCCATTTCAAAGCCAGAAAGCATCAATGACTTATTTAGGCTCCTTTCTATCAGTAAATCCCCCACAAATGCAATACCATTGTCAACAGGGAGGCTAAACTCACTTTGGCTGAAGTCCCTATGGGTCCCCATGGTTACTCCAATGACACATGCCTGTTATTTAGTATAACTGATCCCTATGGCAGCTTGGCACAATGGGGTGAGTGCTGGACTTGGAGTCTAGATCTCTGGAAGCTAATTCTGTTTGATGTCTGAGCATATGACAAAGTAGTCACCCTGTGCCCTCCCAATGCTCAGTCTGTCTTTTGTGAAACCATCCTAAGGATCAGACTCTTGTCCACAAGGGTTACTATTCACTAATTCCCCATATCACAGCCTTATGGAAACAACACACAGATGTTCAAGCACATATAATCACCTTGGGTCTTTCAAGGGTAGGTAGTCTAAGAGCCCTGGTTTTGGAGGCAGGAGAGCAGGGTTACAGTCCCAACTTCAAAGCTTTCTGGCTGTGTGACACCACACAAACTTCCAAACCTCTCTGGACCTTGGCTCCTTCTTCTATAAAATGAATAACATTATACTCCTACCTACTCTGCCTACACCAGGAGAGGTCATGGAGCCAAATGAGATCATTCAAGCAAAAGAAAGCCTGATGTACTTCTTAGTTATTTCTATCTTTCACAGAACCTGTGATGTCCTCAATGTGGTTAGTCCCTCCCCTGATGTGGATGAGATTCATCTATCCCATGGTGATCATTTGATTGGGATCATTGATCCCACCAATCTTCCGTGGGATCCAGCTAGAATCCTGGGGGTTATCCTCTAGATCTCTTGTGTGGACACTCACAGAGTTCTAGGATGCACATAGTAAGCCCTCATGCTCAGACCAATTGATTTAATTTTCTGGCCATACGTGTCTCCAGTTACATCCCTTTCCCCCCTGCTCCTACAAAGTTCTTTGTGGGTCAAATGCCCCAGCCTAGTCACATCCCCATACTTCTCCATGGCTTGAAACTTTACTGTGTCAGCTACAATATATTCTCATAGAGGCTTAATCAGTTCTTGATCATACTAGACACCTACCACCCTCTCAATAAGATTGTCATCAATCATGTTCACATCCTTCATCTTAGGTCATACCCTTCATCTCTCAAGACCACTACCTTCATCCATCTGGGTCAAGCTCACCAGCATTTTAGGGGTGGGGGTTGGACTGGGTCTGTGAGTTCATTGGGTTGAGAACCGGACATGAGAAACTCCCTCTCCTGATGCAAGTTTGCCCCTGTTCTCCAATTTAGGGCTTAGAGAGCTGCCTGAGGCATTGAGAGGCCAATGGACTTTCCCAAGATCACACAGCCATCATGTGTCCAAGGCAGAGCTGGAATCCAGGCCTTTCTGACTCTGAGGCCAGCTTTGCCTCCTAGCCCATAGCTGCCTCTTTCATATTCACCTTCATCCCCAGATCTCACGCATTCAGACAACAAACATAGTTGTCCCCACCTGTTTAGTATCTTTGTTAAAAAAAAAAAAAAAATGCCAAGTCTGGGCAAGGTTTCAAAGCATCTCTAGTGAGGCCTGCAGAATTGAAAGACAAAAGAGGAAACAGTTTCCGAGTCAGAATCCCTTCCTTTAACCCTCGTGGAAGACACCAAGCCCTCCCCCTCCCCTTCTCTATTACCCATGGAGGGCAACACCATCCTCGAAGGCCCTTAGGCTCATAGTCTAGGAATCATCCCTAACTCCTTGCCTTCTCTCACCCCCTCCCCACCCCCTCCATATCCAATGTGGTGCCAAGGAGTGTCAATTTCACCTTTGCAACATCTCTCTTTTTCCCCTCTGCAGAGTCTCTCCAATCCGCTCCCTTCAGCGTGTCCTCTCCTTTGACACTGCACCAACTGTTGCACAGACATTCATCCTCTTACCTGGACTGTCACCATAGCTGCTGGGGGGGGGGCTGTCTGCCTCCAGTCCCTTCCCTCTCCAGTCCATCCTCCATTCAGTCACCAAAGGGATTTTTCTAAAGGTCAGGTCTCATCGTGTCACCCCCTGCTCAATAAACTCTAATTGCTCCTGATGGCCTCCAGAACCAAAGAGAGAAGGCTGTGCTTGGCTTTTAAAGGCCCTTTCTAGCTTTCTTCTTCCTAGATTTCCAGCCTTCTTACTTACTTCAATCCCCACCCCTCACCATATATTCTGTGATCAAGTGACACACATCTCCTCAAGAACAACACTGGATTTCCAGACTTCAGGCATTTTCTTTGGCTGTCCCTCACCCCTGGAATACTCTCCTTCCTCAGATCTGCCTCCCAGCTTTTCCTGGCTCCCAGCTAAAATCAATCCCACCTTCTAGGGAAAGCCCTTCCCCAACCTCCTTTAATGTTAGCACCTTCCTTCCATCTGCCATTTATTCTGACCAGCGCGGGTTTGTCAATGCCTGTTGGTTTTTGGTGGCCCATGGGGGAGGCTGTGAGCCCCATGAAAGCATGGACTTGGCGCCTCCCTTTGCATCTCCAGCACTTCACAGAGTGTCTCACATGTAGTAGGGTCTTTATGAATGCTTGCTCACTTGCCTAATGGCTTATTGCTGCTTCCATCAAGTTTGAAAGTTATTCAAAGTTGTTTCCCCTCTAATGTCATTACTGTCACATGGATCTGCCATCCACCCCTGCCTCAGTTGCTCCATGTCTCCCCTTCTCCACTGAAACCACCTATTTCCTCATGTGCTTAAGACATGATAATTTTCTGCTAACTTTGTGGGCCAGTTTGCTTAATCATCGAGGCCCCCCCCTCGCCTCCCCCTCTGCCCAGGATACACCCCTCCTAAGTTCTTCGAGTGGCTTCCATGAAAAGGGCTGCTCCAAATGGTTCATATGTTGTTGTCTAGAAAACACCATCGTTTTGTTTTGTTTTTAACTGGGTGATAGTGCAGGTTAAAGGTTTCATCTTGTTTGATTCCTGGTGTTTCTTTGTACTTTGAGGCTGTGGTCTAGAGGCATGTTAAGAGACAAAGATTCTTTAATTGAAAAAGCAAAAAAAAAAGAAAAAAAAACCCTTCGTAAAAATATCTTCACCCTGATGGAATCTGAATGCAGATCAAAGGACACTATTTTTCACTTTCTATGTTCTTTCATTTCCCCCCTTGGGTCTGTGTCTTCCTTCACAACATGACTAATAGGGTAGTTAATTTGTGTTGCAGGATAGCAAATTGCTCACTGTCTGGGGCAGTGGTTCTCACCCTTCCTAATGCCGAGACCCTTTAATACAGCTCCTTGTGTTGTGGGGACCCCCAACCATCACATTATTTTCCTTGCTACTTCCTAACTGTAATTTTGCTACTGTTATGAAACATAATGTAAGTATCTGATATGCAGGATGTATTTTCATTGTTACAAATTGAACATAACCCACAGGGTGAGAACTGCTGGGGGAGGTGAGGGAAGGAGAGAGAAAATTCAAAACTCAAAAACTGTCAAAAATGAATGCTAAGAATTGTCTTTACATATAACTGGGGCAAGTAAAATATCTTGCCAGGAACCTTCCTCTGCTCCTCTCCAGAGCCTGGGGATCCCGGCCACAGAAACCTGCCCATCACAGCTTAATCTCCATATTAAGACAATTTCACTTCATTTTATTTTCTTCTTCTTCTTAATTTTTAAAAATTATTTTTCAGGTACAGATTTCTTAGAGGGGGCAGAGGGCGAGACCCAGTGAGAAATACAGGAGCTTTAAAAAATAAACTTCATCAATGAACATGCATCTTTAAGAATACCCTCCTGCCCATCATGTTTCCATGTGTCCACTGGTAGAAGGTTGTTTGTGCTCGTGCTCACGTGAGTGTGTGTGTGTGTGTGTGTGTGTGTGCACATACACACTCACATGCACACCATACACATACTCACATACACTCATACTCACACACTCACAAACACACACACTCATATACTCACACACACACTCACACACACTCACACACACACACACACTCACACACACACATTCTCACATATGCACACTCACATGCACACACACACACACACACACACACACACACACACACACACACACTCCAGTCAGACTGGTCTCTCAGACCCCCAAACATGCCTTACATTTCTGACCACTTATTCCAGGTCACCTTCCTGGCCTAGGATGCTCCCCTCTCTTGGGACCAGGGAGACCTGGGTTTGAATCCCACTTCAGATACCTAAATGGTTACCTGGGGAAGTCCCTCTGAGCCCCAGTTTCATGATCTGTGAAGTGGAAGTTATAATGGCACCTATCTCATACAGGTTCAGATGAGTTCATGTATGTGACATGCTCTAGAGACAGGAGCCCCTCTCTTTATTCCTCATCTTTCCTAAGCTCCCTATACTCTCCTGTCCTTCAAAGCTTCCCAGGCCCTTCTCCTAGCTTTGTTTCCCTGGCCTGGCCTGACCCTTTTCTAGGCCTCAGCTCTCTATCTCCGCTAGCCTCCAGTACTTTCCAGGATTCCTGGGCCAGCTGGTGGATTTTAGGCCCGGGATCTCAGGGCCTTCATGTCAGCTACAGAGACAAGGCCAAAAAAGACCTCCTCCCCTCGCTGCAGGGTCATCCCATGTGTCTATCACATAACTGGTCATTTAGCATCAGAAAGTTGATCAGAGCTCAGCCTGGGGAGCCACCTCTCTCCTAATGGGCCCCCTGCCTCAGCCAGGGACAGGGGTCCTTTGAAGAGGTTCTTTATGGTAATGGATGTTAATGGGGAGCAAGCCCCCCCAAGAGGCCCAGGGTGTCCAGGTAGGAAGCCCCCAAGAGCTAATCTAATTACTCGAAAAAACAAATTACTTTCAATCACTAGGCGGCAGATAAGATCTCCAAGCTGCTGACAGCCTAGGACGCCCAGGACCCAGAGAGGCTGCTGGCCTTAATGGGTTCAATTTTTCCCCTTCCTCCTTCGCTGGATTTGCTGAATGATAAGAGCTGAGGGCTGGACTTTCCTCTCCTAGGCATGACTTGCTCCACATTTATGGGCCTAATACCATTTCCCTGGAGAGATCCTTAACGGAAAACATCTGTTCATGGGTTGGGCTGCTGAGCTTGGCCCAACATGTGGTCCTGGGGGCTCTGTCCTCCCTTGTGATTTGGGGAATCATCCCAGAAGCCCAGAACCTCAGAACTGACAAGGACCTCTCACACCACGCAAGGCAACAATTCCCTGCTGGTGAATCAGCCTCCAAGAGGCCACCCAAACCATGCTTGGAGGTCCCCCCCAAAGGCCAAACCCTACTGACTCCCAAGGCTACCCATTTCAAGTTGGAAGAGTTTCTGCGAGTTTTAACAAAGTGGAAGCGGTAAGCTTCCCATCACCCCTGGAGGTGGTAGGGATGTTACTGGGGAATTCCTGCTGAAGTCTGGATCAGAATTCATGTCTCTGAGTTTCCAGGAAAATGGCGGTCTTCTCTCAGCTCTCACACGCTCCACTCCATTTCCTTGCCTCGCCTTTGCACTGGCTGGTCCCAATGCCTGGTCTCTGGTCCTTCCTCATGCCCAGCTCACAGAATCTCTCTGCTCAAGCAGATAGCGACCTCTGTGTCCACTCCCAGCACCTGGTATCTGCCTACCCTGATGACTTTCGAACCACCTCGTATCTGTTTGTGTTGACTCCATTTACACTTGTCTGGGTTCCTTGGGTCTTTCTTAAGAATGTAAGCTCCCTGAGGGCAGGGATCGTTTCTTCCTTTATCCTTGCATTCCCAGTGCCTGGCACATAGTAGGCACTTAAGGAATGCCTGGCTGGATACTGTCACCTCCTTCTGCATTTCCAAATGAGCTCCCCATTTTCTGTCTACACACACACACACACACACACACACACACACACACACACACACACACTCATCCAACCAGGGGCCAGAAGGGACCTGACAGATCACATTTTGTCAAACTGAAGTCCATAGACAAGAGCTGATTGAGACCCAGATTCTCACCCTCCAAACCCAGGACTCTCCATTAGGCCACATTGGCCTCATGGGCTCCTGTTCATCCAGCTCTGTGGAGTGCGACCCACCTCCTCTTTCTCTTTGGGGCCTGGGCTTCTTCCTGAGTCTCACAGGGGAGCTTTTTGGGAGGGGGTTGCCCCTTTCTGTGCCCCCCACCCCTAGGCCTGCTGGGTGAATTCTGGGCCTTATAGGCTGGCTATGTTCCCCTGCCTAGGGCCTCCACTGAGGTCAGGAGTGAGTAAGCCCTGCACAGGACTGCCATTTAGGCTGCTGGGGACACTCTGACTCCACTGAGCTCACCAGAGCCAGCGCCCCATTTCTAACTGGGATTTCCCTGGCTGTTTGCCCAGGGGACCTTGAAAGGCTTTTGAGAGCCAGAGCCCTGGGTCAGCCATCAGAGCCTGCAGCTCACACCACTGGGCTTCCTGGGCCAAGCAGCACAAGGCTAGAGGCCCTTGGCTATGTTCCTTGGTTTTAGGAACCCCCAACACAGAGGGAGGCCTTTTTTATGGGGGAAACAGTCATCCCTTGGAGACTTGCCACTTCCTTTTAAAACCTTGTTGCATTTCAACAAGTTTCCAACCTGGTCCAGCAACCAGAGTTCATGGGTCCAGCTCTTATGGGAAGGGCCCCCTCATATCCCAAATGAAGAACAGAGGCCCAGAGATTTGAGGGGCCTCACCAGAGGCTGCCCAGGTATAACTCAGTCAGCCTGAGGTGTTGCTTGTGTTTTGTTCAATGCAATTCAGTTCTTAGAACCACAGACCCCTGAGACCATCCAGTCCAATTTTTAGAAATTCCAAGTTGGTAACGTGTCTGTTCTGCTATGTCCTCCCAGCTCAGCTGCCTTGTGTCCACTGATACTTGGCTGAGTCCCCAGGGAGGGGGGAGGCCTCCTCTCAGAACGTAGATGGAGATCTGGCTGACTCTTGTCCAGAGAGGAGTTGACCACTGGGCAAGCCTTCCCCTGGACTTAGCCTGGGGCCCTCCTGAGACATCTGCCCTCTGCTGTCTATGGACACCTAAGAGACTGGCCCTGGAGCTCTCCTCCCAGGCTTTGGAGGTCTGGGAGACTTCTGGATCCAGAGGGTCAAGAAACTGCTAATCTAGATACTGTAAACCTGATTGTGGAGACCAGGAGGCAGAAGCCACCACCACCTGTGTGCCCATTTGGGGACTGTATTGGAGCTGACTTCGCTGTAATAAGGGAACTCCAAGGGGAGGAAATGCCCTTCTCTAATGCAGGTCAGTATCTTCTTTGTAACTTTTCATCTTAGAGGCTGAGCAATCCCTGAAAGGCGGTCTGCCCCAGGTCCCACCACTAGCAGGTTTAAGACCAGACTTGAACCCAGATCTTTTTACCTCTGGAGCTGGCTCACCAGCCCATAACTCTTCTTTCTTGCTAATGTCACCAGGGACAACATTTAAAACCGACAAGCCATCTTATCTTCTGAGATTTTTCCTCTCTGGACTTTGTATTCTATGCCCACACACAGAGTACAACAGCTGTTTGGACTAGATCAAGCCAAAGAACCCCAAGGTACGTGCAACTGAGGACCATGAGGCCTGGTGAGATAAGTGATTTTGCCAGGGTCATGCAGGGTAAGGGTCAGAAGCAAGATTTGAACTTGGCCATGGTCAGAAGCCTTGGGTTCATAATATTCCAGTTCTATCACTTCCACCTGCGTGGCCCTTTGCCTCCCTGTGCCTCAGTTTCTCCATCTGTAAAATGAGAAGCTTGGACAAAATAACTGCTGAGGGCCCCTCCACGTCAGGACCCACCTTTGGTACCTTGGTGTCTGTTCATTCTTTTCTCTTTGAAGTCATTCAGCCCTTGGCCTTCTGTGGCTGGGTGCCTTCCCCAGAGAGTCAGGAGCTGTATGAACCCAAAGAAGGTCCCTGGTCCCCCCCATTCCACCCACATTCTCTGACTCATCGGGGTGACCAGCAGGGTGACTAAGCTCAGTTTGTTCCCCCCCGTTAACAACAGCTCTGAAGTGTTGGGTGTGAAGGCATTAGGGTGCTGCTATGCAACTTTCTGGGGGCTTGCAATGTCCCTCCTACAACCTCTAACCCACCTTCCTCTCCCCACTTAGGGCTCTATGGCCCAGGCTGCCTTTGAATCTGCTTTGATTCACAAGATCATTTGTTTTGATGGTCTTAGGGGGAATTTCATGACACCCCTTCTGGATAAAATTACAGAGTAGGTAACAAAGGGCTTTGAAAATGTCAAAAGCCCTTTCCAAATAGACTGAGGCTTTTATTGTTGCTAGAGCAATCCTGGAGGGAGAAAGGACCTTCAGAGGCCCCCAGTTCAGCCCTCACAGTGGAGGAGGCAGGGGAACAGGCTTAGAAGTAGCCTCAAGCTGTAAAGGAAAGACTTAGACTAGAGTCCTTCTAGAAGAGTCAGGGGTTCTGGTTCTATTTTAAGAAATAGAGAAAGAAAAGGAAGGAAGGAAGGAAGGAAGGAAGGAAGGAAGGAAGGAAGGATGTAGAGATATTCTGATGGAGGAGATCCATGAGGTGGGGTGGGGGGGAGGCAATCCAGTCTCTTTCACAAGAATCCCAAGTCTGCCCTGTCCTTATCCTTTGGAATCCACCATTCTGGAGTTACTAGGGTTTGTTGTTCTAGCTACCAAACTACCCAACCTGTTACACTGTGTGAAGGGATGTCAACTTTGACCACCTCCCTCCTCCAATGGCCATGTCTCACTTAGCCTTCTTTTCTGTGCTAGCTAAGCTTTAAAGGCAGAGACTAATTTTTACCAAGATGACTAAATTATATCCCTCCTCAAATTTCCCTGGGCTCCTGTTATCTAGATTTCTCTTGCACCAGAGACCCTTAACTCTACCTTGTGCGGTGCTTAGCTGTGTATGTGGCAAATCTGTACTTGGACAGTGGTATGTAGGTCCTGTGAGCAAAGATGGCAGGAAGTAGGCAGTAAATATGGCAGGCAGGGAGTGAAGGCCCAGGAAAGGAACAGGACCCTGGAGAGTGTGCCTTGCGGTTTTGTCAACTGTAGATGGTGAGACAAGGGGATGACAATGTGGACTGTTGGATAGGGGAAGTGTCCTCCCTGGACAGTCCTCCACATTGTCATTCCCTTGCCAGAAACCACAAGGCACACTCTCTAGGGTCCTGCTCCTGCCTGCCACATTCACTGCCTGCTTCCTCCTCCTAGGGTTCATGCCTTCTTACCTGTAGAAATTCTTTCCTCCATAACGGGTCCACCCAATATGTTGGAAATCTTCCTCTCTCCCCTTGGACACTGCACAGGCATCCATGCATCCCTCAGCTTTCCATCTGCTATAACCTGCTCTTTACTCAGAACTGCCTTGTTTTCTTTTCCAGGGCTACATCATGCAATTTTTCCATCATGAATCTTCAGACTGAATTCTTGCCATGGCAATATGGTTTTCATGAGAAACAGGCGAGTCTGTTCTCCCTGTTAGTGACAGCTCTAAAATGGTGAGGAATTAGGGCCATGACATACATCCTTTCTAAAGACCTGCCATGCTCACCTTCATCCTCATTCAAGGGGCTCTGGAGGGTTCTGGTACTCGATGCAATTAATACAATGTCATATCCCCCAAAGAAGCATCAAAAAGACCTGATTTTCTCCAGAGTCTTCATCTTCTTCTTGGTGGGTCTCCATCTTCCACCTCTGCTGGAATGTGGCAGGCTCCTTAGATGAGCTCGCTGCCCCTGCATCGTCAGAGGATGGTCAAACAATGTTGGCTTCATTGTTGCACCTATTAAGGAGTAGGTACATGAATATGTGCATGAAAGACTTCAATCCACCAGTTAGAAGTACTGGGAAAAGAAAAGGAAGAAAAAGGGACAATGAAAGCTGATGAGAGGGAAAAGACAGAGGGGATTCCTTTGATTTCACTTCTTATTTCTGGGCAAAGGAGAATGACTTTTACCTTGCAAATGGAAGAACAAAAGTGATTAATTAATGAGCAGAAACCCAAGATAGATAAGAAGATTTTAAAAATCACCTCATTTCCCTCAATGAAATTGGGTTAAATCTTCAAGTCAATTAGTCAATGAGCATTTATTACATGCCAGACACTGTGCTAAGCAATGGGGATACAAAAAGAGGCAAAAGACAGTCTTGCCCTCAAGGAGCTTACAGTCTAATGTGTGTGTGGGAGGGAAGGGGAATAACATGTAAATAAATACACACAGTGTAAACTCTATACAGGATAAATAGAAGATAATTAACAAAGAGAAAGCAGAGGGGTTGGAGAAGTCTGTCTATAAAGCAGCGGTTCTCAACCTGTGGGTCATGACCCCTTTGGGGTCGAACAATCCTTTCACAGGGGTCACATGGGTCGCCTAAGACAATCAGAAAACACATATTTCAGGTGGTCTTCAGAACCTCCTCTATCCGTCTCCAGGCAGATCTGTCCACATGCAGACATGCCCACATATGACTATTAAAGGGTCACAGCATTAGGAAGGTTGAGAACCACTGCTATAAAGGGAGTGTCCCATTTGTTTTGTTTCAAGATGCCATCCCCATTATTCGTGGTTGAAAAGTGGATTCACAAAAGTTGATGTTTGTTTGAGCTGAATGTTGGCACAAATAAAGGGTGTGGTGGAGCCCACTAGAAGAGTTGACTGTTAAATTTTCAGTGGGATCTGAGTGGTCTCATTCACATTAAGTCTTATCATTTCTCCAATGACTTTTGCAGGCTTAAGTCTCAAGAGAAATCATTGATCTTTAGCAAACTCCATCTATCAAAAGCCTCAACCATTATTCAAGACCTCAGGCAAGTTAACGAATGGATGAGTGGATGGATGAATGGGTGAATGGATGGATGGATGGATGGATGGATGGATGAAAAATCAATTGTTAAGCACTTACTATGTATCAGGCTCTTTGCTAAGAGCAAAAGTCACAAATAGAAAAGTATTCTCAGTTCAAGGTGGGTTCATGTCCCGACTCTGCTGCCTTCTTGCTTAGTGACATTGGGAAAGTCTCCATGTCCCAGTTTCATCCTCTGTAAAATGAGAGAATGGAATCAAGTGTTCTCTATATCTCCTCCCAGCATTACATTAATTGGTCTGTGTTTATTCTAAGGTCCCTCCGAGTTCTCACAGTTTATAATCCCCCTCCCAAGTTTGTTCCCAGCTCAGATATTCTCTGTTCTGAGGCACCTTTCAGATCTGACATTTTTCCAAGAGTCCAACCAGCTCTGACATTTCATGTTCTAAGGTCCCTCCCCATTGATGTTCTCCGTTCTAAGGCCTTTCCCTGTCCTGACATGCCGTGTTCATAGGTCCTGTCCAGTGCCCATATTCTGAGTCTCTGAATAGTAGTAATAGTAAGCTGTTTCAAGTCTCTGAATAGTCAGAAAAAATAGTCAGAAAAATAGTCAGTTTGTACTTCTAAAGTCTCTGACATCTTGCATGCAGAGAGCCTTCTGTGATGTCCTCAATGGTTTCCAGGTCCCTGAACTTTTCAAAGGCAATTTGAGCAGTCTTCACATCTAAGCATCTGGACAGCCTTGGGGAAAGTCAGTAGAGCTGCCTACCAAAAACAATTATTAAATGTAAAGATCCAAGCTTTGGGGACAAGGACTCACTATTTGACAAAAATTGTTGGGAAAATTGGAAATTAGTTGGTATAAATTAGTTATAGACCAACATCTCACACCACATACCAAGATAAGGTCAAAATGGGTGCATGATTTAGACATAAAGGGTGACATCATAAGCAAATTAGGGGAACATGTCAAAATGATGTGTAATTTATGACCAAAGAAAGAATTTATGACCAAACAAAAGATAGAGAGCATTACAGAATGTAAAATGGATAATTTTGATTACACGAAGTTAAAAGTTTTTGCATGAGCAAAACCAATGCAGCCAAGATTAGAAGGAAAGCAAAAGACTG
>CM053592.1:193839807-193955772 GCA_028646515.1 Pseudochirops corinnae | reverse complement strand
AACACAAGTCATTTCCAAAATTATAAATGGCCAAAGAATATAAACATGCAGTTTTCAGAAGACTAAATCAAAACTATCTATAGTTATATGAAAAAAAAATGCTCTAAATCACTATTGATTAGAGAAATGCAAATTAAAACAACTCTGAGGTGTCACCTTATGCCTATCAGATTGACTAATATGACAAAAAAGGAAAATGACAAATGTTGGAGAGGATGTGGAAAAAATAGAACACTAATACTGTGGGTGGAGTTGTGAACTGATCCAACCATTCTGGAGAGCAACTTGGAACTATACCCAAAGGTCTATAAAATTGTGCATACCCTTTGACCCAGCCACACAACTTCTAGGTCTGTATCCCAAAGAAATGAAAGAAAAGGGAAAAGGACCCACATGTACAAAAATATTTATAGCAGTTCTCTTTGTAATGGCTAAGAATTGAAAATCTAGGGGATGCTTTTCAACTGGGAAATGGCTAAGCAAATTATTATATATGATTATGATGGAATATTATTGTGTTATAAGAAGTGGCAAGCAGTATGATTTTTAAAAAAAGCAACAGAAAGACTTACGCGAACTGATACAAAGTATAATAAGCAGAACCAGGAGAACAGTGTATGCAGTTACAGTAACATTGTTCAATGAAGAACTCTAAATGACAGCCTTTCTCAGCAATATGATAATACAAGACAATCCCAAAGGACTCATGATATAAAATGTTATCTACCTCCAGAGAAAGAACTGATGGAGTCTGAATGTGAATCAAAGGATGCTTCTTTGTACTTTCTTTATTTGAGGGTTTTCTTTAGGGGGGAGTCTGTGTTTTCCTTTATAACATGGCTAATATGGAAATATGCTTTGCATGATTGAACATGTATAATCTATATTAAATTGAGTGCTTTCTCAAGGAGGGAGCAGGGGAGGGGGGAGAGAAAATTTGGAATTCAAATTTAAAAAAAAGAATGTTAAAAGTTGTTTTTACATGTAATTTGAAAAATATAAAAATGTTTAAAAACACCAGAACATAGGAAATGCATGTTACACACAAACATACACATATCAGTTCAGATATAGCAACCTCCATTTATGTTGTAAAAATTATCTACTCTGCTTGCAGATTCGAGGATGCTTCTATAAGAAAAAGAGCCACTTTGAGAAAGTCTATTATTCAAATTCCCTTTGAATAAAAGATAGCTACAATAAACAGGCAGGGTGGTTCACCATGCCTGCCATTGGGTGATCTGAATTATTTGTATGAGAAAACCTGAGAGCTGTATGATATTCAACAAGTCAAGGACTAGATGTTTCGGGAATCCATGGTAATTTGGTGCACTACCCAGTGGAGTGTAAGCTGCTTCAAGGCAAAGACAATTTTGTTTCTGTCTTTGTGTTCCCAATACCTACCATGTATAAAGTACTTCATAAATGTTGGTTGAACTGAATTGAAAAAGAAAGGAAGGAAGGAAGAAGAAAGGAAGGAAGGAAGGAAGGAAGGAAAGAAGGAAGGAAGGAAGGAAGGAAGGAAGAGAATACCACCATGTTTAGTGACAGATTAGCCAAATGAATCTCACCCAAAATGGCATCTGGAGCAGGCAGCCTGAGTCATCCAGCCCCAGGGAAGGACTAGAGAGTGCAACTCCATCTCTTTCCCAAAGTCCTGCTTGGGTTGCTAAGCCCACATTCTAGAGGAAGGGTATTTGGGACATGAAGTCTCCAGGCAAGAAAATGTATCCAGGAAATCAGCTTTTTTCCACTGAGAGTCCTGAAAGCTTCTACAAAAATGATGGGAATAGATTCCAAGAGGTCTGTGCTGGAACTTTCTTTCAAGAAGGAGGGGACAAGTCAAGTTTCCTTCTTCCTCTGAATAGCCACACATCAGCAGGGGTGGGTCCTATCACCGCCTTCTCCTCTTGCACTGTTATTCTCCAAAGGTTGGAATTCAGATTTATTACCCAATTTGGTTTGGGTTCAAAAAGCCATCTATTTAAAGATGGTAGAAGCTGAAGATTTCACTGAGACATCTGCCCCATTTACAGATGGGGAAACTGAGGCCCACAGAATTCAAAGCTGGGTCCTCTGAGTCTTCTCTCCTTACAGCAGCTCATTGTTTGGCTGTCACCATGAGGGATGAGCAACATATGATGATGCTTCCTTTCCTTTTCTTGAGGAGAAGTAGAGAAGGGGAGAGGAGAAGCTCTCTGAAGACCCTCCCACTCGAAAATTCTACAAAGCCTCTAGGAACTAGAATCCTTGGAGAATGGGACGTTCTGAATAAGTGAACTTTCAGCTAACTGAGGATTTAACATAAATCCCTTTTGGATTCAACCCTAGTTGTTGGAATTTATTCTAAAAAATGACAATTTCCTCGGTGGACTCACATAGACTGGCAGTCATACTGTGACTTGATATTACCTAAATGAACACCATAGAAGGAACAGGGGATATGGTTGTCAATGTGGATCTCCTTGAGACCTGCTAACGTTAGATTTTCTTGACCCAATGAGAGAATGTCTATAAAGTACTTTGTAAACCTTGAGGGGCTATGTAAATATGATTTTTTATTGTTGACCATTATTAACATTAATTTTTTTCCTTCTTAACCTTAAAAATAAAATCAAGAAAAAAGCTAGCAAGCTTAGGGTTCCACTTAGCTGAATTCCAGTTAGCAGAGATGGCAGTTGGCCAAAGAGGAACCACATCCACCTTGCCCACACTGGGCACAAAAAAGGACCCAGATTTAGGAGCCAGACTCTACCAATGATCACCTTTGAGGATTTGGGCAAGTCCCTTTCTCTCACAGGGCCTCAGTTTCCCCATCTAAAAATGGAAATAATAACCTATGTCTTAGAAGAGTTGTTGTGAAGAAAACACTTTCTATGTTGTAAAGAAAGATAGAAATTGGTCAGAAGAAGGCTGGTGACTGGTGTCTCCTAAGCCCAAACAGATTGGTGGGAAAAGAGAAATCCAAAGCACTTACTGAGCAAGCCTCCCTTCTCATCCCACCCTGGTGAAGCAGGAAGAGTACCCTTATCTCTGTTCTGCAGATGTGGAGAATGAGGTCAAGTGCTTGGCCCAAAGGTCCCACAGCCAGCCAGGGAAAGGAAAGGCTTGCTTGAGAACTAGGGATTCTGGCCAGCCCCTCAGAGCCCTGCATGCTGGAAGCATCTTGAGAAATGCCCCAAAATGGAGATACTCCCAGCATCTCTTTCCATACCAGAGAAGAAATGACTAAAAGCACATCAGATGATGATTTTTACAGCTGTATAATCTGCCCTTTCAGGGACTTCACAGAGCAACAGTCCAGTTCTGAAAGTTGGACCCAGTGGGGTGCAGCAGAAAGCATCCAAGGTCCTGCATCCAAGCCCTGCCTCGACCTCCCTGTTCAGCATTTTCTCTGGCCATCCCCCATGCCTAGAATGTTCTCCCTTCTCCGCTCCTGACTAGCGATGCCACCAGCTTCCTTTAAATCCCAGATAAAATCCCACCTTCTACAGGAAATCTCCATAATCCTCCTTAATTCCAGCACGTTCCTTCCGTTAATCATTCCCTGTTCAGCCTGTAAAGAGCTCTCTTTATTAGTATTTGCATGCTATCTCTTCCAATAGATTACAAGCTTCTTGAGAACAGAGTCTGTCTTTGGCCTCCTTTTGTGTGCCTGGAACACAGAAGGTGTCTAAAGAATGTTCATTGAAGGACTGAATGAATAAAAGCAGTGGACAAGTAATCACTCTGACCATCTCTGACTCAGTTTCCTCACCTGTAACATCAAGGGACTGGACTAGAGGGTAGATGATTGCTGAGGTCTCATCCACTGTAAACCTATGACTGCTCACATTTTTTTCCCTTTTGAGCCTATGACATGAGCCGCAATGCCTCAGACAGTGAACATTAGCAGACGGGATGGAAACCGCGCCTGTAATTTCACTAGTCAGTGAGGGATTCCCTCTATCAACGTCAATTAGCGGTTTCTATGCAATTTCCAGTCTTAGAGTTGCTTAGACTCTATAGGGGTTAAGTGACTCTCCTAAGGCCACACAGTCCTCACACGTCAGCAGCAGGACTCAAACCCAGTTCAGGGGCCAATGCCACGTTGTTTTTCAAACATAAGCTGAATCTAGCACCTGGAGACCTGGCCCAGACATTTCCTGAGCATGAGAGAATGACAATGGTGACCACCACCATAATGGAATAATATTTCTACAACACTTAAATTTTCCGAATGAATTGCCATGGCATCTCGTGTGATCCTCAGCAGGAGATCCTTTGGTTGGGAGATAGGTGTTAATATTAAGCCCATTTTACAGACAGAGAAATCGAGGTGGAGAGAGGTTGAATGTCCCAGTCACACACCTTGAGGTATGATTCAAACTCAGGTCTTCCTGACTGCTGGCTGTGCCCATTGTGCCACCGATCTGGGACCAGCCTCTGAGCTTTAGTTCTTGCTTTCATCAAATGTCTCCTTCATACAAAGGTTGGAAGAAAAGCCTCTACTCAGTTCAGTCACCCTAGAGTAATGGGTACCACTGCCATGACCCACACAGTATGAGGCTCGTGTGGTTGGAAGTCAGTCCAATGTCCCCATTTGGTAGAGGGGGAACTGAGTCCCAGGATGTTACATGCCTTGCCCAAGGTCACCACAGGTAGTGAGCCTCAGAGGTCCTCTGCTTCCTGAGGAACCCTGAAGGCCCCTGCCTCTCACTGCCAGGTCTGACAGCTGGACTGAACATGGGCCCTACTATCTATAAGGTTCTCCCTGTTTTGAGAAATGCTACGGAAGGAACCAGGACATGAAAAGAGCTTCTTCCTCTCTTTTCTTCAGTCTTGTGTTCTAAAGGCAAAGTATTACTGAAGATGCTTTGAAGGGAAGGGAAGCCCCCCACCACCACCACCAGCACTCCCCCATAAACAAAGACTGAGTCACCATCAAGTATTTATCTGATATGGGAAAAAAATAGGCATTGAGGCAATGAGCAGGAAGAACATAGGGGAAAGATTCTTGTGGTCCTTCCCAAGGGAACCAGGTCCCGAGAAAGAATTTACTGATGGACGACTCACTAATCCAACATCCCACATTCAAGGAGTTGTCAGGAAATCCGCCAGATCTCTGTGAACTACTGAACCAGAGCCCCAACAACCAGAGGGGTTTCTCTGTTTTCTACTAGAAATAGAGAGCTTGCCTTTCATTCTTCATTCAAGTGTTTACTGAGCACCTGCTCTGTCAGGCACCATGATGGAGGCTGGGAATACACACACCTAGAGAAACTGGAACCTATCCCCACCCTCAAGGAGCTGCCATATCTCTGCTCAGGGTGAGGGTTAGGGTCGAAGACAGAATTCACACAAAGTACTTTGGGGGGGAGTAGAGGTGGAGAGGACTAGCCCCCGGGAGGATGAGGGCAAGTACAGGATAGGAGGCCTCCTTGAATTGAGCCTTGGACGAAGTCACAGACTAGAGGAGGAGGATGCTTTGGGCAGGAGGCACAACATCAATTGTGGCCTCTCTAAATCTCAATCTGTGGAATTCAAGAGTTGTGGCCAAAATTTAAAAAAGAGAGAGAGATCCCTGGGTGACCTAGACAGTGGTGAGCTTCTCTGCAATTAGCCACAGCCCAGCACTGCCTTTTAAAACGCTCTCAAGCAAAATCATTTGTCCAGTGGTCCAGCCAGGTAGCGCAGTGGGTCAAGGACAAGGGTAGGACTTGGTGTCAAAAAGACCTGAGTTTGAATCCTACCTCAGATACTTACTAGCTGGGGGATCTAGGCAAGGCATCTAACCTCACTTAGCCTCAGTTTCTTCATCTGTAAAAGAGGGAAAATATTATCCCCTAGATCTCACACCCACAGCCAGGGCTGTTATCGGGGTCAAATGAAACTACATGGTAAGTGCTTTGCCAACCTAAAAGTTCTATAGGAGGAAGGCACTGGGGGAGGTCTTTAAAAGATCAATCCTGGCAGTACAGGCCCTTTGCCCCCAATACAACACAAAGGTCGCTCCTCCTGGATGTGGCTGCAGGCTGCTCACTCACTGTGGTCCCTGAGCCTCAGGAGCATCTCTGTGACCATTGCTAGGTCCTTCATGGCTCTGGTGTTCTTTGCTGGCCTTTAGGGATCTACCCAGCTCTGGCAGTTCAAGAATCATAGAATCACAGAATTGGAAAGTTATGGGTAGCTCCAAGACAGCTAGTCCAAATTCTCTATAACATACCTGACATGGGCCTTCTGGCACCACCACTTGAGGCAGCCCATTTCACCTTGAAATTGTTCTCTCTCTCTATCTTCCTTTCTCTTTCTTTCTTCTCATTCTTTTTTCTTTACTTGCTCTTTTCTTCCTTCCTCCTTTGCTTCCTTCCTCCCTCCCTCCCTTCCTTCCCGCCCTCCTTTCTTCCTTCCTTTCCTCCTTCCCTCCCTCCTTCCCTCCTTCCTTCCCTCCTTCCTTCCTTCCTTCTCTACTTCCTTCCTCCCTTCCTTTCTTCCTCCCTCCCTCCCTCCCTTCCTTCCTTCCTTTCTTCCTTCCTTCCTTCCTTTCTTCCTCCCTCCCTCCCTCCTTCCTTTCTTCCTTCCTTCCTTCCTTCCTTCCTTCCTTCCTTCCTTCCTTCCTTCTTTCCTCCCTCTCTCCCTTCTTCCCTCCCTCCTATGAAACATGGCTCACTTGGGAGGTGGGGGGAGGGGTATATTTAGAAATGACCACAATATCAAACCAAAAGATATGAATAATTTTAAAAAGAAACCACTTTTGGATCCTGCCAGTAGGTGTGGTCCTCACTTTGCCCATCAATTCTCACCATCCTGGACCATCCATGTAGCCTCCAAGTGTACCAAACACCAGGGGGCGCAGTCGTACTAGAAGTGTAGCTACCTTCTCACCAGAATTCTAAGGGAATCTAAGTCCATTCTTCTTTATGATGCTGTATTTGTGGAAGAGGGGGCCTCCAGTTTCTAGGGGGAGATGTTTGGTTGCTACTTTTTTTTTTTTACTATTCCGTTTCAATAAATACTTTTGCTTTGAGCTAATTGTGTCCTCTGGTTAGCTATGGAAAGGTGAAGACATCAGTGGGGGCTTATGAACTATAATCAGGAGAATCTAACCTGCAGAGTACCTTGAAGCCGAGGAAGTTATCCCCCAGGAGACTCAACCACCTAATGTGGTTTGAGGGGGAGTGCAGCTAAAAGAGAGTACTGTGTCCTGGGACAACTGGTCACCGCCCCTTGCAATGACCACAGTGAGCATAAGAAAAAACAAAAATAAAAAAAATAAAAACCAAACATAAAGCTACTTGTAGCTTGTGCTCTCAACCTCTGTTATTCCACACGAGGAAGGGAAAAGATTCTGAAAGACCTTCGTGGATCCTTCCCAATGGAATCAGCACAGACCTTCACTCCAGGGAAGACTTCAGTACAAAGTGAAATACAAACGGAAGAGGGGGGAGGGAGGAGGAAAGTTGGATGGTTTGACCCAGGATCAATAAAAAAAGGAGATTAATGCTTTTAGACTATATCAAAGTTTGTATCTATATATCATGAATGCTTTCTTCCAAAAGAGAGTCAGATGTTGACCATTAGACCTGCACTGAGGGACCATCACAGGACCTACAGGGGCCAGGGGACTTGATTTTCCCTGTACCCATGCATGTGCCTTGGACTACATACAGTTCTGGGAGAGCTGCACTCTGAAGAGAGGAATTAGGCTCCCTCTTCTCACATTCATTGGCCCACTGAGTCCACTATCCTGGAGGAAACCTGCTTATGGATTAGGTTATGGCTAGGGGTCCCCCAAAAGTGAGAATAAAATAGAACTGAATGTATAGCATTGCTTAGGTGTGGGACAGATTATTTATTCCTTCAAAAGGAATGCTAAACCTAGAACACTCACAGAGCACATAATGTTGAAAGACCTAAAGACAGAATTCACTAACTAAACATAGGACCACTATTACAATCTGCTGGAGGAATGACCCTTTTGTTCATTTGAACATAAAGGAGTTTATGGGATGGCTGATTAGGCAGCTCACACTCTATTCTGCTCAAATTTTTGAATATCTCACTTAGCTACTTCCATCACTAACTGCTCCTCTCAGGGGATCGAGGACCCCCTGATCTCTTAAACTCATAAGGTCACCTGCAGCACTGGACCCACCCACCAGGAGGATGATGATCATTTACCTCCTCGGGAAAGAAAGCAACATAGAAAAAGCTGTTTGGCTCCCATGTTTAAGTTAAACTGGCTGAATCCATAATCCATTGAAGGCTAGTGGTGGCCTTCAGGATAGAGGGACGCCCATGCTTCTGCCCTCTTCATAAAAGAGACAGAACCAAGAGGGCCAAGCCAGAAGCCCTTTCCTCTTTAAGCAGACTCAGCCTCTCTCCCTTCCTCAAGTTATTCTACAATGCCAAGTCCTTTCAGCACTGGGCCTGGCCAGGCCCAGTCAAGTGATGGGGCCCATGTTCTTGGAATCCCTGGAAGTTTCCAGGGAAGCTCTGAGTACCTGACTTCTTGGATGGCCCCCACAGATCAATTTATTCTCTCTATGTTCACATTTTCAGATAAAATGAGGACATTGACTGTTCAATTTCAACTGAACAAACTCTAAAACAAAGGCCTACCTCCCAGGGTTGCTGTGCGCATCAAAGGAGACCATAGTTGTAAAGGTGCCTACTTAGGACTGTGCCTGGCACACAGGATGCGCTACATAGTAGTTCTAGCTATTGTTAATTATAAAATAAATCAGCACACATGGTCACCATTTTCAATGGAAGCTTAGCTGATATCAAACTATCACCACTACAAAGGAGGTAAAAAGAGCCTGGAAATACCATCAGCTGGCTGAATCCACAGTCCATTGGAGTTTAGTGGTGGTTGATGGTATTTCTAGTCTCTTTTTACCTCCTTGTAGTGGTGATAGTTTGAGAAGTGAAGAAATATGACAGCTGAGCACATCAATAGTTTGGAATATAAACTCATTTGTAAAATCTAATGGAGGAATATGGTAGAAGATCAGGAATGATATGGTCTCATAAAAGAGTGAGAAGCACTGGGGGGGCAGGGAATGCATTGCATGGAATTTGCTGAGTCTCAACTAAACCAGACTATCTCAAGGATATTTAAGGAGGAACTCATATGAACAACCAATGGGGGAAAAAAATGGAAAAGATCTGTGAACATTTTTATAGACAACTATTCTCTCCATCTGTGACAGTGAGGCCATCATATTTGGGCTCTAATATAACAATCCCCATTTTCTGTATAAAGAAATACAAATGGTATTCAAGAAAACAAAACCAGAAAGATCTAGATTGGAGCAAGTGTCCATGGGTGAGGTCTGTTCTGGAAGTGACACAGTTCTCAAGATGCATGAAAAAAGGAGATAACAAGGGAATGGGGAAATTGATCAATAATACTACTGGTAAACATTGGATGGACACCAATAACTATTGCCTCATTGTGTCTACTTTCTTATCTTTTCAAATCTTTATAAGAATGAATTACACACACACACACACACACACACACACACACACACACACTGAGACTCATAAATAATATTATTCTAGAGCAGACTACATCTCTACAATTTTGCAAATGCCTAGAAGGAGCAACAAATACAAAATTCTTCTGTTTTTATTGCTGGTTGACTACTAAAAGCACTTGTTTTGGAAGAGGCAAATGGCTTAAAGGTTTTCTTCCAACAAGGTATTTCCCATACATTTGTCAAAATTATATGGAATTCTTTGAAATATGTAACAAAAGAAATAACTCTGATGGTCCTCATTCTTTTCTTAAAATTTTGTGGTTTTAAAAAAATTCTATTTATTTGGTTTAATTTTTGAAAATTTGTCCTCTGATTCTTAATATCAAAGAGGCACAAAATAAGGAGAGGTATACTCCCCAAAGTATATGCTCTGTCAAGGAGAGTGTTCAGCAGAGAATCCTCTTGGAAAAGGGAGTCCAGAGAAATGGGGGAGGTCTGGAAAATGTTTCTAGTTGAGGATGACATTGGGTTCATTGCATCCCAGAACACCACAGAGTCTACTAAATTCACAACTACTTACAAGAGTTTGGGCTGACAATCTACACAGGAAAAACTCAATGGATAAAGAATATTCCATTCCATTCTACCCTATCCCAATTTTCATTCTATTCTATCCATTCTATCCTACTCTATTCAACAAGCATTCAAGTTTAGTGAGCATATACTAAGGACAAGGCACTGTACACTGGGGTGTGGACCCTGACCTCAAGGAACATATAGTCTTCTGGGGTGAAACAACGCACACACAGATGAGTAAAAAAGAGGTAATTTTGGAGTGGTAAAGTCTTAACAAATACAGGAAGGCTTCACAAGAGGGGTGGCCTGTGAGCAGAACCTTGAAGGACTCTTAGGGGATCAGGGTGAGACAGGGACTACCTTCCACCCATGAGGCGCAGTCTGTTCCAATTACCCATTTGGCCCTTCTTGTGGTTATTTTCATACTTTGTCATATTAGGTTCTCTCTTGTCATTTGTCCTTTTAAATTTGGCTTTGAAAGCATTGCTGCTACTTTAAGTAAGGTTCTTTAAATCTACAGTCTACACTGTATCCTGGAGAAACACACCTCTGGTTGGATCTGAAGGGAAAACAGGATTCCCATAAAAGAAATTGCTTAAAACCAAACTTGATTAGAACCCACCAATCACATTAATTGAAGCTTTGTTACCAATAAGAAACCAGAGGCTGATGTTCCACCATGAGCCCAAAGAAGCCATTCTGGAATTTTTAGTCCTGAAAATCATCTCCATGAGCAGGGAAGACCCTTAAAATGGTGGCCTGTTTGTGTCCATTAGTCACTTAAGGTTGAAAGCTCTCCCCAACTTGATATCAGAAGTCGGGCAGGACAGAGGATCTCTGCACTTACCAGAGGAACAAACCCACAGCAGACCCTACCTAAGGAAGCCACAGGAAAAGCCAGCCAGTGACTGCCATTCCTAGAAAGGCCAAGCATGTAACACTATGAACAGACTAAGCATTCCCAGGTCAGTCACAGAAGGGAGGGCATTACTGTAGGAGGCAGTGTGGTTCAGTGGTCAGAGGACCTGGGTTAAAATCTTGACTTTGCTGCTTACTAAGTGGCCCCTGGGTGAGCTTGGATGAGCCCTCTCACCTCTCTAGGTCTCAGTTTCTTCCTCTGTAAAACAATAGAGGGGGACAGACCTTAGAGATTGACACCTGTTCTCCACAAGGTGCAGGGTCAGGCACCCAGCTAAAATGGAAACTTTTCAGAATGTCCACAGGGCAGCTTTCAGAGCTTTGCCCTAGCACTGGTCGGTTCCTCCTGAAGGGCAGCCTTTGCCTGGGTCCTTTCCTTTCATGACCATAAGCCCTTTTCTTCCTTTTCCAGACAGTTTGGAGAGGACACCAGGCCAGGAAAAGAGAGTCAGTCACTCCTTAGGATTTGGGCCTGCTTGAGACATCAAAGCCAATGAGTAGACTTCAATAACTTACCAATAAATGGTAGGGAAGTTTCTAGTTGAGTACCCCAGGTTCACTGGGGAGGTCCTGTCCCTTGGAAAAAAGCACAGAGGGCAAGTTTACTCAATGGACAGATGACACACTGAAGAAGGATGGAGAATATTTGGATGGCATCAAAAGGTCTCCATGGTCTCTCTTCCCCACCTAGAATAGCACCTCCAGAATACATGTACTGGGACTCTGGGGGGGCAGGGGTATGGGGAATGGGAGGCATGAATTTGGGAGCTCCCTGCCTGGGGCTAAGATGCCTGGGTTGGTGAAGAAGTAACACAAGCTCCCCTAACCCATCATATCTAACTGGCCCTGAGGCATCCTTTGTATTATCCTTTACCTTCCTTCGAGCTGTTCACCCAGGGTACCCTTCCTTCTGCCCTGGAACCCATGGATAACACTCATTGATAAGATGGAGAACATCTGGTGGAGCATGACTAGGATGGTCAAGGCAATAAGCATTTATTTTATTTTATTTTATTTTTAAAAATTAATTTATTTTTTATTTTCAACATTCATTTTTATAAGATTTTGAGATTCAAATTTCCCCCTTCCTTCCCCAAGATGGGATGCAATCTGATATAGGCCATACACATACAATCATATTAAACATATTTCCACATTATTCATGTTGTGAAAGAAGAATCAGAACAAAAGGGGAAAACCATGAAAGAGAGAAATAAAGAAAATGGTATGCTTCAATCTGCTTCCAAGCTCCAGGGTTCTTTTTCTGGGTGTGGGCAGCATTTTCCACTGTGAGTCTTTTAGAATTGTCCTGGATCATTGTGTTTCTGGGAAGAGCTAAGTCATTCAGAGTTGATCATTGTTACAATGTTGCTGTTACTGTGTATAATGTTCTCCTGGTTCTGCTCACTTCACTGAGCATCAGTTATGTAAGTTCTTCCAGTTTTTTCTGAAGTTCTCCTGCTCATCATTTCTTATAGCACAGTAGTATTCCATGACGTTCGTGTACTTGTTCAGTACATTCAGTACAATGGCTTGTTCAGCCATTCCCCAATTGATGGGCATTCCTCAACAAGCATTTATGAAGCACATACTAGATGCCAGGCACTATGCTAAGCACTGGCCTGCCCTCAGTGGAAAGTATACACAAGCTTCAACAAACAGGGCTAATTAGAGCTAATCCCAGAGGGCAGCCACTAAGACTAGGGACAATGGAGGGATTTATAGGATCAGTGAAAGGAACTGAGAATGGTTAACCTGGAGAGAAGACTTGGGGGGAAGATGTGCACAGCCCCTGGAGAAGGGATGAATTTAGTCCCAGAGGGCAGAACCTGGAGCTTCCAGGGGAAGATGCACAGAGTGAAGGCAGCCACTGGATAGACTCCCTCCCCAGCAGAGCTGCCTCCAAAGTGCAATGGGCTGCCTTCAAACAAAGGAAGTGGGCATTTCCAGGAGCTGTGCCTCATCCAGTGCCTTTCTAGAGTCCTGCCAGATTCCTGCAGAGCACATCCTTCTGGGAGCTGCCGCTGACAGCAGTGCCCATCTTGCCTTCACTGAAGATCTTTTAAAAAACCAAAGCTGTCAGGGGAGAGCAATTAAATGTAATCAGGCCGCCATTGATTTAAAGCCACAGGGGGTGGGGAAGGGGAGGTGTGTAATGGTTCAGAAGCTTCTGTCATACTTAAAGACCGAGGCTTACTGGTGGGTTCCAGGTATTTTCCCCAAAGATTTTCCATGGTGACACTTGTGCCTGCCTGGTTATTAATGCCAGTCATTGACTACTGGGTTAATTTTGCTTCTGCTCATTGAATTGCATCAGGGTCCCGAGCAGCTCTCTCCCCCATGTCTGATGTCAGCACTTAACCTCTTTGCCTTTGATTCTGGAAACCCAATTTTATGCCTTTGGGAAGTGGCTGGAGTGAGAAATGGGCACATGTTGGGTGAGAGCCAGGCCTCTTGAGGCCCCAGTGGCCAGGACTACTTTAATCTGGCCCATCCAACGACAGGTAGGAAAGGCCACAGGTGCTCACCCAGTTGGACTGCCATTGTGGAAGGTGGACTTTCTCTCCTGGCTCTTCTCCATTCATAATGTTTCAGAGCCATCTTTGAGATTGCCTGTGAAGGTCTAAACTGCTCATACCCTTTAACCTAATGATAAGACTACATCTATATCTCCAAAAACAAGAAAAAAAGAGGAAAAGGACCCCTATTACAAAAAATGCTGATAGCAGCTCTTTTGGTGGTGGTGAAGAACTGAAACCAGAGGTGTGTTTATTAATTGGAGAAAGACTGATCATTGTTCTATAAGAAATGACAAAGGACAGTTTCAGAGAAACCTGGAAGACCTGTATAAATTGATTCTTAGTAGAGTGAACAGAACGGAAGAATAATGTATATAATAACAAAAACATTCTATAACATTATAAGGACTGGTCCTTCATGCTTAGAGGACCAAAATGACACGACTTGGGAGCTCTGAAGGCTCTACCGCAGCTTGGGCACAAATAATCTGTATGAATATTTGGTGTGGAGGTGGCTCTAAATTTGTGTATCTCATGTTTCTTTTGAGCTACCACAATTGTGCTTTGCCCACAGAACACAGTACCTTCTTTTATTTGGGCTTGCCATGCTGGCCAGTCCAATGCCCATGCCATTGTAAGGAAAAGCAAACTCGAACAACTTGAGAACTCTGATCAATGCAATGACCAACCACTACTCAGGACAACTGATGCATAAAGCCTTATGCTTGCCTCTTTGCAGAGAAGGGAAGTAGAACAAGACAAACCTTCTCAAGCACAGCTAATATGGGAACTGGCTTTGCTTGACTCTTTATGTGTTCCAAGGGCTTTGTTTTTCCCTTTTTCAATGGGGGTGAGAGAGGAAAGGAGGCTAGAAACAGGTAGGAAGACAACAGAAAGGTGACCAAAAAAAAAAGCCAAGGCCAACAAGACAGTTTGGAAAACTATAGGAAAAATGTATTCTGTATTTTAAAAGAAAAGCCATTTCTTGTGTTTTTTTTTTAATCCTGTTGTACAAAGTACATGGAAATGTCCATTTCATTTGGCATTTGTGAAGTTCAGAATAAAAAACAAATTAAAGAAATTTCCCAGACCTTCAGAATAGCAATCAAAGATACCCCCAAAAGCCAAGAAGGGTTGTGTGACTAGATATGATCATACCTCCGTGAGTGCTATTAAATCTTGTCTCTGCTACTGACTACCTGTGTGATCCAAGGCAAGTTACTTGACTGCTCTGATCTCAGTTTCTGACTGAACTAGATGACTCTGAATTCCCTGTCAGCTTGAAATCTATGAGAATAGACTTACGCTCACCCAATTCACAACGCAGTTTGGGGAAATACATATTGAGAATCTTCATAACGTTAGCCTTCAAGAGTGCCCGGATAAATGGCCCTTTAATCATGATAATTGTGCTCTTACTGTTCACCGTAAGGACAAAGGAGAGGTCAAGATCTATGCCGGCGGTAGAGGGGCACAAACTCAGACCCCTAACGTGATCAGAGTTCAGTTATTTATGTTTTCCCTGGCTTCCCTTCTCATGGAGCAGGGGGCAAGCTAGCAGTCACAACACTTGGATTCTTGTCTTGGTTTTGCTACTGAGTCTTATGTCATATTGGACAAGTTACTCAGCCTCTGCCTTAGTTTCCCAATATGTAAAATGAGATGTTTGAAATAGTTGTTTTCAAAGGTCCGTTTCCACCCCATCATTCTTTGAGCCTAATGCCCCAAATCCCTTGTCCTCCTCCGATCTCAGTTTCTTCACAACTCCCATTTTCAAGGGAGGCAAGTAGCCCAGAAGTAAATAGGTTTTCAATGTTTTAACCAATACATTTTTTTAAAAAATCTTCCCTGAAAGGAGTTGAGAAGGGTTTGAAGATCTGTGGTCCAGTACCTGGGAAGGCTGAGTTATCTGCCTCTCTGGGGGTAAATCGAGGCATTATAGGCAGAGGTTGGGTGACCACTTTTTGGGGGTGACCCAGAGGATTCTTGGTCAAATGCATGTCCCTGCAGTCCTCTCCACTTGGGAGACTCTGCGTTTCTAAGGGCAGCCAGAAAGAGGGTAGATTTTCAGGAACCAGGCTGCTCGCTGGGGACAGAGGAGCCCCAACCTGAGTGAGACGCGCCATCTAGTGGCTACCATTGTTCCAGAGGATTGGGCTGAAACGAGGGTTTGGAGCGAGGAAAAGCGGAGAGTCGGACACCCAAGGAGGCTACAGTTTACAGCCCACTGTGAGCCAAAGAAAAGGGAAGAATGGAGAGAGGGAGGAAGATAAAACCCAGGAAGCTTTTTAGGAGGAAAGGGGTCTTGGAGGGCGATCTGCCAAGTGTCTTTGAATGACTTCTCTGAGCTCAACTTTTTGTCAGCCTCCGAGAACGGGTGGGTTTAAGCTTAGCTTGTGCCTGGGCAGAGGAAGGGGGACAGTGGAGGTGGAGAAGGTCCCGTCACTGATAATGGTTATCCCTTGGCAAGTGCTCACACCCAGATAAATGTTAGTGGTCTTGTCTTTCTCTGGTTTCCAAATATGATTGCTCACAAAGTCTTCACAGCACAAATATCACCAAACCCATTTTGCAGAGGGATAATTGGGACTCAGAGATATTTGTGACTTGTCCAAGGTGACCCCTACTAGTAAGTGCTGGGATTCCAAGCCAGGACTGTTCAGGTTGGCATTGACTTTCCCAATTCTTCCTTGCCTCTCTCCCCTTTTGTAGGGGTACTGCTTCTCTCTCCTTGGTTTCAAGGCATCCCCTCAGCTTAGCTGGGTCCCTAGGGGGAACTCTCTAAAACCAGTTGCCAAGGGAAACCCAAGACTCTGAGAAGTTGGAGGCCAGGATGTCAGTGATGGGAGGCCCTTTGGAGCCCTTCAGGGTACAGATGGGTGGATGGCCACTCGGTGGGAGTATGGCCCAGGGTATCCTTGACCGGATGCTGAGAGAGAAAGGCCTAAAATGCATGCCCCTGCCTATACCTCCCCACCAGAGGGCCAGTGGAAGAAAAATCCTGCCTGAGTTAGGGGGAATAGAGATAGGGGGTGCAGGGGAGAAGGGGGGGGGGCTAAGGGAGGGAAGTATCTCTTCTCTCCTCAGCCCTTGGGGGACAGACTGGCAGCCTGCCTCCTCTCCCCATCTTTGCATCCTCCCTTCCCCGAGCCCCCCTCCCGGGCACACAGCCAATCAGCCCTCCTTCTTTCTCTCCTTTTCTCCTTCTCTCCTTCCTTCCCTCCTTTGTCCTCCTCCTCCCTCCTTTCCTCTTTTCCCTTTGTCCTCTCCCTCCTCTTCCCCCCTCTTCTCTCCCTCCTTTCTTCCCTCCTTACTTCTTTGCTTCCTTCTCTCCTTCCCTTAGCTTCCTCCTTATCTCCGTTCCTCCTTTTCCCTCTTTCTCCCTACCTCCCTTTCCCTCTCTGCCGCAGCTCTCCCTCCTTCCTTCCGAGCCTCCTCCCCGCCCCTCCCCACTCCTAGGGCCCGCTGGGGGCGGAGCCCAAAGGACTGGGGGGGTGGGGGTGGAGAGGAAGGACAGTACCCGCGCGTGGAGGGGAAGGGTGGGGTGGGGTGGGACGGGTGTGTGTGTGAGAATTCGCCCGTGGATTTGGGTGTGGACTGACCCCCCTGAGATTTGACCCTGGTATGAAATACTCTATTTGCAGCAACCTCATCAAAGGGCAGATAAGGAGCCTTATAAAAGGCGTGGGCACCTGCAGCCAATGCGTCTTCTTCTTCCTCCCCATTCCAGCGCCTTGGCTCCCTAGTGCTTCGTCAGTCAGTCGGGAAGCGCCTGGCTACGCGACTGTGTGCCTTCGTGCCCACCACCCTGTGTGCGAGAGCGGCTGTTTGGGGAGAGGCATCTCCAGGACAGACCACCGGCGGCCGCGCCATGGCCCTGCTGCTGATCCCTCTGCTGACCCTGTCCGCGCTCTGGCTGGCCCCGACGGTGCGTGCCCGGCCTCTGGTGGACGCTGGCCCGCACGTCTACTACGGTTGGGGAGAGCCCATTCGCCTGCGACATCTGTACACCGCCAACCGGCATGGGATGGCCAGCTTTTTCTTCCTGAGGATCCACCACGACGGCCGCGTGGACGGCAGCCGGAGTCAGAGCGCGCTAAGTAAGTTATTGAGGGGTAGAAATGAAAGAGAGAAACAGAGAGAGAGCGCTTGTGGGCTTGTACATCTATGTACAGCTTGGAACTACAGAGCCTCCATCCCTCCCTTTCAGACGAAAGGCCCTTGGGATGCCTCTGTTCCCCGGCGCTGGTCCAGGCACAGCCCGGCAGACTGGAGGGCTTTCTGCCCCGGCTCCTTTGGCCGGAGGTCTGGACAGGCAGCAGCACCTAGCAGCGGACAGAGTCGGGGTGCCCCCTCAATGCGGCTGGTCTTCTGGCCATCCTCCCACCCCCTACCCCCACCCCCGCCAGTACTCTGATCCTTGGAAGGCCTGTGTTGCCGTTACTCGGAGGCGCAGAGCGGGGGCTTGGGCTCACTCTGCCTCCAAGAGATGTTCGGGAGCCCCGTCGGGGAGCCTCTTTTCTTCTCACCTGTCTCCTTTTTGCTCAGGTTTGCTGGAGATCAAGGCGGTAGCTCTTCGGACCGTGGCGATCAAGGGTGTCCACAGCTCTCGGTACCTGTGTATGGGAGACGCCGGGAAGCTCCAGGGATCGGTAAATCAACTTCCCAGCCCGACCCTCGAGGGCTGGGGTAACTGGCTCCCCGGGGCTTTCCAATTCCGGGGGTTGGGACTCTTCCTTCACCTCTGCCAGTTTTCTGGACTTTAAAAAGTACTGATGTTTATTTACTCTCTGTGACACTGGGCTCCAAATTACTAAAGCACTCTGAGCCTCAGTTTCCTCAGCTGCAAAATGGTGAAAATAATACCTACCTTGAGGCTCTAATGAGATTAGGGATGTCAAGTTGTTATCAGCTGCAGGAGGAATGTGGCTTCTTTGTGTAAAGAAGCCGGAGCCAGGCGTTTCTGGAGATACTGGAGGCTCTGGGGAGCGCGGGGGTCCCAGACTGCAGCCTGGAGGGTCGGGGAGGGATTGCCAATTTCTAGCTTGCCAAAAGACAGCTGTCAGACGCTCCTCCCGGGGTGCTGAGGAACTGAGTCGAGATCTGAGAAACAGTGGCTCTTGTTAACTTTGACTGACCCTCCCTAACCAGCCAAGGGCCCAGCTTCAGCTCCAAAGCCAGGGCAGAAAATCGAGGAGCCCAGCGAGATTTGCTTTGTGCAGGAGGCTTGGCATTTGCACCAGGAAGCGAGAAGTGCTTGTCCTTACAGTAAGCGACCACAAAGGAGCCCTTAAAAAATGATAAAAGGGGTGCTTTTATTTTCTGGGCAAGCCTCAAAAAGCCTGTGAAAGGGCCCTCCTACTGCTTTAAATATTCTTGAAAATCGGTTAAGTGTTTCCTCTAAGCAAACCTGGGAATCCCCACTGGAGAACCTTGGGGGGGGGTCAGTGCTGGAACCAAATTTTTTGGCATTTTTAAATAAAAGTCTGATCGGGACACCTCTGGGCCTCTCCCTAGCTGGCTGGTTTTTGAGTCACTCCCTTTCTGAGCCTCTCTTTCTTCCTCTATGCAATGGGAGTGATAGTAGATGGCATCTACCTCTCAGCACTGTTGAGGGTCTCAGATGAGCTTGCTGGAAGCTGCAGGACAGAGGAAGCTGCCGGGGAAGAGGAAGGCAGTGTGCTGGAGCTGTCCATTGGCCTGAAAGCCTTTATTAAGAGTTTTACTCTGCCCCAGGCACTGAGCCGAGAGCAGAGCAGACCTTGAGAAATCCAGGGGGGTTGGTTTCCTCTTCTGTGAAATGGGGTGGGGGTTGGGGAGGGAACTGCACCTTCTAACTGAGTTCTTGGGAGTCCCCAATGAGTTCACAGAGTTAAATGTTTTCCAAACTTCAAAGCAGTGGCCTAAATGTTAGCTATTCTTATGTAAAGTGCTTCCCCTTCTTTACAACGGTAAGGGAGGGTTAATTATGTCATCTTTGTTATATATTCACCAGTTCCCCTATTTTAAATCCTGCCCCTTGCAAATTGTCAGGATAGTTTTTCAAAGATTTAGTCATTTCTTCAGTCCTGAGAAGGCTGGGCTTCCAGAGCTTGGCCCCCAGTCCCACCAAGCTGGTCTCTTCATCTTAGAATAATAAACACTCCAGGCCTGTCAGCCAGCCATCCTACTGCTCCCCTATTACTGTTCAGCTCAGGCCTAGTGGGAGAGCTTGCCTCCACTGAAAAGGAGCTAGGCCCATGGAAAATCAGTGCTCTTGCTTTCCTAATTAGCTGCCAACAAAGGCAGGAGTTCAAAGGGATCCACTCTAAAACCCCCTCTCTTTCTGGGGTCATCGATGGCTGATGGCTGTGGGAGGTCTGAGTAGGGTGGTCCAAGGAGGGCTGGTCAGGGGCCCTGCTGTGAATGCCCACCCCCACCCCTTGTGCTTCCGAAGACCTGGGAATAGCCCGGCTCTATGGCCTGCTAGGATGTTGCAGGAAGAGCCCAGCTTTGATTTGCTTCTACCCAGGACGCTTCATGACCCCAGCTCAGGCCTTTTGATGTTGGTCCCCAGCTTGTTTTGTGACTATAAGCCATTGATGTCAAATCCCTTTGTGACCTTTATTAGTTAAATACTTGAAGCGGAGGGGAGGACTAGAGGAGAGGGAAGAAAGGAGGAGGGGGCCTGGAGAGAAATTTGGTACCTGGGGGGTGGGCTCCCCCAAAGGCATTGTGGCTGTTCTTCCTATTATAGGGGCACTTATTACTTAAAGTGGCAGTTCCAATGGCCCTCCTGGTCTTTCTGGTCATCTCTGTCCAGTCATTCATCAGGGGATCATCATGGAAAGGCTTTTCCCACTCTGTCTGATATGAAAGAGAAAACTCAGAGGGCAGACATCTGCCTTTATGGATCTGGAGGAGCGCTGGAGAAGAGGGCTTAGCCTTTCTCTGCTCAGCTTCCGAGGCAGGGCTAGGAACCTGGAGAGGGGGAGCAGGGGGCCAAGCCAAGGGCCACTGAGGAAACCAGGCTGCCCGGAGGCCTTCAAGCCAAGGCTGACCGACTTTTGCCTGGGAGGTAGGATTCCTGACCAGATATCAGCTGGATTCAGCTCCTCTGGGAAGTTGCTTCTATCTGAGATGTTGAGGTTCTGTAGCTGTCACCTGGGCTGAGCAAGAAACTCTCTTTCCTGGAGAATGTTAATAGCACAATGGGGCCAGCTGGCTGTTCCCTCTAGATCAGTGGTTCTCAACCTTCCTAATGCCTGGACCCTTTAATACCCGTATGTGGGTATCTGCATGTGGCCGGACCCGCCTGGAGACGGATAGAGGAGCGGCGTCTCGGTTCCCAAGACCATAGGAAATATGTGTTTTCCCATGGTCTTAGACGACCCCTGTGAAAGGGTTGTTCGACCCCCAAAGAGTCGTGACCCACAGGTTGAGAACCGCTGCTCTAGATAAAACTCTAACATTTCCAGTTGAAACCATTGATTTAAAACCAGTTAAACTGTTATATTAGCTAAAGTGAACGCGGTTTATTTTGAGAAATAAATTTCTTGCTAATGCTCCAGACAGTTAGGTTTTTTTTTTCTTTTAATGCTAGATTTGAGAAGAAAAATAAGATTGAAAAACCCCCTCCCAGTCCCTAATCATTTGGAATCCTAAGTCAGATAACCACTGATGGCCACTGCTGACAGAAGGGAAAGAACTGAGTGAGCCCTACCTACATCCCTCCCTCCAGCTCTGCCCTCCTATGGCTCTGGATTGGAGAGAAAGACCCAAAGGAGGCTCACAGGGAATCGAGACGCCAAGGTGATCATTAGAGCTGTTGGGAAAGAGAGTGAGCTGCTCAGGGAGGTCTCTCAGGGTCTTCCCCAGGCCTGGAGGTCAGTAAGCAGAGGCTTGCCGGGGATGACAGGAAGAGCTCAGCTGCCTCCGAGTCCCCTCCAGCTCCACCTCAGAGATCCGGTGAGATCGAGACTCACGTCTCCTTTTCTGTCTGCTTTTCCATTTTGGAAATGATTGCCTATGGGGTGGCACAACCACTTCATTGTTGTTTGCATTTGACCAAGAACCATCAAGCATCTCCTGGACGTTTTATTACAGGTTGAAAAGAGTTCACCGGGAGCCGTCACCTGAAGTTCACTGACCCCTGAGCAGGAGGCAGCGAGAGCCCTGAGCTTCGGGGCCCTGGTGGCCCCTGAGCTCTGGGTGTTCAGCTCAGCACCTTAGTTATAAACATTGTCTTGGGGGAGGCGACTTCCTCATGGAGCAGGGAAGTGTTTGCACTCTTGGACAGGATTGTAAGGACCGAGGGTTTTCCTCTGAGACTACCAGATCCCTCCAGATAAGCCCAGACTAATTGATTTATTGGAAATGTAAATGAACCACAGCCATCAGACATCTATCTGTAAAAATGAATCCTTGATGTGGTCTATAATAATCTAAGCCTAATGAGCTTAGAAATAGAAGTCTTGAATTCAAATCCTGACTTGCCCCCTCCCGTATTTGGGTAAATGTGGACAAATCCCTTTCTCTCCTTGATCTTCACTTCCGTGTGTGTGTGTGTGTGTGTGTGTGTGTGTGTGTGTGTGTGTGTCTTTGGTATCCCCAGCCCTTAGTAAACGCTTAATTCATTCTTATTGGCTAAAATGAGAGTCTGGCTGTAATGGACAAGGTTCCTCTCAGCTCCGCCTTTGGGGGATTCTCTACCATCTTCTCCCAGTCTCCCAGCTCAAAAACACCTCAGAGCCCACCTTGTCTTGCTCACCTGGACCTGGATGAGAATCCTCCAGTGAGAGGCCCAACACTCAGATATCATCCTCAGCTTGGAGACCCCCAGGGCAGAGGAGGGAAGCTATTTCCTGGGGCAGCCCAGACCCCTTCAGGGAAGCACGTTTTCCCTTGCCTAGGTTAAGCTGGAGCCTTGCTTGCTAGTACCCACCATCCCTTGCCCCGAGTTCTGTCTTCTGGGACCAAGCAGAGTAAATCAAGTACGTTCAGCTAATCAGATGATTGCCTGAGTCAGACGGGCATGCGTTTGGCTCTTCTCTTCCTGCGGCTCTAGTTTCAAGGAAGGGTGGAAGGAAAGGAAAGATGGGTGGATGGACTTAATAAGCATCAAGCACGGTGCTAAGCACTTTGGAGGTGTTATCTCCACTAAACCTCACAACACCCTGCTGTTATGATGCCCTTTCTAAGGTTGAAGACAGTGGTTAAGTGACTTGTCCAGAGCCACACAGCCAGTAAGTGTCTTAGGCAGAATTTGAACTCAGGCCTTTTTGACCTTTAGTCCTACACTTAGTGGGGACACACTCCCACACCTTCCACCTAGGAAGGGGCAGAAGTAAGACTTGAATCCACATCCTTTGGCATTAACAAATCTGTATGATCCTGGACAAGTGTCTTCCCCTCTCTGGACTCAGTTTCCTCATTTGTTAAATGGAAATAATTGGACCTGAAGTACCTACCTTGAATGGGTTAGTGGGAGTTTCCAGTCAGCTCTTGCCAGTGGTGATGGTCCTCACTGCCCTTGCTTCCCTAGCCTTCTCTGCTGTTATCCAGCCTAATGGGCAGGGTTCTAATGGATTTATGTCTCTGTCTAGGTGAGGTTCTCTGCCGAAGACTGCACCTTTGAGGAACAGATTCGCCCGGATGGCTATAATGTGTACCAGTCCCAGAAGTATGGCCTCCCTGTCTCTCTCTGCAGTGACAGGCAGAGGCAGCTGTTCCAAGGCAAGGACTTTCTGCCTCTCTCTCATTTCTTGCCCATGATCAGCTCTGTTCCTCTGGAAGTTGAGGAGTCTGGGGGCCACAGAGATTCCTTTGACCCTGAGATGTTTTCCTCACCACTAGAAACTGACAGCATGGACCCCTTTGGCCTTTCCTCCAAATTCTCACCTATAAAGAGCCCCAGCTTCCAGAAATAAATGAGGCTCTCGCCAGGATTTGGGAGCCAGGCCCAGCCTTTCTTTCTCTTATTTACGTGGAGCAGATGGACTGCAGGGTGCTGGGGTTACCTCAGGGTTATATTGAAGGATGAAGATGTCCCTGGAGAGAGTGACAGTTATAATTCTGTAAATATATAAAGCGACTCAAGGTGGTACGTGTGTAAGACACTGAGCATCTTCCAAACTCCCTGCCCAAGAGAGCTCTCATTTGAGCAGGGTCACCTTCCATGGAGTACAGGAGAGACCCCTTTCTCCTATGAATCAGTGATGATGAAAGCTGGAAGGGTGGACTTGACCAACCTCAGGTCCATTTTGGAATGAAGCCAAGGCCTAGACCAAGCCCTCAGGCTCCTTCATTTGGGGGCGACCCAAGGATATTCCTGATGGGGCTGCTGCAGCCTGGAAGGGGCCCCACCCCCAACTCTTCACATCTTCATCTTTTTCCTCCTCCTCAGACCAGGAGCAGAGGGAATGGCCTCCCTCTTCAGCCTACTGAGCATCAGATTGCCCTGGGAGACAAGGCTGTTAGCCCCTCCCTGCCCCCCACTAACTCCGTCTTCAACCTGGTTTACCTCACTCAACAGGAAGAAATGAAATGACTTTGTCCCCCCCAGCTTGATGGTCGCCTGTCTTTTCAGTATAAACACAGCCTGAAACAGAAAGGGATTGGACCAGCCCTGGGCAGCTTGTTGGCCCATGTCATCTGGAGGCCTCTCAGACACATCTCTAGAGGGCTGCAAATGGCAGCCATCAAGATCAAGGGCCCCCCCAGGTCTCCCCCTCCCATAGCAGTGGGCTCTGGGCTCCCTTTATGCAGGCCGGCTGCTCCCCCTCCCCTTCATCCTCTTCCTCCTCCTCCTCCTCCTCGCCCTCCTCTTCCTCTTCTGTCAGTGGTAGAGGGGGACAGAGCTGTGAACAATCCAAGGTCAGCTTGTGGATGCCTTCCCTGGGTATGCCACCTGCCCCCTCCAGCAAGACCCCGCCCCTTGTAGTCGAGTCCTCGCAGGAAATCTCACCCTCCTCTGCCCAGCGCTCCTCTGCCCAGCACTCCGCTGCCCTGTGGGGTGTGTGTAAGTAATTTATTGTTCCAGGCTCAGCCCCCTATTTTCTGGCTTTATTTATTCTGGCTTTGTTTGTTACATTAAAGTGGCATTGGTTTGTATTAAAGCCTGACTCGTTTCTGAAGCAGTTTCTGGGGAATGGAAGCCAGAGCTGTGTCCAGAGTGCTGAGAGGTCTGGCCTCCTCCCAGAGGTCTCTAAGTAGAGACTCTAGGCCCAAACGATGGACAAGCATGTATAAGCACTTACTGTTTGCCATATGCCAGGCTCTTTGTAGGGGAGGGAGTAGGTGAAGGGAGAAGATTATTGTTCAGGCAATAGTCCAACCGATCACTTCTGGGGTGCCCCCAGCCCCCGGGCTCATGACCCTGAGGCAAAAGCTTATTGGAAATTCCTCTCTCTGGGGATGCTGTTGAACAAGGAGAAGGGTATGAGTGCGTGCTGGACAGGGAGAGAAGAGGGCCAAAGCTCTTCCCACTCCAGTTAGGGGCATGAGTCCAGACACCAAAGCCCCCCTCCTCTCTGCACTCAGTTAATGAAGCCCTGAACACAGAGGCTCCCAGACTTCATTTGCAGAGGCAAAGGGAAGGAAGCCCTCAGAATTCTGGATGTCTTAGATGGGCCAGGTCATGAGCTCTGAGGTCTCAGTCAAGTCTCACTGACCAAAGCCTCTCAGTTTCCTCATCTCTAAAATGGAGCCATAGTCCATGCTGCCTGCCTCCTAGGACTGCGGTGAGCAACGAAGGTCTGGCAGAGGATGTATGGAAGCCTTTTGAGTGATGAAAAATGCTTAAATATGGAAAAAAAAAAACTTTGGACAAACAGGAGCACACAGGTGGGGAGGGGATAGAGAGGGGATCTAGCACTCCTAGAACTTCAGCAAATAGGCCTCAGCCTTCACTCAAGTTCACATCCGGCCAGATAGAAACATCCTGGTTGAATATATCAGATCCCAGTCTGTCTCACCAATGTGTGTGTGGGGGTGCAGCAGCAGTGGGCACCCTTGGAAGAAATGGTTTAGTCTAGGGAATTGTGGGAAAGGATCCCAGGACCAGAGAGTTAATGCTGGGATTGGCCTGAGAGGCCAACTATGCCAACCCCCTCCTTTTATAGATGAGGAACGTAAAGCCCAGAAAGGCAGGTGACATGCCAAGAGCCCCCAGGGGGGTTATATAAACAGAGCTCACATTTGTAGCATCTAAGGTTTACAAAGCGCCATGCAGAGATGCCATCTCCAGTCTATCCCTGTAACAACCCTGGGAGGTGGGTGCTATTAATGCCACTTTACAGAAAAGGAAGCTGAGGCTGAGAAAGGCTGCCAGCTAGCATTTGTTAAACACCTACAAGATTCCAGACACTATGTTAAGTACATAAGTGATTGGCTGAAAAAGTCACACTGCTAAGTGTCTGAGGCAGAGCTGGGGCTCAGGTCTTCCTGACTCCTGGCGTGTCCACTGCTTTCTCCATTAGACTACATCCATCACTCTCTTCCCCCCCCCCTCCTTTCTTCTCCTTCTCCCCTCTACCTTATCCTACTCTTATGTCTTCTCTTTCTCTTCTTCTCCCTCTACCTTCCTCTCTCTCTCCTCTCCTCTGCTCTCCCCTCCACCCTTCCTCTCCCCTCCCCTCCCCTCCCCTCTTCTCTTCTCTTCTCTTCTCTTCTCTTCTCTTCTCTTCTCTTCTCTTGTCTCTCTCCCCCTCCCTCTGTCTCCTCTTCCTCCTCCTCCTCCTTCTTCTTCTTCTCCTTCTTCTTCTTTTCTTCTTCTCCTTCTTCCTCTCTCTCTCTCTCTGTCTCTCTCTCTCTCTCCCTCTCTCCCTCCCCCACCCCTTTCACCTCAGAGATGGCAGGATGCTTTGGGTTACTTCAATGTCACTTTAAGCCTCTGTTCTTGGACCCCTCTGGCTTCCCATATGAAGAACCTATAGCCTTCATCTTGCAGGGTTTGAAGTTACTGAGACAACCAACCACAGCTCTCTTTGTTACTTTATTATTATTTACATTGTACCAAGAGCTGTCAAGCATCTCCCAGAGGTTTCATCACAAGTAGAAAGAATTCCCCAGGGCCAGAACCTGCAGTTCATTGACCCCTGAGCTTGAAACAGAAGGAGCCCTGATCTGTGGGGCCCTGGTATCCCCTTGGGTTCTAAACGCCAGGTTACAGAGCCTGGCACCTTAGTTATAAGTGCTCTCTGAGTGGGGCTGGATGGATGGCTGGATGGATGCACTCTCAGAGAGATTTGAAGCATTTGGACTCTTGGTTAGGAACATGTGAGTTTTCCTCTGGGACCACAGGGAATGCAAAGACTAGAATTGATTTGTTGGATGTGTCAGGGGAATGTAGGCACCAAACATCTACCTTTAAAATATCTCATCAATGTGATCTACTCATTTGTTTTGAAAGACTAAGAAGCTTAGATCAGAAGGTATGAGCTCAAGTCCTGTCTGGCTGCTTACTGCCTGCACAACTTTCCTTCTCTCCTCCAAGAGAGTTGGATTCCATGCATTTTCCCCTTGCATCCAGCTCTGCCATGTTGGATCTCCCCACTGTCATCATCTCTGTTCTCTGCTACAGTTTAGAAAGTCTAGGTTTCTCAGAGGTGGAAGGAATCTTCCCTGAAGGAGAATTCCCTCTTCAATGTAGCCAGTAGGTAGCCATCCAGCTTCTGTTAGAAGACCTCCAGTGAGCAAGGGACCTACAAGCTCTCAGGGAAACCCATGCCTCTTAAGGATGGCTCTAACCTGTAAATGGTTGTTGAGTGACTGACTCCAACCCAGCGTGAATCCTTCACAGCTCCTTTTCACCACTCCTAGCTTTGTCTTCTGGGGCCAACTGAAGCTAGTCCAACCTCCCTTCCAAATTACAGCCTTTTAAAAAATGGGAGAAAATGGTTATTCCCTGTCCAGGCTTTCTCCGCAAGGCTGGATGTTCTCCAGCTTAAGCAGGTCTACTTTTTTCAAGCTCTCCTCCTACAGTGAGAATGGATTTAAAAAAAAAAAAAAGACCTCGATTCTAATCCAGTCTGAGATACTGTCCGACCCTGCTCAAGTCATTTAACTTCTGTCTGTTTTGGTTTCTTCATTTGTTAGATGGAGATGAGTAACTATGGTGCTGCTAAGTGATTAGCAAGAAATACAAAATGATACAGAAATAAATTTGTCCTCAACAGGGGAAGGCACATCCCACAAAGGGAACTATCAGCAGGTTTAGGGAGACAGTAAGGACATGGGGCAGCCCCTAATCCCTAGCCTTAGGGACCTTAGCCTCTGCCTGTCAGCTCTCCCCAATCACTTAGCCAGGGCTGGGCTTGCAACAAACAGCCTTTATCTTCCAAATGATTCGCCTTGATTCCCCAGGACCGAGAAGGACTGTTGACACTAGGACAGTTACCCACCAATGAGGAGACTTGCTTGGCCTTCTCCTCCATCCCATGATCATGGACAGCATTCGTTCTACTTCAATGTTCCTGGCAGGAAGAAATCACAGCCCAAGACAGGGTTGGGTATTTGGGTCATTTTTGCCTTCACAAGATCTTTGCAGAGTCCTGCTTCCAGGCTGTGTTGTGGAGAGGGTAATGGGTAGAGCCTGGTCCTAGGGGGCTGATTCCTGAACAGCATCATCATCAAAGCTTGCTAACTACCCCCCCCTTCCCAACATCACTGGTGGGGGCTGCCTGCCTCAGGCCTCTCCCCACTCCAGTGTAGTTTAAAGTGATATTCCTCAAGCCCCAGTCTGACTGTGGTACCCCTTTCCCTACCCAATCAACTCCAGTGGTTCCCTACAGCTTGCAGGAGAAAACACAGAGTCCTCTGGCCTTCGAAGCCTTTATCTGTGCCCTCCCACCTTTCAGTCTTCCTACACCTCTCTCCCCAGGGTGTACTCTCTGATTCAGTGTCTCCAGCCTTCTGGTGGTTCCATGAACAGGACCCTCCATGTCTGGGCTCCAGGCATTCTCTCGAGCTGTCCCTCAAGCCGGGAACATTTCCCCACTCAATTCTGCCTACTGACCACCCTGGGCAGTTCCCTGTTCCCCAGGAAGCCTTCCCCACCTCCTCTTCATGTTAGTGCCTTCAAGCTCATTCCACCCCGCATCACTTCTCACACTGGAAGTACCCACCACACCAGGGACCTCTCCCTTTGATTGGCTCCTTCCTCCCAGAAATTCAGTCAACTATGTTTTCATGGCTCATCAGGCTGCAGTTGCGACTCATTTCAACAGGACTTTGTCTACCTCCCCCCTTCAATGGGAGCATTACCCTCCCCCCTCTTTCAGCTCACTTTGGGGGCAGGGACTTTCTTTTGGCTCGGGTCGATGTTTCTAGTACTGGCACAGAGCAAATGATCCAGGGCTTATCTTAGTAAATACCTATTATCTGCCTCACCTGCCTCTCTTCTCTAGTTTCCCTCGTCTCTGCCTCGTTCCCACGTGGCCGTTCGCCTGTTGAGCCCCGTTATATTGGAAGTCCTTTGACCTTTCTTTGTACCCCCAGTGGTTAGCATGAACAGTGGCTCACAGTAGGCGCTCATTAATGAGTGCTTGTTGCCCTGGCACGTCAACACGTCATTTCACTGATCCTCACAACGACTCTGTGAATACGCTGCTATCGTCTTTCCCGTTTTTACAGTTGAGAAAACTGAGACTGAGGAAGATTAAGTGATTTTCCCAGGGTCACTTCTCCAGTAAATATCTGAGGCAGTCATCTAACCGATATCTTCCTGACTTCAAGTCCAGAACTATGTAGTGTGACACCTAACTGCTAGAGACAAAACGAAATGGTCTCTCCCTGCCTTCAAGGAGCTGACACTCTACAGGAGAAATATAACATGAACACGGATAAGTAAACCCAGGGTCAGCTGAGGAGAGAGAGGCAGAGAAAAAAGGGAAGAAAGAAGAAGGAAGGAAGGAAGGAAGGAGGGAGGGAAGGAGGGAAGGAAGGAAGGAAGGAAGGAAGGAAGGAGGGAGGGAGGGAGGGAGGGAAGAAGAAAAGAAGGAAGGAAGGAGAAAGAGAATGAAAGAGAAAAAGAAAGGAAGGAGAGCAAGCAGCTAAACTAAGAAAGAGGGGTCATGGTGAGGGGGTATTTGATCGAAACTCTGAAGAAAATGAAGGATTCTAAGGGCAGAGGTGAGAAGTACATCCCAGTCATGGGGCGGGGGGGGGGGGGGGGGTCTGCATATGCAGACAGCATATGCAAAGGTGAGAAATGAAACACTAACTTCACAAAACATCAAAAACTCCAATTTGCCTGAAATTTAGAGTCTGTGCAGAGGAATAACGTGAAATAAGCCTGAAAACATAGGTGGGGCAAAGCTGTGAGGCCCTGTATATGCCAAACTGAAGCATTTGCATTTTATCGTGCAGGCACTAGGGAGCCACCAAAGGTTTCATGTCTATTAGAAAAGCAGCAGCCTAGCTCATTTTGGAGAATGTCATGAACAAGCTTAGCCACCAAAGGATGGGCCGTTTAGGAAGACCATTTCCCAAGGTTTGGGGAACATGGAAGGCTGTGTGTGTGTGTGTGTGTGTGTGTGTGTGTATGTGTGTGTGTGTATGTTATTGAAGCAAATATTGCAATCAGACCCCAAATGGTGGTTCCAGACTTAGGCTGAGAAGAATGTCTTCAAGCAACCAAAAGTCAAAACTGTCCCTGGCACAAATCCACTGTGTGTGTTATAAAGGACTGAGGGTGACAAGTTCTCACAAAGCCATGAGATAAGGACCCTTTCTTTCCACCGCTGCCTGAATTATGTCGAGGGTGAACAGTATGTCCTTAAGGCAGTACCAGGCAGAGATGGATGGGTTGCCTCAAGCTCTGCCAGGCTGAGGCCCCAGGAGTCTGTGATGCAATTGTCAATAAGTATTCCATGAATTCCAACTATGTGCAAGGGCAGGGAGCTGGTTGGTCCAAGGTTCAGCAGAAAAAGGCCCCAGGCAGGTGTCTTAGACATAGGCTTGTGGGATTGGGAGAAGCGTGCCATGGGTACTGGGAAGACTGCACCACAGGGGAGAGGGCTCAGAAAGGATCAGCAGGAGGGGACACCTTGCCTAGAGTAGGCTCTGAATGTTTGTTGAATGAATGAATGATGGAGGGAAGAGAAGGAGGGAAGGAAGAAGAGAAGGAGGGAAGAAGTTGTAAATTAGAATCAGGTTCTGGATGGTCCTGAATGCCAAGCTAAGGAGCCTGGAGTATATCCTGGAGGAAACAGGGAACCATTGAATGTTTCTGAGCAAGGGAAAGGAGGAGTGGATGAAAAACACACTAAGTGCTTACTACACACAAAACACTGTGTTATGTGCTGCAGGCACAACTAGAAAGGTCAGACAGTGGCTGTCCTCAAGGGGCTCCCATTCTAATGAGGGAGACAATGAAGGCTTCAGCTGCACGTCAGAGGGGGTATGTTCCACGGTCCTTTGTGTGGTCCCTACCTCTTCTTGGATGCTATTTCCATGGATACAATTCTCTAACTCCTGAGGTTGAGCCACTGGACATGGTCAAGCTCTTGGGTGACAGGACCTCTTTTCCCCAGGCTCTAGTAGCTATGGTTGCAGCCTCAGTCCTCAGGATGCTTCTCCACTTCCCTGAAGGATGATGGAGAACAGCCTGGCTTGCCCCAAGGCACCAGGGCTCTGTGTCCCGGGCTGTCCCCATTAGGGTCTGAGGGAGATGGTTTGACTTGCCTGGCACCTGCTGCCTTCTGGGCCCTGTTAAGGGAGCCTGGTGGGGTCAGGGGTCAGGACAAGATGGCCTGAGGGCCAGACTCGCTGTTAGCCAACATCTGAGTCATCACCCCACTGGACAAATGGTTATCCCTTCTTCATTCTCAGTCTTGCCCTCTCTTTCCAGGGAGGGCACTCTCTGCCTGAGCTGCCATGATGTTCCCTGCTGATGGAGCCATTGGTCTAGGGGACTTTTGCTTCTCTGAGCAGGGCAGAGGAGCCCACACTCAGGCCCTGGGGAAGAAGGGATAAGGGATGAGGGGAATGGCAGGTTCTTCCATCGAGCCCCGATGCCTCCCTGTGGCTGTTGGCAAAGCATGAATGAGCACTTGGAAAAGCCAAGCATTTCTGTGTTCCGGGTTCCATCTAGTGGCAAGAGTACTTTTCAGTAACCGCTGTCTCGTAGTCCTTGAGAGGATCTGATCCTTGCAAGCTTGGGACTTGCATCCAACAGCCCAAACACAAAACGCAGTCAGCTTTGAATCCCCTCCTTGTCCTCCATCTCCCAGGAAGGGGTGGCCTTCTCCTGGGCAGGGCGAACCCTCTGTCACCCCCACTCATCTTCGATCTCTTCTTGTCTACTGTCTGCTTGTTGCCTATGAGCGTGCCCACAGCTCCCCCCTCCTCAAAGAACCCTCACTTAATCCCCCACCCCTCCTCGCTCTCACTCCAAGCCTCTCTCCTTTGGGTGGATGGGGGGCTTTCTCCACTAGAGTGTAAGTTCCCCGAAGGCAGGGATTGACTTCATTCGTATTTGTAGCCCCAGGGCTTAACTCAATGTTAGTATACAGTAGGTGCTTAATAAATGTTTGTTGACAGTGAAGTGAACAGAACCCTCCCACTCTGATCCAGACAACAATCCACGACAATGCCAGAGAATCTCCAGAGAGAGAGCTGTCGGAGTCTGAATGCAGATGGAAATATACTATTTATTTTCCTGCTTTTTTGGTGATGGGCTAATACGGAAATCAGTTTCGCACGACATCACATATATAAGTGATACCCTGTTGCTGGCCTTCTCAGTGGGTGGAGAAGGGGTTGGGGGAAGGAAGAAAATTCGAGACTCCAAAGAAAAAGAATATTACAAACAAATAAATCATAAATTAGAGAAAATATCTATCGACTCCCCTTGGTTGCAAAACTCCTCGAGACGGCCATCTGCGAGGATGCCTCCGCTTCCTTCGTCTCACCCTTCTTAACTCGACATTCTGGCTTCTGATTCAGTGGAATCTGCCCCCCCCCCCCCCCCCCCAGCGTCAGCAAGGTTCCCTTCCTCCTCCTGCAGCCCAGGGCTCAGGGGCCATTCCCTCTTCCCGATACTCTTTCCTCCACAGTGTTTTGACACCCCACCCCCTCCCTGCCCTGTTCCAGTGCTCTTCCTACCTGTCACATGCTGCTCTGACTGATCTTGCTTCTCCCTGCTCCCATGGGTGTCCCACAGAACCTTTTCTCTGGACCTTTAGACTGTGTTGCTTGGTGATCTCATCAGTTCCCATGCATTCAATTATCATCTCTGTAATGATGATTCTCAAATCTCTTTATGTTATTGACCCTCAGGCTCCCCTTTCCAACTGCCTGCTGGACATCTCACACTGAGTGACCAGCAAACCTTCTAAGCAGAACTTACTCCTTCTTCTCAAACTCCCCCTCTTCCAAATCCCCAAATTCAAAGGGAACCGATGCAGGTCCTGCCTCTAAAGAATTTGACTCAGACCCCCTTTCAGTCAGAGACAGGGTTTATTAAAACATTGGTTGAAGTGGGCCAGATTTTAAGAATCCTCCCTGTTGGCCAGATTTAAAGAATCTGAGCCTTTGTGATGTCAATACAACCAGTTGATACTCTGAAGGAATCTGAGTGATCTAATGGGGGCAAGATGGACACATAAACAGTGGTCAAGGAGTGGGTCTAGATGGAATCCAGGAGTGGAGGTCTGGGGTGGGGCCAGGTACACTGAGGGCCACAAGGAAAGGGCAGTTAAAAGGACTATACGACAATGCCTCGGGTGAATGCCCGGGATCTGACTTCAGGGGCTGGGTTCCCGGAATTTCGGGGAAAGTTCAAAGGGCGAGGGGTCCAAAGCCCATATCCCACTGTTACTATCCCCTAAGACCTGCAGACTCACACCCTACTATCCTCGGTACCAACCTCATTCTTCCCTCACTCCCTTATCTAATCTGTCACCAGATCCTGAGAACACCCTAACACCTCTCACCTCCACAGCATACCCTTCTGGCCACAAGTCTCTCCCCACTCAACACCATCTCAAACTGGCCTTCCTGAGCACTCTTCTGACCATATCACCGAATCCCCCAATCGAAACTCCAGGGTCCGATACAAAACCCTCTGTTTGGCATTCAAAGCCCTTCAGCACTTACTCCCCTCCCGTGCCTCCAGTCTTCTTGCGTCTCTGTCCCCTCTACTCTTCAGTCCAGACACTTGACTCCTGACTGCTCTTCACATGCTCATCTCCTGAACCTGGGCATTTTCTCTGGCCTTTCTCTCTCAAGTCTCAGCTACTGTACCACCGTCTACAAAAAGCCTTTCTGGGTCTGCCTCAATGCCAACGTCTTCCCTCTGCTGAGTAACTCCAATTCGTCCCATACACATTTTCTTTAAACCGGGTGGTTTACACGTCTCCCTATTGACTTTGAGTTCCTCAAAGGTGGTTTTTGCCTTACCTCGTATCCCCACAGGGAACACTGGCACACAGTAAAGCACTTAGTACATGCACGTTGATGGATAGACTCCGAGGTCTCAGTTTCCTTGCCTGTAAAATCAGGGAGTTGAACTCCATGGACTCCAGTGATCAGGGATACTCTGAAGCTCTGAGGTTATGATGCCATGACCCTAGCCTTGGCATAGGGAGTAATATAGGCATTTAATACCTGCAGGGAAAGAGCAGTGGAAACAGTTCTGCGGGCAATAAGTAAATGCTCCCTTTTGTCATGACCACTGCAAGCAAAGAGTGGAAAAATGTAAGTCAAGTCTGGAGAGGCAGACAAGTAGAATCTCTGAGGTAGGAAGGAAGGTGAGCTCTCCAGTCTATCCAACCCCATGCAGGAATCACTAGAATTTCCCTGTTGAGTGTCTGCCTCTCAGTGTAGATAAAATAATATGCTTTGTCCTGAGTGAGGGTCAGGGGATTTTTGGTTCTAGGTTAGATCCTGACCTGGGTAAGTCTCTTCTGTCTGGGCCTCTTCTTCTTCATTTCTTAAAAACAACAACAACAACAACAACAACAAAAAACAAACCAAACCAAAAAACCCAATAGGTCTGGGATGTGTGAAACCAGAGATCTTACCTGGGGATCCTTGTTTTTTAAAAAAGAATTATGTCACCAAGCTCCTCTTCTAATCCTATCTATTTTATTTCATACATTTAAAGACATTTTACTGAGCAGGGGTCCACAGGTTCCACTAGGCTGACTGCTGAAGGGGTCCAGTACCCCTAAAAGGCTTAAAGCCCAAGGCTTCGTCTGCTCCGAGTCTCCTTAGTTGGGTTACAAGCCAGAGAAAATCTCCACCAGGCCTAGAGTTCCCCCCAGTGGCCCCTAAGTGAAATGGCAAGTGGGTCTGGTCCCCGGAATCCAGCCATGCTTGACCAAGCGGGAGAACCCAGAGGCCTGGTCCAATTCCCTCCTTTTACAGCTGGGGAGACATGAGATTGAGCCGGAATTGAGGGTCGGGGGTCTGGACTTAGAGACTCTGACTCCAAAGCCAGCCATGCCAATGACATTCAGCAGGCAGGTAGGAGTGCTTCCCTGAAGGAGTGACCTTGGACAAGTCCCTCACTCTTGGGACCTCAGTTTTCTCATCTGTGAAGTGGGGGTGAAATGCGGGTAGGACTAGATGACAACCAGGGTTCCCCCGCATCCTAGGACTTACGTGGCTCTCTGCCTTGGGGGGAGGGGTGTCTGTGGACCAGAAGGCTATGAAGGGCATGAAACCAGACTATGGGGACACAAAGAAGCTGAGAATGGGGACATGGGAAGGATTTAGTAAGTCCCGACTGTGTACCATGCACTAAGCTAAGCCCCGGAGTATTGAGGCTTAAGGAGTTCATGGAACCCCCAAAACTGGAGTACAGTTTTTTAGAGGGTCGTCTAGAGTGAATTCACAGATTCAAGTATTCTTTAACATAAAGTGGCAAAGGTTTACTGTAACGCCAATATGGTGGGCAGAGCTCCTCAGGGAACTTGCCACTTAATAGGAACGATGCTAACACTGATACAGGAAAAGTAGAGGATAATTTGGCAGATATGCTCATTAGGAAATAATCCAGAAACCTTGGTCACTGGCTCATTTGCTGCTGGAAGCCAGGGGAAGGCTTTCTATGGGGCACCTTGGGTCTCCCACGTCTGCAGCGAGATGGCTTTGCCAGCTGCCGTCTGTGGCTTGACCTCTGGATTGAACACAGTAACTTTGGGAATCGATGCAGGTAATTCTGTGGTTACAGGATAGTGCTGTCTTTACAGGAGCCTGTCTTCAGAGGTCAGCTTGTTCTTGTACCGGGGAAAGAGAGTTTGTCTTGCTGGGGTCCGCTCCTGAGTCACTGCTGGGCACAGCATCCTTGGGCTGGGGAGAAGGGGAGTGTTCGGAGGCTGGGGAGGAGGAGGACCTCAGAACGGGGCTCTAAGCACAAGCACCCCCTCACTGGGATCCCGGGGAAAGAGTCGTGGATCTAGTCTATCCTCTTATTTTGCAGGTGGGGCAGCCGAGGCAGAGGACGGGCGCTGGAACCCACCAGGTTTGCGCAGCCAGGATACAGCGGGAGGCTGGGGACCCAGAGCTGCGAAGGCTGACCCTGACGCCTCCTCTGGCTCCGCCCCCTCTCAATTTAGACTTCCCCCATGTTCAGTGGTTGCGGCCAGGCAGGACTCGCCCCAAGGGAGCCTGGAATGTTCCATTGCAGAAAAAGGGGGTGAGAAAGTCTCGAGTCCACTGAGCATGCGTCATGGCCTCTGCCCCTGGAGACCTCCGGCTCGCCGTAGTTTCCGTCCCAGCGGTTCGTGCGCGGCCGGCCCGGCCTGGGAGGGGGGGAGGAGGAGGAAGAGGAGGAGGTGACCGCGGACTGCCGGAACCAAACCGGGCCATGGACCGGCCCCCGGACCTGTTCGACGCCATCGTGATGGCGGAGGAGAGGTGGGTGCGCACCCGAGCCCTGGTTCAGTCTCCCCGCCTGCCCCCGGCTCTGGCCCGAAGGCCTTTCCAGGCCCCTCCTCAGGCTTGTTTCCCCGCCCAGGTATCGCGGCGACGGCTTCCGGGAGGGCTACGCCGAGGGCCGCTGCCTGGGCCTGGCGGAGGGGAGGCGGTGCGGAGCGCCCCGCGGGGCCAGCGTTGGGTCCGAGGTGAGCAGAGTCCGCCGCGGGGGCCAGGCCGGGCAGGGCTGGGGGCCGGAGGGGCGGGGCTGGCGCTGCCCCTCCCGCCGAGGAGGCGGTGACGGGGGCGGGGCGGGGGCGGGGCGAGCGTTTGTGTTCCTCGCTCTTCCCCCTGTCCCGCCCCGCTGCCCGAGGCTCACCCTGATTTCTGCTCTCGAACCTTCAGATTGGCTGCTACCAGGGCTTTGCGCTCACGTGGAAGTGCCTGCTCTCCGAGCGCTCGAGTGAGAAGGACAGGTGGGTGCGGGGCAGAGGGACGGCGTTCTGGGCACAGCGCCCCCCCAGGCGTTAGTGGGGGGCTTCATCCCCCGCTCCGGGTGCCACCTCTGGGCGATCTCTGGTTTCCCTGGCCTGGCTTGCTGTATCTGGACTTGTGGGGGCTTCCTGCGCCCAGCCCCGATTTCTGTCCGTGCCTTTCGTGTTGCACGTAGTGCTCGTCCTGTGCTTTAGGGAACATGGAAGTGGAAGTTCCCGTGGAGCCCACGCAGGCGCCTGCCCCCAGCAGGGCCTCGTCTGACCCCTTGGTCACTGTGCCGGTCGCTGCGTTGTGGGCAGGATCCCGGGTGTCCGGATCCCCGCGGGACAGCGGAGATGCTGTCCATGGCGGAGAGCTCCGGGGCTTGGCCCCCCGTGGCTCTCGTGTGGATGTCTCAGAGGCGGCCTTGGACAGTGTCAGGCTTTCCCTGGAGCAGGGTTAGTGTGCTGTGGCGCCCGGGCACACGCAGACCCTAGTGGCCAGCACACTGTCCCGGGGGAGGGGGCAGAGCAGGGTCCCAGGGTGCTCTCCAGTGCCATCTTCACCATCCCCTGGAAGAGATAGCTGGAGGAACAGGCCCACAAGCCTTTCTTGTAGCTTTATATCACGTCTGAGGAGACCAGCCACTGACCTAGAGCCTCCCCCTGGGTGGGCTGTGGCCCCATCCAGGCGGCTTGGCTGTTGCAGCCCTCTGTCCTTTCCTGGATTGTGGAGCATGTCCCTTGGGGCTCTTCCCTGCCGGCTGAGCTACAGTGATGTGGCCCATCCTCTCTCTAAGATGAGGGGCCCTACCCTGTTGTAGGAGAGCCTGGCCTTGATCACCTGGGCCCAGGGTCAGTTCCCAGGCCCCACATTCAGCGGCTGAACATTGGTCTTGAAGGAGAGAGGACTAGCCTTGGAGTCAGGATGAGCCTGAATGGCTCTGCAGCCTTCATCTCCAGGTGCAGACAGTGGCCAGTCCCCCGGGGAAGGGGCTTCTTGCATAGAAAAATCCCACATCCACCCCCTTCCCTACAAGCAACAAGTGGTGACTGCCTCCCCCCCAAGGGCTGTTGGGGGTGGGCTCTTTTTCCAGCCTCAGAGTGCCATAGGTAGAGTCCTCCAGGGGGCAGCCCAGCCCTTCCCAGTGGGGGAACAGGCCTGCGCCAGGCTTCCGAGCCTGCCATGCACCCTTCCCACACAGCAGCTCACCCAGCCTCTGTCTTTTCATTGTGACCTCAGCATCCCTGATCTCGGGTCCTTTCAGGGATCCTTCCACCAGTCAGTTCTGTGGTAGCTCATGGACCAGACTGACCAAGCATCATCTGGGGGATCAGTCAGAGGAAGGGAGCAGGCTGGCGCTTTGCCAACACCAGTGTGATGGTGACAAGCAGGGGCCACTGTGGCTGTGACAGACGTGTGGGGGATGCCCTAATGTCCTGTGTTCCCTGCCTTTGTAGTAAGAAGAGGAGGACGTTGGACTCACTCCTAGGGATGATGCAGAAATTCCCCTATGCCGACCCCACTTATGCCCAGCTTCATGAAGATTTGGACAGAATCAGAGGGAAGTTTAAACAGGTTGGTCCTGTGAGTGTCTGGGTTTGATGGACAAGGGGGGAATCAATAGTGTGACTGACTCAGTGGGGTGACATGGGGGAGGAGTTGGAGTGGGCCTCTGGCAGGGAGGCTCATGCACCAGTCACACCTGGCACTTCTGCCAGAGGTCAGATGCAAGAAGTCATTTAACCCTTAGTAACGGAAGCCGGGACATGGCTGCAAGTCAGGGGCAGAAAGAGCCACCATTCTAGGCCAGACTGACCGGTGGACGGATGGAGATGCCCACAGCATCTCTACCCCCTTTGCCTTTTGTGTTCCAGGTTTGCTCTTTGCTAAACGTGCAGCCCAACTTTAAAGTTGGTCCCAGAGGCTCCACACTTTCATTTTGAGGATCAGAGGAAGACAGAGGCAACACTAAGGAACAGCTGTCTGTATGCTGAGTGTTTAAAAATGAGATTAAAGTCCAGACAGTGACCAAGCAGTCGTTGTCCTGAAGTGAGGGTTATAGTCTCACCGTGAAAAGACTTCCCTTGCTTCTTCCTTTGTCTTCTCTTTGTCAGGGATGCACTTGTGCTGATGCCTTCACAGGAACCGGGGCCAAGCATCTTTGAAAAATCATGGTCTCTGTAACCCTCCGCAAGGGGAGAGACGAGAGGATCCTGCTCTCCCCAAGCTCAGCCTCCAGAGGCACGGTCAGAGGGTGGAGAACGGAGGTGGAAATGAGCAAGTAGAGAATCCCCTGGCCCTGCCACAGTGGGAGATCTGGAATTCTGCTCATTGATTCTGAACAGTGACGGGAACCAAATCCTTCCCTCCTTTGGCCGGTGGTGTTTCGTTGAACCTGAGCAGGGCTGGGTGACTCTGACTCAGTGGAACAGATTCTAATAGGCAGCTGACCGTCACTGGGGTCCCCACAAGAGGAGCCTTGTGAGTGAACAAGGAAAAAACATCTGACTTCAAGTCATCCTAGAAAGCACTTCATAAACTGTTCTTGGTTTCTTTTAAATTAGCCATTCATTTGAAGATGGCCAGAGTTGAGAAAATATATTTCACCAGCATTAAATGTTGTGCCAGGAAACGTGTGTGTGGTTCTTGGGGTCAGCCTGCTGTGGTGGAGATCCGGGCACTTAGCAGCTTTCCCAGGAAGTAGCCAGTGACCTTGGACAAGTCATGCCCCCTCCCAGGGTCTGTTTCCTCATCTGTAAACTAGGGAAGTAACACCAGATTCTCTCTAAGACCTCTTTTAAGTCCCAGCAGTCTTTGCTTCTCCGATTTGCGGGACATGAGTTCCTTGAGTGATTGTGTGGCTTCTCTTGCCCCGGGGAGGGTGTCTCTCACCACCGTGATGTGTCCACCCATCGAGGTCACTGGCTGCCTGTTGAGGGGCATCACTAGCCTCTCCCCTTCTTCCATTTTCTTGTGTGTGGGGTTGATTTATAATATTAAAAACATCTTCCTACCTGGCAGTGAAGAAGAGCATGAAAGGCAGAGTGTTGAAGTCAGGGGCCCTCATGTAACAGATTTCTTGTGGACCTCTGTGGCACCAGTGAAGTCAGGATTCAGCCTGATGGACCCAGGTCAGCTTTTCCCAGCAAAGGGTGTGCTCCAGCCCCACCTTGGCATCCTCACTTGCTCCCCACTCATTTCAGGCTCCTCTGATGTGCTGGGGCTGCATGTACCTGAAGCCAGGCTCTGGCCGAAAGATAACCCTTAGGAAGGGAGGGAGTCCCTAGAAATAAGATGTGGGCAGGTGAATGTGGAGAGGCGTAAGCACAGATGAATTTTTCCGTCGCTTCTTTGATGCTCTCCAGGCAGTAACATTGCTGAATTTTGGTTAAATTCCAGTATTTAGAAATGGCAGGAACCCTTCCATGCATTTTCTCATGTGACTGAAGGTCTGGATTTAAGTGACACCGTGGCAATAGGAAGTATGATTTTGAGTCGTCAACCCTGGCCCATTAAAAGAGAAGACCACTCTGAAGCATGTCAGGTCCGTTTTTAGTGGTACTTTCAGATGAAGCATGTTTGCTTGTTTCCTTCCTCAGGATAACTTGGGCTATCTGGGATTCTCCACACCAGTGTTAGATCTTAGGAAGGTGTTTCTCTGAAAGAAAGTTTTGGTAATTTTGAGAACTGGAAAAAATCATGAGCCACTTCCCCTGCATTAAGGTCCCAGTGAAACCCAGTCCCTCGTGGCCTCTGGAGGAAGAGCCAGGACATTAGGGAAAGTGTTTGGTGACAGCAGTGAGCCAAATTTACAAGCACGGTCAGCTTGATGGTCTCCTGAAAATAAAGGATTTTGTATTGGCCCTATTCCATGGTGTGAGCTTGGCTCCCACATTCTTGTCTGTGACTAATGGCCCCAATAAACATCCTTAGTCAGAATTTGAGTGGTGTAGTGGGGGTCCAACCCAGAAATAGGTGGCAGCCAGCAGGGCTGTACCCACTGCAGGCAGTGCAGAGAGAGAAGGGAAGGTGGTCTGGCTTGGGTCTCTGGGACCTCCTTGGTGGGGGCCTCGTGGAAATAGTTGCACTGAGGAATGAGAACCTGAATTTGGACAGAAAGTGCTTCATTCCGTGATTGTGTCACAAAGGTCATGTCTTAAGTCTACCATCTGTCTTATACAAAGGTATTTTTAAAAATAGTCACAGACCTCTTTGGCAATGGTGAATCATGAATCAGAATCATGTATTTAAATGCATGGAGTAAAACACATAGCATTTCAAAGGAAACCAATTATATTGATTTCAAATGTGTAGAAATCACTGCACAGACAAGTGTCCGACCATGTTAAGAGCCCGTGGTCAACAGTAAGCTGAGCATAAAATCAGCCGCGTGGAATCTCCTTTGCTCTCTCCTAGAGGGGATTCAAATTAGGTGGAATCTCAGGCTTTGTGTTCTCAGAGGTGAGCCCGAGGAGAAGGGTCTGAGAACACTTTCCAAGGCAGGGTCTGGCCTGGGCAAGGGAATGAGACTCATTTCTCCCAGCCAGTCCATTCTGCTGGGAAGGAGGATTTACTAGCATTGGTTATTTTCATGCCTTTGAGGAAAGGGGATCAATCGTGATAGCTCGCGTTTATGTATCCCTTTAAAGGCTGCAGAACATTTTATAAATGTCTCCTCTATCTTCACAGTAACCTGGGAGGTGGGGGCTAATACGATTCCCATTTTAGAGGGTCTGAGGCAGGATTTGTACTGTGGGCTTCCTGACTCTAGGCCCAGGACTCTATCCCTGTGCACCCGCCCAGCAGCTCTCCTTTTTTGTTCAGTGGTATGGGGGCGGGGTGGCAAGGGCTTAGCATTGGGAAATGAAGGAGGGCCTTGGCCTCCAGCCTTCTCCTTACAGCCTTGTAGGTGAGAAAAGCACTTAGTCTGAAGGAACAGCTAGAAAGGAAAGGGCGAAGTGTTGGAGGGATTGGGGAGCAGGGGTGCAGGGAGGGAAGCAACAGAAAAGAAGCCCGAGCTTAACAGAGAAAGCTTACCGGCTGATCACCAAGTGGAAAGTGGGCCCTGGGTCTTGGCTGTGTGGTCGGGCACCAGGGAGGTGCAAAAGCCAGATGAGACTCTGGTCAGAGAGATGACTCAGGCATGTCCATGTGTGTGTACGCACGTGTGCGTGTAAACACACATATATATGTGTATACAGACATCCATACATGCACATTCATGCATAGACATATAAGTACACACAGTGTTCACTAACAATTCAGGGCTATTTGTGGTGAGTGCTGTAGGTTTTGGGGATCCTGGGGCTTATGGTGAGGCTTGGACTGTCTACCATTGGCAAGGGCCAGGGGTGGCAAAGTGGGGGCCATGACGAGTCTGAGTTTCAGAGAAATGCATGCCCGTGTTCACTTGGATGGTGGAGACACTGACTCAGTCAGAGGCTTCAAGTGAGAAGTATTCTGGATCTGTTGGGCAGTGGGGGTGGCCAGAAGGAGATGGCCGGGAGAAAGGTGTTGAAGAAAGAATCAGAAGGATTGGCTGCTGCTTGGCCACGTGGGACAGAGACCAAAGATCTGCCTGAACCGTGGCAGCATCCTTCACAGGAGTTGCCCACAAAATTGACAGCACCACATATGAACATGTCACTTTTCCTTCAATGAGGGCATCTCAGGCCTGCGAGATTTGTTCCTCTACAGCCAAAACTGCCATTTCTTTTGGTGAAGCCTGTTAATGCATGCCAAATCGCCGAGGAGGCATGTTGGCAATACATATGTCTGTGATGTAATCTTCCAAAGCACCAGAGAAGGGAGAGAATGCTCTTTTCATGGGACATGAACTAAGCCCCCCAAAGAGATTACGTTGACTTAAACCACTGGAGGTTTGAAACTTTAGCTCCATACGTCTGGCATGTCAACGCCTTCTGTTCGGTGGCCTCCAGAATTAAATATGGGCCTTACCAAATGGAGAATGCTGCTTCCTCAGCATGCAGTTGTCGAGAAGTTCTTACATAATAATATCAGCTTTCAGTATTTTCTCTACACTATCGCATGTCAGTGTATGTCCATAAAAAGCTAAGCCATTTTCTGTGGGTTTCCTGTGTGATAATTTGGTTGGCGCTCACTGTCCCAAGAACATCGTCGAACACTGTGGAGGCCTGCTGTGTGCTACCGGTTTCATTTTCTTTCTAAAAGATGTCTTAACAGGAGGTTTTTCTATTTTTTTTCAAGTTGCTCAGGGGAGAAGGGAGATGTGTTTGTCAAGGTAGATGTGGTTAACGGGTAGGAGGGAACTGTGCCCACCTTGGGCAGTTTAGAGTCCGTGTGCTCATTTTTCTCCATTGGCAGCAAATTCCTTCCTAAAATGCCACGTTCCTGACTTTGTCGGACAGAGAACCTTTGGCACAAACGTGGCTTTCTCTCAATTAGACTAGGAGCTCCGTGGGCCTGGACTGGCTCTCTCCTTTCCTTGTGTCCCCAGAACTTAGCCAAGTGCTTGGTGCGTAGGGTGCAGGTGCTCAGAAAATGCTGCTGTCTTGACTCCCACCTGTCTAAAGTGGACAGCCCCATACTTCATTTGTTGGCTTGCCATCAAACTCCTATTTTAAAAATTCCACAAATCGCTCTATATGAAGGACCCCACATGCCCAAGGTGAGATGCCCCTGGCCTTGGATGCCAACAATCAGCAAATTTGCTCATTGTGATTCTGTTTTGCCATTTCTAATTTCACCTTCAGGTTTTGGCCTTAGCCCAAGAGAATGGGGGCTGACCCTCTTCCCTTTGTCTGCTACACAATGTAAACTAAGCACATTTGTCACATGACTTCGCTCACGGAAGCCTCCCAAAGCCTCTGGGAGCTTGGAACTCCAGCCTTAGACACTTCCTACCTGTGTGTGACCCTGAGCAAGTCACTTAACCTTGCCTCAGTCTCCCCATCTGTAAAATGGGGCCATCGTGAGGATCAGATGAAATCACACAAAGCACTTACCAAGCCTCAATGTGATCATGAGCACTACTGGCATGGATTTGGTCATTCCTCCTTACCACAGCCGCTGTGATTCCTATAGAGCGTCAGTCAGTGATGTTACCACTTGATGTGACTGTGTCCAAGGAGGATTCCCCTCACGGTAGGGCTCAGCAGCTTAGTGGCCCCTAGCCTTCAGCCCCAGACAGTCCAGAAGCCTCTATGCGAGGCCAATGTGCCAAATGTGATGGGAATCTAAAACTGTTACTGGCCTCCCCACAGCCCCTCCCATACCCGGTTACCTTGAACGCTCACCCAAGTCCCATTCTACCGATGAGCAGACTGAGCCTCAGAACTTGTGGGTGGCCAAGCCCAGACTTAGCACTAGGGCTGTGCAGACTCCAAGGCCACCGACTCACACTAGTGCCTCAGCAAAGCAATCCTACTTTGCATTTGTCTTGATATTTTCAGAATTTCTAACCCAAAGAAAGAAAATGAGTTTATTATCTATGAAGACATTTGAAGTTCAGAGTAAAAGAATCTCATGGAATGCTGACTCTGTACCGGGCCTTGTGCATCCTCCTCACAGAAGCCCTGCTTCTGATCCCCATATCACAGATGAGGAAACCGAGACAAACAGAGGTTCAGTGACTGGCCCGGAGTCACACAGCTAGCAAGTCTTGCTTGATTTGAATTTGGGTCTTCCTGACTTGAGGCCTGGTGCTCTATCCACTGCACCACCTAGCTATATGCCATAGAGAAGTCCAGAGAAAAGGACAAAATGTGGTGGAGTGGAGCTCCTCAAAAAGCATCACTGATAAAGAAACACCCGAACCACAGCCCAAAATCCAGCAGCAACAACAATGCAAAAAGAAAAAAAAAAAAAAAGACTTTCTGCTGACTCATTAATTCCCAGCTGTTGTAGGTGGACCCTGTGGGTCCATATGGGGCCTGCTTGTGACCTGGGGGCTGGCAGAATCACGAAGGATGTTTGGAACATGAACCACAGAGGCTTTGAGTTGGAGACATGTCTGAGGAGATCTGGGCTGACCCCCACTTCTACACACATCTACCCTCTGGATCCACAAGGAGTACTTACCTTCTCTGGAGATGCCCTCACTGGCGTCTCTCCCAGAACTGCTCCAGGCTTCCGTTCATCTGGGGCTTCAGGGGTTGTGTTGGTGCAGAGCCTGGGGCAGTTGTGGGGCCAAACAGCTAAGATCTGTTAATGGTCCATGGCGGGTCTTTGAGCAAAGACTGGCAAGCGCTGGCTGGAAATGTGGAGGGATCTTTATGGGCAAAGGTGAGCCTGGATGGCCCCAGGAGGCCCTTCCATCTTGGAGCTGCCCATAACTCCGCAATGGGGACTTCTGCTCCAATGAAAACGTCCATTGACTGAAAACACAGGCAAGCCCCTGCCAAAAATGACTTAAACGATTGAAGGCAACTTTTACCTCCATCTGAATGTTGGGAATATCAATGGACACAAGGCAGCTTATATTGGTCTCAGCCAGAATTTACTGAAGCAAAACCTCTGGCAGACCAAGGGCAGCCAGTACAAGGAACCCTGTGTGATGGGAAGTGCCAGGAAAACTTGGCAGGCATCAGAACCGTCAGTGCGTCCCTCCGTCGGAGGGAGCCAGGCCACTTGGACAGCTGGAGACAGAGAGCGGCTGTGCGGGCAGCCCTAGATGCTGCTTTCATGTGCCTTCTCCTAGGGAGGCTGTTGTCATCTCTGAAAGGTGGGGATAACAGGGCTCATAGGTCTGGGCACCCAGCTGGTGCTGCCCCACAGTCTTCTGCCCTGCTGCCTGGGCCCTGGGATCATAACAGTGTCTTTCATCTGCTCCAAGACAGTGCCCACCCCAAGAAGCCTGAGCAGCGGCCTCTCAGGGCCTCAGTTTCCTTCCCAGATGATCACACCCAAACTGTCCCAGTTCTTTCAGGGCCATCGGACGTCTCTGAGGGGAGCAGCGGCCTTGCGTTTGGGAAATCATGAGTCACGGAGCCAGAATCATTTTTCAGTGTCACCAGGACAGGTCATGGATCTCTGAGAAGAGCCACAGGCTCTGTCACTGTCCACTAGAAACATTGAGCTTGCCCTGTGCCTAGGGCACCACTCATCCCACAGTTGGTCCACTGGCCCTAGAGATCAGCAGCTCTATTATTAAATCAGTGCATTTCTAAAAGACCCCCTGGGCCAGTTAGGGCCCTCCTTCAGTCCTCTATGTGATGTTCCTCAGGCCAGTGCCTGCTATGTCACACCCTAAGGAAGCCGTTGTGACAGGATGATGCCAGGGGTCAGTGGGGCCTTAGCCCACTTTATCTCGATGTGCTGGAGTCCCTGGGCAGGGGGGAAGCCGTGACAGTGAATGCCAGGCTGCACAGAGGGCTCCGTGACCTTCATCCCAGCTCTTATGGACATGCTCCTTAAAGATTCCTAGAAGGGATAGGAAGAGGGGTGGGGAGGGAGCCACCTGGGCAGCCCCATGCCATGACCCAGAGATGGCTCTCCTAGCCCAGAGGAGTCCAGGTCCAACTCAAGAACCACCTCTCCTCTGACTGTACAGGTCATACACAGATGAGGGAAAGGGACTGGGAGCCCCCAAGGTCAGGAAGTGGGGGAGCCCACCTGGCCCCCCTGGCCAAGCCCTGCTCTCGGGCAGCCTTGTCTCCTGGCCCCATTGGCCCTCTCTCACAAGGTTTCTTTGGTGCTTTTCACTTAAAAAAACAAAAACCATTGACTTGCCATTAATGTGCTGTTTGATCATTTTTGGCCACTAGACTGTAAGCTCTTTAGAAAGGGATGAGGCCCGGCTTCCATTCCCTGGCTTCCAGAGCATGGTGCAGAACTCATTGTTAGCCAGATCGCCAGGAGCAGCTCACATTTTATCATGACCTCGATGAAGCACGTGCCTCCCAGCAAGCCAGAGGGACGGGCCTGCAAGTATCAGCTCCATTTTCCAGGGTGGCTCAGAAAGTTTGTTACATGACAATAGCTGTAGTGAGTCTCAAGGAATCCACACTGCCTTGACACTCACAGTGTGGATTCCTGTTCAGATGCTACATGTAGGTCCCCCAGCAGTGACTGGGTGAGAAGCAAAGGGAGACCCCAGGCCCAACTGGGTGGGGGAGATTGGGGCACGGGTCACCCCTGGCTTTCTTCTCTCAAAGCCCCACCCTGGCTGGTCTGGCCAGGGTCTCCCCAATGGGGCCCTGGGGTCTCTGGTGTATCCTCAACTCCTCCTCACAGCTCTTGTAGGGCAGTGAGCCCACCTCACCTGATCCAGTGTTTGCCCAGCTTGTGGTGAGTGGACTGTGGGAACGGATTAGAGCGTCATGGCTTTGTTCCCCTCCTGTCTAAACTCGGGATCAAAGACATTCCTGGCATGACAAAACGCTGCATTCTGTGTGACCTGGCCCTGACCAGCCTCCAGAGGCTCCTGCTTGAAGCACACACACTGACATTGTTCTCCAGCTGAGAGACACGCACACGTACACGCACACGTGCATGGACACACGCCAGGGACACACATGCATGTATGCAAAGGCATGCACATGCCCCTCCAAACTTTGGGACCGGAGCAGCTGCCCCCAAGAAGAGAGAACACGTGTTTGTGGCAAAGCTTCGTGGGGAGGCGACTGGGGACCGTGCAGGTGGATTGCGGTTCAGGCTTCACCTTCCTCTGACACGCCCTTCTGCACCGCACCCCCCCATATTCTCACCCCACTGCAGACCCAAAGTCCGGTGTGGCCACATTGTGTGTGTACAGGTGAGAAACGCGGGCTGTGGAGCCATCTACGACCAGTGAGGCCTTCCTCCAGGCAGGTAGTACCTCTGGGGTGTCCTGGGTGACCGTCGAGGCGCCTCCCAGCCTCTGCTGGACGGATGCTAATATGGTCTCTCCCTTAAGCCCTCCCCCATCCTACCCCCACGTCCCTGGCCCTATCTCCCTTCACCCCTTCTGGCCGGCCCTCTCTGTCAGCATGGGCCCAGCCTGTCAGCTGTCTCTTGTGGGCAAGATCCATCTTCCATGTGCAGACCTTTGCCCAAGTGAAGCCGTCTCTCGGGGCTGCTTGGCTCTTCTTCCTTAGCTCCTTCCTTTCTGCATCTCTTGCTTCCTTCAAAGCCCCGCCCAGCCCAGCACCCTGTTGTCTCCGCAATCCTTCTTGACCGCCTCAGTTTGCTCTCTGCAGGTGACTCCATATTTAGTTCCTCCTGTTACATATGACCTGTCCCCCAACGTGAGCCCACCTTCCCAACTCGCTAGAGAGGTAGGAAATTCCCCACGCTTGTCAGAGCCTGCAGATGCTTTGGGCCGTGGACCCACCTCACTCCAAGGGCTTGGTCCAAGGCAGCAGAAGCTCCATAAACGTTGGTTCGGAGGATGAGGGAGCTTTGGAAGTCATTTTGTCCAGCCTCCCCATTTTATAGGGGAGACAATGGAGGCCAGCGGTGGAATTCGAACGTGGCTCCTGGAGCATCTACAATTTTTTGTGGCACCAGCTGCCTTCTCCGCAGTCCTGGCTTTCTGGTTCTGGGCACTTGCTCTGCCCCTCAGTCTCAGGTGAGCTGAGGCAGGGTCTGCTTCGTTGGCCTGAGTCTCATTCACACCCATTGCTCCCTGGCATCAAGCCACAGAGAGCCTTCCTAGCCCTGGGAACAATCCTTTGATTCCCAGGTTCCAGGCCCATCAGAGAGGGGCAATGCTGTGTGCTGAGGAATGAGCCTACAAACATGCCCTGGGGTAAATCTGTTCCTTTACTTTAGTGCCCAGGGTGTGAGAGGGTGCTGGAGCTGCCCAGGTGATAACACAGGCAAACAGAGGTACCTGTTGGGGCGCTGGCATCATTCCATGGAGCCAGCTGCTGGCACCAGCCTGAGTGCAGAGGAGGCAGGATACCTGGGTACCTTGCCAAGCTCGTGGGGCAGCGCAGTACAAGGATGTGGGGGAGGGTCTGCCACCTGCCACCCCCTCCCTGGGTCCATCTCACAGTCAACAGAAACAAGTATTTATTGAACAAACATCTGTGATTCTCATCTTGTGGGAGGGGAGGGAGGACATCGGGCCCAACCCCTTCATTCTACAGGTGAAGGATGTGGGCTCAGAGACTTGTCCAGGGCCACACTGGGAGCTGGCTTCAGAGCCTCCCCAGAGAGGGAAAGGTTAGGGACATTCTTTTGCCAGTCAGAAAGAAGGAAACTGTTGCTCTAACGTGGCGAGGGCCCAGGCAAGACGAGAAAGCAGGAAGGGGCTTTCTCTAGCTCCTGGAGCTGTGACTGGCAGGACCTGAAGAGGAGGAGGAGAATGCCTTGCTGAAATAGTCATCTGTGAAGGGGAATGGATGGGAGGATGGATGGGCAGATGGACAGATGAGAGGACAGATGGATGAATGGATGGCCTTGGCAGCCTGGCACAGTAGATGAGGCAGTGAGTTTGGAGTCAGAGTGAGGATCTAGGTCAGTCCCCAGGGCTGTTGCTGTACTGTCTTTGGCCTCAGTTTCCCCCTTTGTAGACAGAGGCTTTTCCTATATGGAGGCCTCCACCTCCAAGCAGCACCTCTTATGGAGAGGGACACACAAACTGTCTCCAAAGCCAGCAGAGCCACCTGCCAGGGCCTCGGGCTCTCTGGGATTGGCTCAGAGAAGATTCTCCTATCTGTGCAAAGGTGACATAGTGTCCCTTGAACTTTCCTGTGTCTGAGTACAGCCCTCTTGAGAGCCAGACAGGCAGGACAGAGTTGAGGGTCTCCCTTATTCTGATGAAGAGCCAAAGACTTGGAGATGGGGTGCAAAGTGCCCACACCCACTGAGGGAGTTGAGGGCAGAGCTGTGCCTGTGGTTTTGCTAGCCCAGTGGATAGTGTGGATTTGCCACCGACACCAAAAGCATTTATTAAGCACCTACTGTATACCAGGCACAGGAGATATGAGAAAAGGCAAGAGTCCCTGCCCTCAAAGAGCGTCCAGTCCAGTGGGGTAGAGATTGGCGGACAAGTACATACCCAGCTACATACAAAATAAACTGGAGATGCTTCCAGAGGGAGGGAGCCTGGAAACATCTTGCAGAAAATGGGGTTTTTGGTGTTTGGAAGGAAGCCAGAGGAGCCAGGAGGTGGAGACTAAGGAGGGAGGGCATTCGGGGGCTCCTGCAAATGTCCAGAGTCGGGAGATGGGCCGTCCTGTGCAGGGAGGGGGCCAGTGTGGCTGAACCGAAGAGCCCCTAACTCAAGTTTGTTGGGAAGCCAAGAGCATCCATGAGAAATGCATGAGGCAGCTGAGACAACGGCAGCACGTCGCCACTAGGCTGCCGCAGACAAGGCGCCTTGAAGGGGGCTTTGGAAGGGAATTGGTGGGGTTGGGCGACAAACATTCCGTGACCAACCACGTGGACTCTGCACTGGGCTTCTTAGGGGCTGCCCGGCCCCAAACCAGGCTTTTGTACCCACTGTGCCCCATGCCCAGAACTATTTTACATCTACCCATACCCATACATGCCACCTCCCCTGACCATTCTAAGCAACTCTCTAGGTGTCCCAATACCTAGTACACCCTAAGTGCTCAGTAAATGCTTAAGTTGACTACCCAAGGACCACATTCTGTTCAGACATGGGATTGGGGCAGATCTTTGCATTCCCAAGGACTTTACTCTAGACTTCCTCTACCTCTCTCAAATTCTGCTACACCTGAAATTAACTCGTGTCCCCCCAGAAGAGGATGAAGGCATGGTGGTTCAGCCCATGCCCTAGCAGGAGGCTTAAGGGTCCCATCTCCTATTTCTTTGCCAAGCTGATGTCACAAAGCCATTGTCCTGGGGGGGGGGAGGGTAAGGGGGCCCTCAAGACCAGGACTTGCTGACCTCCTCCCTCAATGTCCACTGGGGAGGGAAGTGGGACTCAACGGTCCTCATCATTTCTTCTATGAGAGGCAACCAGGAGAAAAGCCCCTACTCGGTAACCTACAGCAGCTTCCTTGCCAATCAGCAAAAACAACAGCACAGTCACTGGGTTTTACAAAGTTTATTTCTAGAATTTAAATTTTTTTAAAGGTTTTTTTTTTTCTCCTTTTTTGCTGGAAACTTGTCTGTTACAGGTCTGTTGGTGAAAATGTGCATTTCAGACCAGGGATGCCAGTAAGTACTGTATAAAAACGTACACATCTGACTTGCCTGTTTCCTATAAGATTGTTACAAATCTGTAAATAATGGGACATATAAAGCACCTCTGTGGACACATGAATGAACCCGCGATCAGCCTTTGGCCTTTAGTACGTACAATATTGAAAGACACTTACCGGATACGCCACCACTGAGCTTAGCACAGAGCCCCCCAGACCCCGTGTCCCTCCCTCCCCACACACCCGCAACACAGAGATGCCACACAAACAGAGAAGGGTTTCTGAGGTAAAGCGTCAATGTTCCCCCAACGTGGCCAGGATGGATGGAGGCGGTCCTAGAGCTGCCACGCCGCCGCCCTCCACGCACCACCAGGGATCTTCACTGCGTTTCTCCTCAAAATAAAAAATAAATGAATTCTAATTCCGTTTTGGTTTTAGCAGCATACAGACAAACAGCTAAGTTATTCTTCAGCATACAACTCTGTTAGCTGGCTTAATGGTAAAACCTACAGGCTTCTCTTAAATTAGCATTATGCTATAATTAACGACAACAAAAACCTAGTATATATAATAAACAGATTAAACACACCAAATATGTAGCGTTTCAGAAGACATACTACGCCAAGGGCGAGTCCCCCCGACAGACAGTCCTAAGAATTAATGCACCTTCCATAGAGCAATGTGGCTAATGACGTAGCTTACAACTACTATGCTAATGAACCCCAGGTCAGACGAAGAATCCACTGTTCTCCACGCACAGCAAACAGGGAAACGCTGGGACTCAGTCTCTGGGGCTGTTTCTCAACTCTCGCAACCGTGCTTGCCGGAGCCCCATTCAGGAGAGAGAGCGCGCACGCCGGGATTGGCTGACTGGTTGGTGGGTTTGCAGGCCTTTCTGTTTGCAGGAGGAGGGGAGGCTAGGAGTCCAGGACCTGAAAATCCCTGGTTCTAACACGGTTAACTGAAAGCATGAGGTATTGTGAAAGAGGAACCTTTTTTGGGATAGAGCAGTAATCACATTAAGTAGAAAAAAAAAAAAAGATCACATAAAAAAATCTACAAAAAAATTGTCAATAATATAATTTTCTATGAGAAAATTAAAAACTTATGACATGGCAGTTAATGACATCGTGTAAAAAAAAAAAAACTGATCCACTATATATAGCAGCAAAACAACACGACAAAGATACAGAGAAGCAATGCTGGCTGTCTTATTTTTTTTTTCCTTTTCCAAACCATGCTGGGAATTCATCCATAGCAGCTCAATAAAAACGGAGTATCCCCCACTCCACTCCTGTTACTTTTTCATCCCCTTCAGCGAACGAGCGGCAGCTTCCCCTATGCATCCATCCCTCCATCCGACTCCCCCCACACCCTCCTCCTCTTCCTCATCTTTGTCTCCTTCCACCCCTCCCTCCATCCACTCCCTCCCTTCACCTACTTATTTCCTAAATAATAACACAACATGCCTCGCCCAGATGTGCAAATTTTCGGTCGCTACCCAAGGGAAGAAGAAAGACGCAGACGCCAGCTCCCCCCCTCCCTGGGTTCTCCAGCTCTGGTGCGTGCTTTTCTACGGCCAGACGGAGCGCTTGGGGAAAGAAGACCTCCTCCAAGAGCTGCGTCCTCACGGCGTTGTTTTCTGTTTCGGATAACTTGACTCCACAGGACCGTCTTTGACAAGCTGCGTCAAAACTGCTACGTCACGGGTAAGCACAAGGTATTGTGGGGATTTTTTTGTTTTTTGTTTTTTTTAAGCCCAGGGGGAGATTGCATTATTTTACAAATCATACTGGCCTTCTGAATTTTCTCTGCAATAAATACGCCTTATAGCCTTAACTATAAATTATATATTTTAGCCTTTAAAAACCTTCTGTTGCAAAACAGGTAGAGATTATCCTCAAAACTACACGGTCTAAGGTGAACCTTTAAGGCCCCTAATTTACAAACATCAGTTAGCACTAAAGATGTGATTAGCCTTGCTAAGGGCAGGAGTGCATCCTGGCAATTTGTGAACCAATTCTCTCTCTCTCTCTCTCTCACCTGAAACCCAACCATCTCAAACCACCACGGCTGGACGCCTGAGTCCAGCCAGGGCGCTAACTCGGCAGTCTACCTCTGAGCATACATCCACTTCCAAACCATTCCATTTTAGAAAGCCCCCACCCCCACCCCCCACTCCCCATGCAACACACCAATGTGGCTTCCTCCCTCTCTCACGGACTAAAAGTGCTTTGGAATGGAATGGTTTCGGAGCACAACGCGGATTCCACCGGACGGACAGAGGAGGAGGCAGTGGCCGCAGAAGGACAGGGGCCGCGGGAAGCACCCGGCCTTCCATACGCGATCAGGGTGCGCTAAGCAAAATAGCAAGATTACAAAAAATAGAATATATTACGTCACTACTTTGTCTTTTCTAGAATACAAGTCCTGGATGAGTCGTGTGTGTGCGTGTGCATGTGCGTGTAAGAGAGAGAAGTCGGGAACTAAGGCTTCCTCCGGCCCAGGAGATCCTGAGGCGCAAACAAGATTAGCTTGAAATGAAACGCTCTGTGATGCTGAACCACTTGTGAGGCGGAAGAAGACAAACACCTAAGGAAGGAGCTAAGCCGTTCAGAGCCAGGCCGTAAAGTGACTACATGCATTAGCTAGCGGGGGACAGAGATGCTGGGGCCTCGGGCGGGCAGGGGGCCGAGATGCCTCCCTCGGAGAGCCCAAGGAGCTCTACATCTACAAAAAGAAAACACTAACCCTCTTCTACTTAACAAACGGCTGGTTTCACTTTTTCTGCTTCATTTTGTGGTTTCTGAATTTTGGGGCTTTTTTTTTTTTTTTTGGTTTTTCACCATGTAAGGAATCACATCTAAGACCTCCCCTGGAGATCTCCTCATGTTAACGCCTATCTTTACAACATACAGTCATAAACACGTTAATATAAAAACTAGTTGATTATTAGAATATAAGAGCATCTATTTGTGGCACAAAGCCCCTCCCCCTGGGGCCACGGGAATCCTTTTTTTCCTCTTTTTTTTTTTCCAAGACAGTTTTTGGGATGGTTTCTGTAAGCCACGGATGGGGGGAGGGGGGGGAGAACGAGAGAAAGGACAGGAACAGAGAGAACGCAAGGCCCGTTTCTGTATAAAAGTGTCCTGGAGAAGGTTTTCTGCTTGTGAGTGGGTGTCAATGGTGGGGAGTCAGGGTGGGGGGTGGATTCTGACATGTGGCCCCCTTCCCCAGATGCCCTTTGTTTGCCTCCAGACTCAGCAAACCCCCAGCAGAAGGTGGGCGACCCCTCAAATGTTCACGTCTCGCACGTCGGTGGGTGTGTAGGACAGGTCGGCTTCCTCCTCCATGTTCTTGGGCACTGAAGACGAGCTGTGTTGCTGGGCCTGGCGAAGGCTGGACTCCAGGAGGGCTTCGATCTGCTCCTGGCAGGCTCGTAAGCAATCCTGCGAGGGAAGGAGGAGAAAGACGGCCTTGAGAACCCTGCCAGCCTGCCTGTAAGTCTCTCTGTCCTACTGAGACTGACGACTCCAGTCCTCTTCCTTATCTAGGGGCTCCACTTAGGGGTTGAGGGACCCATGGTCAGAGTGGCTCACACCTCCATCTCCCTCCTCTCCCCCTGAACGTTCAACACCTCCACCTAAAACTGGGTGGGCCACCTCAGGGGCTGGTGGTCAGGAGCCCCTCCCTCTAAAGTTGGAGGATGGCCCAACTCACACACTGCCCCACCTCATGCCAAAGCTTTTTTAATGGATGGGGGAGTGAAGTTTTCCTCTAGGCCTTGTCATGGAAACAGCCTGAAGAGGGCCGTGACACAACCCCACAGCACTGCTTAAGCTCTTGCTGAATGCTGGGCTCTGCTAGGGTTGTGAGGAGACTCCTCTAGGAACCCTAAGGGGATCTCTCATCCTGCCAGGACAGGGACACACCCCCAGCACCCAGCGCCATGCCTGACACCCATGCCTCCTGGTGGCTGGACTGAGCCTGGCCACAAGGGAGGGGCTGCAGCCATTAATATCAGAACAACACAACTAAGGAAGCCTCAGGAGGATTTCAAACGCAGGCCCATCTGACTCCAACACTCCTTATGAAATGGGAACAGGTGCACTGCATAGAACTGAGTGCCCCATACACAGTAGGTGTTTGTGCAGGGCACTCTCACTTGAGGCAGAGACACAGATGGGCTGTTCTGACTTGGCTTTGGATTGTTGGGCCCAGGAGTCACCCAGCCAGTAGCCCCCAGGACTTGCCCAAGCCCCAGAGCCGCCCCTGCTCTGATTGCTGGCTGGGCTGAGCAGAGCAGGTACTCCAGAGCTTTCCTCCACTCTGGCCTCAATCACCCTGGTGGTGAATGAGCTGTCCAGAGTGCTGGGGGTGCCTGCCTCAGGCTGAGCCTGGCTGTGCCCTCCAGGAAGCAAAGCCCCAGGGCTCAGGGGAGAGGGGCTAATCCCACCCTCAGACAGACTGCCCTCCCTCAGTGCAGGCTGGCTCCAGAGTACCCATCTGTCCACCTGGGACTGGTGCCCCCTGCCCTGGGACTAGTATCTCGATGGAAAACCTCACGATCAGGTCCCCCCAATACAGTGTAACTCAACAGTTCAGGCTTCCAAGGACACACTCAGATCTGGGGAGCTCCACTCTCACAAACCAATCAACAAACCACAACAGGTGCTGGGAATACAAAAAAGAAGTTCCTCAGATATTCTGGGACTCACTTTCCTCATCTATAACATAAGGCCCATCCTCTGACCCTGCATACAACCAAGCTCTCCCACTGGGCCAGGCTTGCACCCCCGGTGGGTCCCCACCCTGCACACGGGATCAGGTGACCAGGCCATCACACGCCCTAGATGGACTGCCTCAGGCGTGTGGTATCTAGGTCTCCCAAGCAATGGGCAGTAGGCCTGGAGCCCACAGGACCCAAGTTAGAATCCTGTCTCAGCCACAGCCTAGCTGCGTGGCCCTGGGCCACTCACTTCTCTCTGCCATCTGTACAAAAGGGTTCATAATCACAGCTCCCTCCCAGGGTCCTGAGGCCCAAATGGGAGCATGGAGGGGTCCATAAGCACTAGGGAGATGCTGGGGTATGGATAGTGAAGCCGACCTGTCAAGTGCCTGGGATCACCAGGCTTCTCATGGCCTGGGTGCAGATCCTGCCTCTGACACGTGCTAGCTAGGGGCCTCTGAGCAAACCTCCTCTCTTGGCCTCCGTCTGTTCCTCTGAAGAATGGGGGATCATTCTTCAGGTTGGTGAGAGCTGTCTATGGCCCTCATTCCAGAGAACTGAATGCAGCCACGGCGACAGGAGGATGGGTCCAAAGCCAATGCCTTTTTTAGGGGATATTGTTGGGGAGGGGGCTGAGGCTCTTTGGGCCACCTGGGATAAACAAGTGGCTTCTAAGGCTCGGTTAAAGATGGTGAGAAGTGCTCTTGGCCTCCATGAAGAAGAACCCACAGAGAAGGGGGCGTCTGTGGATGTGCTGTAGGGGCCACAGCACTTGCCCCCCCAAGGGCTGATTTTCACTCTCAGTATTTCCTACATGAGAAGACAGGGCTATAACCTCTGGCAGCAGATGGGCCATGTACAGAACCAGGACCAAGGGAAGAAACTTCAAGGATGCTGAGACTAGGAGGGTCCCTTGAGGGAAGGGCATAGAGACCCTTGCGGGCAGGAGGGCCAGAAGCCTGAATCCTGACTCTGTCCCTCACCTGCTTACTCAGGGGACATCGGCAAGTGCCTTGTCTCCAACATGAAATGAGGGGCCTGGCTCCCTCATGGATTGAGAGTGCCAGGGTCACTGAATCCTGCCTCAGACACTCCCTAGTTGGGTGACCCTGCCTGCCTCGATCTGCTTCTCTGAAAAAAGCGCTGAGCAGATTACAGGCCACCTCAGGCTGCTGTGGTGTGAGGCTCAAATCTCCAGAAACAGACATGTGAGTTATTATCACGGGCGGACATTTAAAATGCCTTCAAAAACCCCAAAAACAGCCTGGAAGGGAAACTGTGGCCATGTTTCTTTTTCCCTCTAATTGAAGTATGGGCTGGCTTGCCTGCCTCACTGTCTGAGCTGCTGAGACATCCCCTCCCAAGGACCCTGTCTTGGCAGCCCTTTATCAGCCATCCCCTTCCTGTCCCCCACAAAGCATGGCTCGCTGGCTGCTAGACCTCTTCCCTGCCCACGAGGTCTCCAAGAATTTCTGGCTCCCTGGTCTCCTAGAGGCATCTCCTGCAAAGCCCCTGGGGACCCCCATCTTGTCAGAAAGCCCTTAGGGAGCATCTGTCTGGGCCAGAGGGAGCCAAGAAAGACCGGGCAGTTCGGTCTCACACTCAGGGCTGGGGTCACTTAAGGACATTTTGACCCAGCTTCTTGCTCTCTTTGTGCCCTGGACAAAAGTCGTCAGACGTCCCTTCTCCCATTAACTTCGATTCTGCCAATATGAGCCCTTTCGCTGGGCCTCAGATTCCTCCTTTGAAAAATGAGGATCTGGCCCCCCAAACCAAGCCTGCCTGTTTGTGGTGAAGGCGCACAACTTACCGGGTCACACTTAATAACCTGAGACAGGAATCTGGTGAGGCGCTGATAGGTGAGGAAGGAGTTGGTGCTCCCCAAGTGCAGGCCCTGGACAGCAGCCACCACGCTCCCTGCCGCAATCATGGAAGGGGGGTTGGAAATGAATTTCACATCTGGTATAGAAAAGGAGCAAGGAGACCAATGCTGAGGTGGTGTCAACCAAGCTTCAAAGAATTGCTGTCTCAGAGGGACCTCAGGTCACTCCCAAGCCAGACCCCCACCCAGTCTCTGACAAGGGTCTTCCTGCCCTGGATGGCAGCCATGAAAAGCAAGTGGTCAGGGAGGGGATGAGGAGAGGCCAGCCAGCTCACAGTCCCCATGGGCTTGGAGACTGACCACAGCTTTTGTCACAATCACCAGGTGTGGGGGTCAGTCGGCCAGGGCTCCCCCCCAGAGCCCTGTCAAGCCCCTCCTGGCAGATGAGCTCGGAGGTGGACCACAACAGTTGGTCCTTTCTAGTCTTCCTAACCTTGAGAAACGTTGAGAAACATTTTTTGGAAATACAGAAACGCCCCCCTGCAGTGTGTGTGTGTGTGTGTGTGTGTGTGTGTGTGTGTGAAAACCCCCCAACAAAAGCTCCTCTCCAGTCAGCCCCAACCTGTCAATAACTAAGTAATGCGTATTTAAACGAAGGCTACATCTTCCAAATTCTCTGCCTTGCCTTCCCTCACTGGCTGCCATTCACCCTGGTAATGTGATGTGGCCGAGCTTAAGTGATGGGGGTCCTGGAGAGGGCAGATGGGACCCCATGCTGGGGAGAACCTAGCCTTCCTGCAGCCTGCATTGATGTAGGTCTGGCCAAGCCCTCCCCGGGGCCCCATTGCTGACGTCTACACGGCTGCTCTCCTGTCTACACAGCTGCACTCCTCAGGCTTCTTCGCAGAAAGGTCCAGATAGCCATGCTTGGAATGGGCTGGATCCCCTAGCCTAGCCTGCCATCCCCAAGAGGAGCTCCTGGACCAAGGATGAGTCCCCATGGGGGTGCATGGAAGGGACCCCCAAGTTAGAAGCAAAGAGCACAACACTAGAGCTAATATCGCCAGCCATCAGCACCCAAAGGAAATGAACGCAGGATATGCTACTCAGAGAACTGGGGGAGGGAGGCAAAAAAGGGGAAGACTAATCCACTCTGGAACACTCGCAGAGTTTTCAAAATTAAAATTTAAAACAGGCCCGAGCATTCTTCATCATTTCAGGTTATGGGGGAACAGTCAGAAACAAGTAAGGAAGAGCCCTCCTCCATGCTCAGGAGGGGGCCCACAGGAGTGGAGAGTTCCCAGAGTTGAGCTGAGGCGCTAGTCCCTCCACGAACTCTGCAGTTCCCAAGATTCACCGACACAGAGATCTGAGGGGGGTCCCTATCTACCCCCTTCTTTTTACATATAAGGTAACTGAGACCCGTGGGGCAAATGACCTAGTGACGAAGGGCCAGGGGAGACGGCCGCCTGGTTTGCGCCTCCGCTGCCCACCTCAGGCCCCTGACCACCACACTAGAGAAGGATCTTACCATTCTTGCTTTCCACCGGGCCCATGGCTGGCCTTCCGGGCACTCCCCGATCTGGGCGTCTCCCCTCCCTCCCTCCCCGCCTTTTCCGGCCCCAGTGCCTGCGTATTTACACAAGAGAAGCTCAGTGCCCAGGCCCAACGCCGCTCTCCCAGGTTGTTAGCTTGGGGGATGCTCGGATCAATATTGATTTGTCCAATAAAGGGCTGTCTGGGCTGGCAGGGGGCCTACGTCAGTTCATCTGGTTCCCTCATCCGCCAGGCGCCGTGGCTACTCTCTTAAGTCCCCTCCCGGTTCTAGGTCTGAGCCTCCGTTTCCCCATCTGTCAAATGAGGGGAATGGGCTCTTCCAGGAGACGTGACTAGGGCCCACCCTCCGGACCGGAAGGGGTCCATGGAGGGCTTCCCGCGGACGGGAGTCTGGCTGCCTCTGCACCCTCATTACTTGGCAGCGGCCAAGGGAACAGAAACGGGGGCTGCTGTCTCCCCCGTGCCTGGCCCAGACCCGCTCTCTCTTGTCCTCCACCAGGAGGCCCCGAATTTCCGCATACTAATCAGGGGGCCCCTCCGGCCTGTAATTGGATGCCCCCGAGTGCAGAGTGTGGCATCATTGTCAGGCCCCATCGCCTCATCTCGCGCCGCTCAGCGCCCACAAACAAGGGGAACTCTGGAGATGAATGAGGCCTGACACGGGGACAAAGGGCCGGGGGCCCCCGTCAATTGAAGCCCACGTCCCCAGTAGCCTCTCGGAGACTTCATCCAAAAAGAATAAACAACTTCAGCGTTGTTAAAGAGAGAGTGAGGGGGGAAAGGGAAGGGGGCCGAGAAGAATGCCAGCCACCCTGAAGGGAAGACAAAGCGGCCTGGAGGCGCGGCGCGGACTTGAACAGGGCCGCTCGCCCCTTTCCTTTCTAAATGGGAGCGATCACATACAGTCGGAGACTTGCAGGCTATGAATGAAAACCTTTTCATTGAGGCCAATCAGAGCGGCTCCCATAAATCACGCGGGGACCGGGCAGCAGGTTTCAACTGGTCCCATACCTTGAAGGCCCGAAGCCGGAGGAGCCGGGAGCCAGAAGGGAGGCCCTGTCAAGGCAGGCTTCAAAGGCGCCTTTCTCCAGCACGGAGGGTGGAGGGTGGAGGGGAGGCAGCCCTGCACGTTCAGATACCGAGGTGGGCATCGTTCTATGCCTACGGCCGCCCAATGTTTGTTCCTCCTCGTCGTTCCCTTGTAAAGGACGCGGCTTTCCTGAGCACTGTTCTTAGCTGGGGCAGGCCAGCCCCGTTTCTTTTTGAGTTATCTGGCCTGCCCCTGCCAAGGTCCATTCATTAAACTCAATTATGTGATAACTTCAAACAACTCTGGTCATTTTCCCCCTAACCTACCGCAGCACAAAGAAAATCTTTCGTATCTTTTTTTTTTAAAATGTGCCCAGATGGCACGCAGTCACACAACTAGCCTGTAGGAGGTGCCCAGCAAAGAGACCAGGAAAACTCACAATGCCATAGTGCCCCTCCCCTCTCAATTCTCCTTCCTGCCTGGGGGTGGGGGCGGTGCTCTTAATGCTTCCTCAGCCCCCTCCTCATTAGAGGGCTTCCCTTGAAGCAGTAATGACTCAATCCTTCCCTCCTTCCAACTCCAAGACTTCGAATCCCCCAGGTCCCAAGCAGCTAGCCTGCCCCTCCCCAGTTCTAATCCCCGCCCCAGCACACTAGGTTTCCCATGCAACTGGACCGAAGGAAGCTGTCTCCCTCCCCCCAGAGCATGGAGGAGGAAGGGGCTTACCCCCAGGCCTGGGCAGCCGGCCCTGCTCCGCCGTGGGTGACCAGGGAGGCCCGAAGCAGGCCAAAGTACTGCAGTTTGTGCTGCACAACCTTTGAACTCGGCCTCCTCCCCCCTTCAACATCCCTGTTTCCAAAGGGGAAACTGGAGCAGCAAGCCCTACCTACCCCACCAGGTATCAGGCCCTGCACAGAGCTACTGAGCAGGGCCACGGAGGGCTCGGGGAGCCTGCAGAGCACTTCCTGAAGGAGAGGGAGGAGGAGGGGGAGGAGGAAGGAAGAAGAGGAGGAAGAGGAGGAGGGGAGGAGGGGGCAGCTGTCACTGAAGTCTTTATCCTCAGTGAACTTTTCGGATTCTATGAAAACGTTCCCAGCGCCATAAAAGGCCGATTGAGTGTTTCCAAAGGTCCCTGCTCTCCCTCTACCGCCTGCTCAGCAGAGCCAGGGCTGGCCCATGGTGGCTGAAGCAGCTGAGCCCCCTGGGGGCCCAGGGTGGAGGGGCTCCCTGACAGCTCTGGATGGGGGAGGTGGCCACGGAACTACTCCTCGAGACACTTGGGTTAGACCCAAATGGGGCATGGACCGAGGACAAGGAATGAACTGGCATTCATTAGGCCCTTGGAGCACTCCCAGGAAATCCGGCCTGGACCTCAGGGGAGCATCCAATGCCCCCAGTAGAACAGCCCAGGATCTTCCCATGGCTCAGCTAAATGAACAGTTAGCCTGAAATTCCAAGATTGGGGGGGGTGAAGAGAGAGACAGAGACAGAGACAGAGAAACAGAGGACAGAGGAGAGACAGAGACAGAAAGACAGACGGGGGGAGAGAAAGAGAGAGAGAGAGAGAGAGAGAGAGGAAAGGAGGGAGGGAGGGAGGGAGGGAGAGCGCCCAATACAAGGGCAGTGGCGACTGGCCACCATCCACCATGGTGTGGTCAGATTCTGGACTTGAACCTGAGCTCCAATCCTGCCGGACACTTGACCACGGGCAGGATCTCTCTGGGCCCTCTGTGCAGCGGAGATAATGATGCCCCCGGCCATAGCCTTCCCAGGGCTGCTCAGTCCCCGGTGAGCTCACGCCTGGCCTGGGCTGTGCAGATTTTAAAGGGATCTAACAAAGCCAGCAAGGGTGACTGCTGTTTACTATCACCGTGATGATTATTTTTGTGATTATGAATACTACTATAATTCAGCCCTTCAGAGAGACTCAACAACAGCCGGCCGGCCAGTGTTTTGTCTTGGGGCGACTTGTCTGCCAGACTATCTCATGTTGGGGCTTGAGAGGCAAAGACATGACCTAGAGACGGTCCCCAGGAGCCCTGGTCCAGTGACCCAGCCTGGCAGGAGCTGAAGAAGCACCCTTGAGCCAGCTCCTTTGGAGGGGGCAGCTGCTGATTCTCAGATTCCCAGCGCCCAGGGGCCAGCCACCGCTAACAGGCAGGATTGCAAAGGGGGGAAGAGAAGCGGAGGCCCGGGTCGTCTCTGCTGGCAATCCAGGGCTGCCCAACCCAAGCTCCATCCAACAGCCCCTCCCTCCCACTGAGGCCCACACCATGCCCTTGGACCGGGCCTCAGCGTCTGCTAGCACTCCGCTGGCCGCCCCCGCACATGGCCCATAGGCCGGGGGCACGTGGTGTGAGCGGGAGAGCTGAGGCTGGGGCTCCCCTCCCTTCCAGCCCCTCCTGGCTGCAGGCCCAGCTCAGGGAGAGGCCAGGGGAGGGGTGGGGGCCTGGCTTGGCAGCCTCATTAGGGATGCAGGGAAGAGGGTGGAGGCAGGAGGGGGAGGAGCTTGGCCCCAAGATAGTCACCCTCCTCCCCCTTTGCAAGCTGACACAATGAAAGGGGGGGTGTGCAGCCCCCCCCAAGACAAATAGTAACCCTCCCAATCACACAGAAAAAAAAAAAAAAACAACCTTCCTTCCTGTTCACTGTCTTCAGGCCATTGGAAACGGGGCTAGAGTCCTTTCCCCAAGAGAAATCAAGCAGTCCGACCCTCACTCTGACAGGGGGGCACTCCCAGGGTGAAGAAGAGTGCCCTGCATGGTGGGCCCTTCCATGAGGCAGTCCCCAAGCACAGGGACCCCTCGGGCAGACTGGGCTAAGTGAGCCTCACTGTACCCGATGTCAAGTGGGCCAGGCGCCTCATGCCGCGACATACCTGTAGCACAGAGGGCCACGAAGGTCTGGGCGTGTTTGCGGATTATCTGCTTGTTTTCCTCCAGCACGGGCATCTTGGACAGAAAGTGTTCGATGAAGTCATGGGGGGTCATGGCTGCCAGGTGCCATTTCAGCTTGTTGACCAGGAGCAGCTCCATGTGCTGAAAGGAGAGAGCTCAGGCAGTGCAGGGAAAGAGGTGAGATGCCCCAGGTGTTCCCCGGGTGACGGATGCTAGTATGGAAGGAGGAAGGGGCGGCTGCCCCCATGGAAAGGAAGGAGGCTTGTTAGGGAAGGATGACCAGCAGTCGCCACGGGAGGGGGGCTGTTTCCAGGAGGTCAGACAAAAGGACCTCCCACCATCTGGAAAGAGAGGAGCCAGGCTCAGGAGCCCTGTGGCCGCGAGCACGCAGGGGCGCCGCTAGAGGGCAGCCGCTGCCCACTTTGTGGCCACGTTAACTTGGTATAAACGTGGTGACTGGAGGAGGGGAGGGCAAGGGAGGGGAGGAGAGGGGAAGGGAAGGGAAGGGAAGGGAAGGGAAGGGAAGGGAAGGGAAGGGAAGGGAAGGGAAGGGGGATGAGGCAGGGGCGCATTTTGGGGGAGGGCAAGGACAGGGCTGGAAGTAGGCAAAAGGGCTCTCTCTATCTCTCTGCCTCAGCCAGAGTGCTCTCTTTGGGAAATGCTCACGGGCTCTATTCCTAACAACCCCCAAACCAAGCAGAGTACCCCCCCCCCCTTCAAAGGGCTGCTTGCAGTTCTGGGGGTTGGCTGGTCACTGCAATTTGCAAACTGTGACCTAGGTGGGCGGCAGGCTGGGCCAGGGCTGGGAGCATCCAGGGCTACTGCCAAGGTCCAGGAGCACCCCAACCGCCCCCCCTTCTCCCTAGAAACCTGGGGCACAGCAGCCATCATTACCAGCAGCTCCTCGGGCCGCACCGAGTGGTCCGTGTAGATACACAGCTTCTCGGCCGTCAGGGGGATGGTCTCCTTCATCTTGGACGCCACGAACATGCAGGTGGCCCCCAGCAGCTGCAGCCGGCTCTTCTTCAGCGGCTCCAGGGACAGGAACCGGTCCAGATAGTTCATAGCCAGGGGGAAGACTTCCTCTTCGCATTTCTGCTCCTCGCACACCTGGGGGTGGGAGGGGGGATGGAGGCAGGAGGCCAGGGACCCCCAACCCTCCCCGCCCCCCAGGAGCAGAGGACTCAGGATCCCCGAGACACCCTCCCCACACAGCGGGACCAGAGGGGCCCCTGCGGAGGGGACCGTGGAAAGTGCAGAAGGACCAATCAAGTCAAAGTCGCACCCCCCCCCAAAAAAAAACCCCCAAAACAAAAGCGAGGCTCGAGAAACTGAAAGGAAAAGTGGCCGACCGGAGGGCAAGGGAGCGGGAGGGGAGAGTGGGGGGGGTGCGGGTGGGGCGGGATGGGGGGGGCTCCTTCGGGGATCCTTCCCCTGTACCCTGGGGGGGGGTCCTAGGCCTAGGCTGTCAGAGGGGAGAAGGCGGCCGGCCTGGCGGCCCCGGGACCAGCGGCCGTGGCCCGAGACACAAAGGTGGCGGCGTCCCCACGCAGGCGGCGCGGCGGCCGCATTTCCCCAGACGTCATCTTTTCAAAAAATATTTAAAAATATTTAAAAAATCGCCCGGTGCGTACAAAACCCCTGACAATGAGCTCCGGGCGAAGCGTGAGCAGCTCCCGGTCTCAGGAACCGCGTAGGGTCTGCGGGAAGCGCGAGGGGAGCCCCGAAACGGGACGCCCCCCCCCCGTGCCCTCAGCGCGCGCGGCCGCCCGCCTCTCTGCCAGCCGGGGCAGCGGCCGCGCCTTCGGAAATTAATTAAAAATAGTCAGAGGCCCGAGGGTCTCCGGCTGAGTGTCCGACAATGGGGGCCAGGGTCCCTGGGGTCCACCCGCACTTATCCCGAGCCCTCCCGGGGGGCCCCGGCGCGCTCCGACCCCGGGGCCCCGAGACCCGGCCCAGTGCGGCTGGTCGCGGCCGGGAGGCCAGGACCCCCCCTCCCACATACCCACCCGAGGGCAGAGACCCGGGAGCTCCTGGCCAGCGCCGCCCCCGCACCCCCTTCACGCGCGCCCCCTCCTCATTATTAATAAACATTTCTGCTTTGCTATAAATGCGCAAGATGGCGCGGAATACTGGCACGGGCAGCCCCTGCATACGTGTCCTTGGATATTAATTTAAAATAAAATCCCCCCCCCCGTGCCCCCTCCCTCCCCTCCCGGCCCCGGGCTCGCCGGCCAGCCGCCTGGCCATCTCCGCCGGGCCGCCCTTGGGCGTCCCTCCCGAGCGGTGCGGTGCCGGGCGGGCAAGCGGTCGGGTCCCTTCCTTCCCACGGCCCCGGCGGGGCGGGGGGCGCGCACGGCGGAGCCCCACCAACCTCGAGCATCCAGGTGGCCACGATCTTGCGCATGTAGGGAAGGATGTCCTTCTGCACGCACTTGAAGTACGAGACGGAAGGTGAGCACGTCTCCTCGGCTTTGAGCATGGTCTGCAGCGCCCGGTCGTTGAGGAGATTGGCATCGAGGTACGCCCGGCGAATGGTCTCCACCTCGCAGCACAGCAGCTGGTGCTCCATGGCCGGCGGCAGCGGGCGGGCGGACGAGCTGCTCCCAGAGCTCGGGCGGACGGACGGACCGCTGGCCTGACGGGCGGCTGGCTGGACGGCGGAAGCCCGCTGCTGCCGGGGCTGCTGCTGCGTGCCTCGCGGTGCGGAACGCGGGGGGCTCCGGGCTGGGCCAGCGGGGTCGCGTCCCGCCTCGCGGTGCGGAGCGCAGGGCTCGGACGCTGCGGGTGCCGCAGGGCTGCTCGGCCGCCGCCGCCGCCGCCGCCGCCGCCGCCGCCACCGCCGCCGCTGCTGCTACTGCTCCAGCCTCTGGAGGCTCCAGGACTTTGCAGCTCGCCCGACTCCCCTCCCGTAAGTCCCAGTGACGTGACTGTTGTCGAGCAGAGATCAAAGCCCGGCAGAGAATGAGAAAGGGAGAGAGGGAAGCGGGGGGAGGGCCGGGGGCGGGGGGAGGCGAGGCGAGGGGGGCCGAGGGGCCGAGCCTTAAAGCCATCCAGCCCCTCGCCTGGGCCAGCCCAGCTCCCACAGAAGCCGGGCTCGAATAGAAATGCTAATCACTCCGGGACCAGCTTTCTTTGGGGGAAGTGCAGAGAGGGGTGCGGGGGAGACCGGCGGGGGGAGGGGGTCCCCTCGCGCTTTGTAAAGGGCAGCTCTTGGTCCTGAGGCGTAGGACAGACCCTGGTGGAGGCCAGGCCACCCGCAGCCAGACGGCCAGGCAGACACGTGAACTCTTAGGGAGCAGCGCCCCCCCCCCCGTTCGCCGATGACCAAAGGGGCTAAAGGGAATCCGGAAGGGGGGCAGGGAGCGAGGCCTTTTTTTCCCCTTCGATTTAAAAAATCATTTTGATTCACTGTTCTAGACACTTAGGAAGCTTCTCAGAACACCCGCATGTATGCATGCCTGGGCACAAAAGGCCAGCAACTCCCATGCAAGCGATCCTCCCTGGAAAAGGCAGCATTTCAGCCCACATTTCCCGGCATGGGACCCCTAGCTCTTCTGGCCCCCGAAGAAGCCCATGGAAAATGCCACCAACAGTCCAGGACAACAAAATGGTGGGCAGCATTTCTTTTAGCCTGTCCTAGTCCTAGGAGTAAGACTTTAGCCGGGGGAGGCAGAGAGGGAGGGAGCTCCGGGCAAACCACCTTTCCCCCGGCCTCCTTCCACCTCTCTTCCCCTCCCGCTGAGGGGAATTCAGCAGCGAACCTCTGAATCCTCAGGCAGACAGCAAGATTCCGTCCTGCCTTCTTCTGGGGAAGGAAGGCAAAAAGGAAACAGAGGAGACCGAGAGAGAAGAGAGGGGGGAAAGGGAGAGGAAAGATAAATAAAAGAGGGGAAAGGGAGAGAACGAGAAGAGAGAATAAAAAGGGAACGAGAGGGAAGAATAGGAGAAAATAGGAGCCTGGTTGGCCCCATCCGTCTACTGCGGGGGTGGAGGGGTGGGGGAGGGGGTCATCGAATGTTGCCCAGGGCACAATCTCAATCTTGGGAGGACTTTGGTGGGTTTGAATGAAGTCGAGAAGAAATCAGCAGAACACGTTCAGCTCATTCCTGGCTTCCGGCATGTGCCTGACACCAGAAGGCGCTTAATAAGAGCGCGTTTCCTTCCTTCCCCTGCCGAGGACCCGCGCTCGTGCTTTCTGCAGCCCAGGGAGTACACGAGACGTTACGGTCCCACGGAGCCCCTCCAGTCCGGGCCCCCTCCCCATTTCTTTCGAGAGCGTGTTAATTTCACTGGCCAGGCTAGAGACAGGGGGGGCAGCAGGCTGAAGCCAAGGGAGGGTCGGGGCTCAGAGCGGCCGGACCTGCCAGCACCTCGAGGGCTCCCGGGGGGCCCTGGGGTGGAGGGATGTGACGCGCAGCCTCGAGAGCGGGTGGGCTTCCCACTGGCCTGGAGACCTGGGGATGAGGCCGCGTGGAAGGAGGCCACGATCCAGCCTCGTGGAGCCGGCCACGCCGCACCGCCCACGCCGGGGCCCGACGTCAGCGCCGCGGCTATTTCATTCATAAAATCGCGGCTGTGGGGCGGCCCCGCGAACGTGCGGGGCCCGGGGCGGGCTACGACAGACCCTCTAGCCCCGGCGCGCCCGGGGGCGCCCCCGGCCACCCAACGGGAACCGAAGCCAATTCCTGGAGGGAGCTTCCCCCCTCACTGGGTGGAAACCCCAGAGGAAGCTGGAATTAGCATTAGCCAATGGGAGGCGAGATGTGTTACCAGGCGGATCAGGCAGATCTCAACGAGGAACTAACTGGCTGCAAGGCCGCGGCCCAGGGACCAGCGCTAAAGTGCACGGTGCGCGGAAAAACGTGAAGGCCCGGGCCCGCTAGGCCGAGCAGGCCTGGGCCGTCTAGGAGCCCGCCTCGGTGGTCCCGTGCAGCCCCCTCTGGGAGGCGCGACCAGGAGAGCCTGGGGCGGGGGGCGGGGGAGCAAGCCGAGTGCCCCTGCCTGCTCCCTGACATCCTCCCCCCCGCGTGGGCCGACCTCTGTAGGAAGCAGGGGCTGGACGCAGGACTCCGGAGAAAATGGGGGGCGGGGGGATTGCAGAGACCCCCGAATGTGGAGAATTAGGATAACTTTGTCCGTTTCCCCCGTTTCATTTTGCTTTGGCCTTTTCGAACTCTACCCGACGGGTATGAGCTCCTTGAAATGTCTTGCATTATAAATAACGGGATGGGGGGGTCCCGGGGACAAAGAATTGACGGCCCAGCCCGGAGGAGAAGCCTGGTGTACTTATTACAGAAAGACGTAATTAAAGCCATCTCCCAGTTCGCCCCTGTTACGGACTCAACGATTGATCCACGTTGATTCTCGGGTGCCCCACATGGTCCCCCCTGGAAGGGATCGAGGAACCGATGGGACATCGGGGGCCCTCCTCGTGGGAGGCTGGGGGGAGGGGGCGGCCCTCGGCCCCAGGCCTCCTCCTGCTGGACGGGAAGCTTCCAAGAACTGGCCACTTCCCACGTGTGTGTATGTGGGGGGGGGGGCTCACCTGCGGGCGCGTACCTGCCGGCGAGTTTAAAGCATTTGACTTCCCTTCCCCAACCGACCCCTGGTCCGGGACTGAGTTTCTTTGAACGCCTCGGGGAGCGGGCGGGCGCGGCCCCCATCCGCCCCCCGACTGGCGGTTTCGGGGCCTCCTCGGGACAGTCCTGGGTTCCCGGGGCTTGTGTGTGCGGTCCGCCTCTTCTGCCGACATAGTGGCAGTCAAAGGAGGGGTCCTGGGGACCTCTGATCCTGACCCCCTACGGTAACAAGGAGCTGCCGGAAGGGGGAAGGGGACGGAAGAAGTCGGAAGGTCCCTATCACCCATCGCGGGACCCGTGGAAAGACGGCTCAATAAAACCGACCCAGAGTGTGAACTCGTGCGTGCCCACGGTCGCGGGGCCGTCTCGTCCCCGCCCGCCTTTGCTAGGGACTTGCCTACAGGCCCAGGATCCCGGGGAAAAAGGCGGAGGAGGTGGAAGGGGCAGCCCCCGCCCCTGCCCCCGACAGCGGCCGGGCCCGGGCTCTGCCCCTGCCCCTTCCCAGCCGCGGCGGGGCCTGCCGGGTCCTGCCCTTGATCTCGGGGCATTGTTCTGCAGCCAGAAGCCTCAGCATCCTTTACCTAGGAATTTGGGAGGGGGCGGGGGCGCGGGGGGAGGCGGTGTCGTAGCGAGCCATGCAAATCTCGGCTTAAGGAAGTTCCAATGGGAGGGAGCGACCCCCCCCATCGCGCGTGGGCAGAGCCGGGAGGCAGGGGGGCTGGCGGGAGCCCGCGTGGGAGCCGGCCGCGGGTGGACCTTGGCGTGGCCAAGCCCGGCCCGGCCCGGCCCGGCCTGGCCCCGAAGAGGAGAGCAGCGGGCGCGCGCTGCTATCGCTTTAATTGAGGCTCGGGCTCCGCTCATTAAGAGGCAGCGCGGCGCATTCCGGGCATTCCAGCCGGTGCCTCCGCTCCCCAGGCCACGTGGTCCCCTTATCGCCGCCGCCTACCGTAATGCCTGCAAGAGGCGCACCCCGGCCCAGCCGGGACGCGACGGGACCGGCCCGGACTCCTCCCTCTCTCGAAGGGAGGAAAAAGGAGTGGCCGTCGGGGCTCGGCGAGCGCGGCCTCGGACGGCTTCTCCAAAGCCCCCGGAAGTGGGGGACAGTTGGCACCGAAGGCGACGGTCATGATACCGGTATTAACTACCGACCGACCGTCCTGGAGCGTTTTTAGATTTGCAAAGTACCTTCCCCATCCTAGCGCAGCGGAGCCTGCCTGGGCTCGGGGAAGTAGGTGTGAAACGACGTCCCCAGGGTCACACAGCTGTTGCTGTTCCAGGCCCGGTCTCCTGGCCCTCGGGCCCAGCGCCCTAGCTGCTACGCCCGGCAGATGGTTCTAATGGACATTCAGTGACACATTGCGTGTGCCAAGCGCCTTCCCCAAGTCCTTGTAGAGACGTAGAGAGACCCCAGCAGGCAAGCCCTCCAAAGTACGGTGCTCATTTTACGCGTCCTAGACACTGGCCGCTGAGCAGCCTGGGAAGGACCGTATTTGTGCACCCTTCAGCCAGGGTGCCTAGCCGGAGAGTCTCCAGAATGGCACCTCCTCCGGCCCGTTTTCCCAGGCAGGTTTTTAACTATTTTCCAGAAGTGCTTTCCCAAAATAAACATAAATAAATCCTAGGCTCGCTAGAGTTTGAAATCTGGAGTCTCCCTAGTCGTTTATTACAGACCTACTGAGTGCCAGGGGAGGACATACCAGTGTCCGAATTTCTCTACGGACCTGGACCACGGAGAACACTTCTTTAAAAAAAAATTCCAAACTGTACAAATCATCTTTGTTATTGTGAATTGAAGAAACACAAACATTTCTAGTTACAAAAAAGAAGGAAGACCCCGTCCCCACAAACTTCACTGCACCAAGGTCAAGAACAGCCCTAGTCTTGACACTTTTCTGGACGTTTCTGGAATTGGGGGAGGGGATGAATGGATGGGGAGGGGAGACCAGGGATGTTGAATTTGTGCGGTGTTTCCAACAACCTGGTCATAGAGTTTCTCTCTGTTTGCCTATGGGCCTGGGGTCTAGTTAGAAGTGGAAGATATCCAGGCTGTTTCCCATTTAATTTCCAGAGGATAATGCCATATTCCTGAGGAAGCCCTGAAGAAGTCTGGGGCAGAGACTTTATCTTCTTGTTCCAGACTATGTCACCACATCCTTTTATAAGTAAATTCATTGCCATGGAAGAGAACAGGAATGCCCCATGCCAGCCCCCAAACTGGCTGGTTTGAGTAGTATTTGAGTTGGGCGGGTAAACAGGCAGATCGAGGACAGTCCCAGAACAAAAACGGGCTGGCCCAATAAGGACCCAGAGATGGGACAGTCGTGGGCATCAGGGTGACAGGGGCACTCTAATCTGTCAGAAAATTAAGAGGTCCAAGAAGTATAGGTTCTGGGAGTAGAGGTCCTTCTGGGGAACGGGGAGGAACCTTTCCACAGCCCATCCACTTTTGCAGGAGAGTCCAAGAACCCTCCCTTTCTTAGAAGCTCAGGACAGAGTCTACAAATCCCACTAATCTGCTGGTTTGCCTGGACTCTCACCAATAGATAGATACCTACTGTGTTTGGGGCGCTGGGAAGAGTGCCGCTCTCAAGCAGCAGCCTGGTTGGTACATCCTTTACACAAGATATTTAGGCTAGATAGGACAGTCCTGGGGGGATGCCTCCTTCAGAAAATGGATTTGAACTGAGATGATGCATAGGGCTCCTCCAACTCTAAAACACCTTCTGGCAGTTCTTGAAACAGAAGCTCCAAGCATCATCATTGCCAGCCTCCCCTGGCTCAAGACTCTCTCCCTTGACTTCCCAGTGAAAATTCCACTTTCTGTAGGAAACCTTTCCCAGTCCTCTTCATTCAAGTGCCTTCCCCCAGTTCATTATTTCCTATTTACGCTTCACATAACTCTCTTCCATTAGATTGTGCACTCCTTGAGGGTAGGTACTGGCTTTTGCTTTTCTTGGTATGGCTTAGTCCTGGTCACTGACCTCAATTCAGAAAGGCCAAGGTTCCCCACTGCATCCGGGGCCATCTCCAGTCATCCTGATCCATATCTGGCCACTGGAGCCACATGGCACTGGAGGAGAAAGTGAGGCTGGTGACTTTACACAGCCCTGCCTCACTTAAATCCAATTTACTTGTGAGTCATGGCGTTACCTCTGACATCATGGTCCTCTCAGAATGAAGGACAAACAACTGTCACCAGGGCTTAGTACAGTGCCTGACATGTAGGAGGCAGTTAATAAATGCTTCTTGACCCACTGATTGGCTCTGTGCGCTGGGTCAGAATTCAGTAACTGTCCTGAGCTTCTAAGAAAGGGAGGGTTCTTGGACTCTCCTGCAAAAGTGGATGGGCTGTGGAAAGGTTCCTCCCCGTTCCCCAGAAGGACCTCTACTCCCAGAACCTACAAGTAATACTTCTTGGACCTCTTAATTTTCTGCCAGATTAGAGTGCCCCTGTCACCCTGATGCCCATGACTGTCCCATCTCTGGGTCCTTATTGGGCCAGCCCAGTTTTGTTCTGGGACTGTCCTCCGTCCTCTTGTTTACCCGCCCAACTCAAATACTACTCAGTTCCGCTGGGACGTCCTCATTGATCCATCTTGAAAACAATCTTCCCCCTTTCCCCGCCCCAGACCCCTAAAGCAGTCAATAGCTAAGACGGAAACCTACGAATCACTGAAGATCTCAAAAATTAAGTGCACCAGAGCCTCAGTGGCCCAATACACTCCTAGGTGATGGGGATGATATTGAAGGCACTGAGCAGGAACAGTGGTTAGGGAAGGCTCCATGGAGAAAGAGGACGTTCCAATGTACCTGACCTTGGGGGAACTGTTAGGATTTGGATCTGCAGAGAGAACAAGGCTGGTTATCAAAGGCATATTAGCTGGTTGTTGACTGCAGACGTCAGCTCTTTGGGGTTTGTTTTCCCTGGCCACCAAAATGCTGAAAAAGCAGCAGGTGCCATTAACAGTGGGCACATGCCCCCCCTGTGACCCAGGTCAGACAATAGCATATGTGAGAGTGAACCTTCCCTATGTAAGAGGTGGCAGTGGCAGGACACATCCGCGGGAGTTGTGTGTATCGAAGTGGCCAAGGGGAGTTTGTGGACAATATTCCTGGACTCCAGCCTCCTGCTTAGAGTAATGGGGAGACTGATTTTACTAAGGCACCATGATTCAAGAATTTAGTCTTCCAGCTGGGGATGGGAGGTTTCCTATTCAGGGATCTGGCCATCTCCAGAGAGAAGAGGAGCTCCTGAGCAAGGTCCCGGGACATGTTGCTGCTTCTGTCTTCTCAGGATGTGCCTTGTGTCTGCAGATGCTGTCTCACCCATTAGAATGTAAGCCCCCTGGGGACAGGGACCATTTTAATTTTTTCTTTTTTGTCAGCTGTTTTGAGAGCAGAGTCTGACCCCTATTAAGTACTTCATAAATGTTTGGTTGAATACCTTATTAATCATATTCCCATCCCATCTTCTCTCCCATCTTGAGCTTGGAGGAAGGAGGGACCTGGGTTCAAATCCCACTTTTTTGCTCTTGTGACAATGAGACAGTTTTTAAACATCTCTGAGATGGAGTTTCCTGAATTGCTGTGGGGAGCAGATGGTCATTGGGTCATAGACTTTGAACCACGATGGACTTCCAAAGCTACCCAGTCCAACCTGTTCATTTTACAAATGGGCAAACTGAGGCTTATGAAGGTAGTGAATGTCAGGGGTAGGATTCAAACCCATGGACTCTTCCTACTGCCCTATTCTTCCCTTCTGTAATGGGGAAACAAAGGTGGCCTCTGAGGACTTCTGTCCCTCTTGTCACAATGTCTAACAACTTGAATTTCTAAGTCTTTCCTTGTGATGACATTGTAGAAGCCAATAGTGTAAGTAGTATTGCCTTATTTTACAGATGGGGAAACTGAGGCTCAGAGATGAGCAAAGGTCTGCCTAGGGCTAGGAAGAACTGGAGCCAGACCTTGAAGTCAGAGGTGGGTGGGGCTCCAGACTTCATCTAGCTCCAGATCTCTTTCCCCTCCACAGATTTCCCAGTGAACTGTAGATCCACCCACCCACCCACCTACCCACCTACCACCCCCCAGGGGAGGGGAGAAGTTGTTTTGGAAAGAAGAGATAAAAGACAGGATAAGGACAAGTCAAAGCAGCAGCTCTGGCTTCAGTGAGGAGGACGAAGAAGCTTTTGAGTCTGAGGAAGAGGGAGGAGATCAGAGACCTCGGCTCCCTGGCTCCTCTCGCTGCCCACTAAGCCAGGAAAGGCTTCTCAAAACTGAACCGCCTTTCCACTGCTCTGCAGCTGAGGCAGCTGCACCTTTCCCCATCTGAGATTCCTCTATTCTCTCTGACCCCTTTTGGAAACCCAGAGTGGGCTCGAAATCCAAAGACCTGGGCTCCATTCCCCCAGTCCAGGAGCCTGTGGCCCTCAATTCTGATCTAGGAGCCTCAGTTTCCTCATTTGTCAAATGTCTATGGAATGCCTTTTACTTCCTGACAGGATAGATACAAGGTACCGTGTTTAGAGCACTGGACGTGGTCGGGAAGACCTGAGTCCAAATCCAGCCTCAAGCACTTGCTCAAGTGTGACCCTGGATAAGTCACTTAACCTCTATTTGCCTCAGTTTCCTCATCTGTGAAATGGAGATCATCACAGCCCACGCCTCTCAGGGCAGTTGTGAGGATGAAATGAGATACTATTGTAAAGCGCACAGCGCTTGCCATGTAGGAAGCACTCTATAAATGTTAACTATTATTATTATCTCTACTCAATCACTTCCCAGGTGTGTGACAGCCCAGGTCAGGAGATCATAGATTCCCAGAGAGGGAAACTGAGGCCCCCAGCCATTGGGTAGCTTGCTCAGGGCCACAAAAGAATGAAATGTCAGAGCTGGTATTTGAACCTATCAATCAATCAATCAATGTTTATTCAACACCTTCAATGTTCCAGGAACGGTGCTGAGCATGTCTCTTTCCAGTGAACTCAGATTTGTTTCTCTCTCTTTTTTTTTTTTTTGAGGGCAATTGGGGTTAAGCCACTTGCCCAAAGTCACAGGGCTAGTAAGTGTGTCAAGTGTCTGAGGTGGTATTCGAACTCAGGTCCTCCTGACTGCAGGGCAGGAGCTCTATTCACTGCGCCACCTAGTGGCCCCTCAGATTTCTTTCTCTGTAAAATGGGATAATAGTATCTAGTTCACTGAGTTTTTGTGAGAGCCAAATGAGACAGTACATTTAAAGTGCTTCTATGGAAATATTAGCTCTTATTCTCCTTGCTGAAATGAGCAGGACTAACACTATCTTCCTACCTTTTTCCCTTCTCCCTGTACCCTAAGCCATGGAGGGCCCCCATGAGGCCCCCCAGGCATTCCTCTGTCTATTAGGGGCCCAGGGCTAAAAGACGATGCTGACCTCTGGGGGAGTGGGATATTTTCTCCTCTGAAAAGCTACCTTTGTTTTCGAGATCAAAGCTTCTCAGAAGGGTCTGTGTATTCCATTCAGTCCTTAAAAATGTAACACTGAACAGAGAAATCCTCCAGTGTGGGATGCTGGTGGGCATCTTTAGAGAGGATCCAATTCTAAAGCGAATTGTGGAAAGCCATGATGGAGGGGGCTATTCTCCCAGAAAGGTTTCTCTTGGGGAAATAGAAAGTCATCCTCTGAGACAGAAGAGAGCCCGGTGTGGTTGTAGCCTGGGAAAGAGAATGACAGAGAGGCAGCTGTGGGGTGAAGGGCAGGGAGGCTTCACTGGGGTGGGGGGGGAGGGGGCCTTGTCCACCAGGGATCTTGGGGATTCTTTACTGTACCTACTAACTGGGTTTATAGATACGTGTGGTCCTGGACTGTCTGTGTCCACAAGACCAGTTGAGTCAGGCCAGCCAAATGCCTCCTAGCATTCTTTTGACTTCCAGTTGGGTTAAGCTTCAGGCAAGTAGTGGCTCCCTCTGTAAAATGGGCACAAGAATCCTTTGCATGCCATATTTCATGGTCTCGTTCTAAGGTAAATGCTTTGTAAAAGTTCCTATAACCAACACAACTGATGTTTGTAAAGTTGGCTAAGTAGTTAGAGATGTCTCGTTGGAACCTCTTTGGATTCAAGGACTTTTAGGCATTATTCTCTTTTTTTCCTGAGAAGAAAACTGAGGCTGAGAGAACCTGTACTGCTCTGGGAAGGAGCAGGAAAGCATTTGGACTCAGATTTTGCAGCCTCCCTTGTGTGTAGTTCATTCCGGTCTCAGGTAGCATTATTCCACTTGTGAGGAACCAGATATAATGATTTTGGGGAGTAGAATCCACCTAGGAAGCAGACCAAGCCATGCCATGTCAAGTGACCTCCCTCCCCCTACCGCTGTTGCTAACAAGTGGCTGCATCACAGACGTCACCTTGACCTCCCAGGACCCCTCAGGGTTCACTGACGACTGCCCAGGCAAATTGGGTTGATGAGGTCACGGTCATGGGCTAGAGTCTTGGGATGGATTAGGTCTCCCTCCTTGGGAAGACTTCATTCCCCCTTAATCTTGGCCAGCCAGTCTTCTCCATGGAGGGTAAAAAGGACAACAGTGGGGATCAGAAGAGCCCCTGGCTGACCCTTCTCCTGCCCCTCCATCTTTACTGCCTGGTAATATGATCTTTGCCTGCTAAGAGCAGTCTGATGAAGACCTCAAAGCTGAGAGTGCCCATGACAGCTGCTGATAACAAGGAAGCACAGGGTGGGAGCAGGAGCCCTAGGATTAGAATCCTGCTTCCAGTTTTGGGCTTGGACAAGTCACTTAGCTTCTGTCTGCCTCAGTTTCTTCAGCTGTAAGATGGGGATAATAACGGTACCTCCCCCTAGGGTTGTTGTGAGGATCAAATGAGAAAATGAGACCTTTTCTCATTCCACTAGCTGCTAGTGCCCCTCCCCCATCTATTTTGTATATGACAGTTGATTTTCAGGATTGTTTTACCCAATAGAATATAAACTTTTTGAGGGCAGGAACTATTTCATTTTCATCTTTGCCTCCATGTCCTTGTATGATGCCTAGTAGATAGCAGGTGCTTAACAAATGCTTGTTAATCAAGCAATAACGCCTGTAAAGTGCTTTGCAGGTTTTAAAGGAGTGTGTGAATGTCAATGATTCTCATCCCATAGATCCTGCACGGAGCTGTTTGAAACAGCAGAGAAAATGTCTTAAGCTTTTCAAGAACCATAGAACTCTCAATCAGTCAGTCTGCCAACATAAGCACCTGCTAGCCTCCAAAAAGAGAGGAAGACAGGCCCTGTCCTCAGGGAGCTTACAATCTAATGGCAGAGTAGACACACAACTCGAGCTGTCTCCAGGAGCTATACATGATACAGCTCAAGCTGTCTGCAGGATAAATAAGAAATCATTGCAAGAGGAAGGCACCAGAGCTCTGAGGTGTTGGTTCCTGTAGAAGATGAGGCTTTAGTTGGGTCTTAAAAGGAGCTGGGGAGCTCAGGAAGCAGAGATGAGGGGGGATGCGGTCCAGGTATGAGGACTTGCCACAGGTAGTGCCCAGAACCAAGAGATGGAGGCTCTAATAAAGTAACCCACTGTGGTGGTGGCTGTTATTTCATTGTTACCACCCATCCCCCATTTTACAAAGGAGGAAACCAAGGTCCAGACAGGGTGACTTTAAAGAACTAGGGACAGGAGTTCAGCTACTGGACCCGTCCATGATCATGTGGTTTGTAACCATCAGAGATGAGTCTCCCTGAATCCCAGAATTTCAGATTGGAAGGGACCCAAAGAAGCACACAGGACCATCCAACACTCCATTCTACCCCATCCCAGAAAAAGGGCCAGCCTCTGCTCAAAGACCTCTAGGGACAGGGAGCTCACTATCTCTCAAGCTAACTCATTTCCACCTATGGGATGACTCTTATGATTAGAAAGCTTTTCCTGATCTCATGCTTAAAGTTGCTTCTTTGAAAGTTCCTCTTTGTCACTCTTAATTCTAGTCCGGAATCCTGCAGAATCGGCCCAGTTTGAAGACAGTTAATGAATCTCTCCCAAGTTTTCTCATGTCCAGGCTCAACACCCATAGTTCCTTCAGAGGACATTCACATGACATGATCTTAAAACCTTTCCACATCCTAGTGGCCACCCCTCCCAAAGACACACACACACACACACACACACACACACACTCCAGTTTGTCCCTGTCACACAAAAGTGGTCACAATTGTCCTGCATCTTGCCAGGGTAGACCAACATTTCCTTGGGCCTGTCCCTGCCCCAGGTGCCATTAGCTTTTGGGGATATATCACCTTACCTTTTCATATGATAAGAAAATAGAGGTTCAGAGAGGCCAGTTGCCTTCCCCTAGGACATGTAGCCCTATATAGCAATCTATTTGGGAGTATGGAAGCCCATCCCTTCCCTGACTCTGCTCAGGGCACCTGCCTGTTCTTCCAATGTGGGCTTCTCCTTGGCTGTTCTATTTCAGACCTTGCTTGGGCTGGGGGCTGGGGGTTAGGGAGGAGGTAGTGTCCGGTTGAGTGGGTTTTTTTTTTCTTCTTGTGGCTTAACTGCCTCATCCTTGGCCAGAGGCATGGGCAGATATTGTACCCACTTCCTTTCCTCTTTTGTCTTTCTTCTGTGACTCATTCTAGGCACAGATGCCCTGCTCATCATGTGTCCTTGGCATTCTGTAATGTCTTTGTAACTTCCCTTCCCACTGTGATTTAGGGTCTTGTGGCTTTCAGGCTGTATTTGTACTATACCACTGTGAATGTCCTGTTGAGCTGCCCCTCAACAAAATCATTCATTCATCATTTTCTGAGTACCTATCACAGTCCTGGGATGCAAAGATGGGTAGGACATGGTCCCTGCCCTCCAGGAATTTACAGTCTAGTTGACATAGAACAACATCAAGAAAAGGTGGGTGTAATCAGTGCCATTAGAGGAGAGTATTATAGAGTTGACACTATCTGAGGGTCTCTCTGATCCCCATTTCCTGGGGCCCCAGAACCTCCCTCCATCAGCTTTGTCTCTACTGAGTCTTAGAGGAACAAAGGAGAGAAGGCCAAGACATTAGAAGATCTTTCCCTTTTGTTTTTAGAGGGGAAAAATCTTTAGAGCACCTTCCTCATTGTTTTAGAAGATGGAAGGCAGTGGGAGCCTGTAGATTTCCTGACCTGTGCCGACACCTCACACATCTTCCTCTGTCCCCTGGGGATTCCTGTCCTTGTTCATTCATGCCCTGTCCCCACCTCCAACCTCTGCTTCAGGTCATTGTGGGGACATACAGCCTCAAGGTAAGGAAGCTAGTGATGAGAGCAAAGGAGAAATCCTTGAGAAATATGAGGGAGAGAACATGTTCCCACCTCCACACCTTTTTCTCCTCCTTCAATGCTGTCATCACCCATCTTCTACATCTGTCAGAATTCAATCTGTATTTATCTTCCCTTCTCATTCTTAAGATCAAAAAGATATAGGAGAAACATATAGAGACTCTCTGTCTAATTAGATGTCCTCTATGATCCTTGATAATGATGAGATTCAGATAGACATCCTCTCTCCATATTAGAATGGAAACAATTTGTTGTTATTTAGTCACTTCTTTATTCATGTTAACCCTTTTCATATTTCTCAAGTTTCTACTCAGCTCTGGTCTTTTCATCAGATTCTATTTCATCAAAAATCCATTTTTTCCAGATATTATTATACTGATTTTGCTGGGTACATTTTCTTTATTGTAAGCCCATAGCCTTTGCCTTCTGGAATATCATCTTCCAAGCTCTCTGACACTTCATAGTAGTGGTTGCTAAATCATGTGTGATCCTGATTCAGTATTTGAATTATTTCTTTCTAACTGACTGCAGTATTTTTTTTTCTTTGACTTGGAAGCTCTGGATTCTGACCATGATGTTCCTGGGAATTTCCATTTTGGGGGTTTCTTTCAGGTTTCTTTCAATCCATCTAGCTGATGGATTCTATATCCACTCTGCCCTCTCTTTCTTAGAGATCTGTGCAATTTTCTTTTTATTTATTTATTTTTTAAAAATTAAATTGATTTATTTACTTTTAGTTCGCAACATTCAGTTCCACAGTCCCTTGAGTTTCAGATTTTCTTCCCCTCTCTCTCCCCCCCATCATGGTGGCATGCACGTGGATACAGGATCTACAAATATTTTCCCATTGTTCATTAGTCAGGTTGTAAAGAAGGATTGTAACTGATGGAATGATCAGCGGGAAAGAGGAAACAAAACAAAACAAGAAAAAGAAACAGAGCAAGTAGTTTCTTTCAATCTGCGCTCAGACTCTGCAATCACCTTCTCCGGATGTGGATCATCTCCTTCAATCGTGAGTCTTTTGGAGTTGGCCTATAACCTTGTGTTGCTGAGAGGAGCCCAGTCTATTGAGGTTAATTGTCACACATACTATGTGTCTGTGATTGTGTTGAGCAATTTTCTTTTAAGATCTCTTGAAATAGGATGTCTCGGCTCTCTCTCTCTCTCTCTCTCTCTCTCTCTCTCTCTCTCTCTCTCTTTCTCACTCTTTTTGGTCAGCTTTCAAGTGATCCAGTGACTCTTATTTTTTTTTCTCCTTGATTTGTTGTTTTGCCTGTCAGATTCCTTTTTTTTCATTTTTTTTTCCTGTCTTTTGACTTTGTTTTAAATATTTTTGTTGCCTCAGGAAGTAATAGGTTTCTGTTTCATCCATTCTAATTTTCAGGGAATATGTTGCTTGGCCATGGTTTTGTGCCTCTTTCGCTGAGCTGCTAATTCTCTTTCCTCTTCTTTCTTCCATGGATCCTTTTTTCAACATGGATCCATGTTTCTTTTCCCATTTTTTCCTCTAGCACTCTCACTTCTTTTATTAAAATTTTTGAAAACTCTTCCTTGCTCAATTCATCCTGGACTTGTGACCTGGAGCTGGGTGGGGATGAACAAGATGCTTGTTCCCATCCTCTGCACAAGGTTGCAGTTGGTTCTCCTGGTGCCATCCTCTTCCTGCTCAGTTATTTGCTTCTGACTAGTTCCTGTTCCACCCCCACCCCCCCACCCCCCATCCCTGGTGTCCGCAGTTCTCTCTGTATCTCTCTACAGCCCTACCTGGTCTGGACAGATGACTCACTGTGGCTTTTTTCTTGTATTTCACTCTCAGGACTTGCTCTGCTGAATTTTCTACATCTTTTTGAAGGACTTTTGTGAAAGAAGCTTGCTGGCCCTTCTCTCTGCTCCTCTGCCATCTTGGCTCTGCCTTTTTCACAATGATCTTGACTGCTTCCCAGGATGATGCTGAGTGTACTGGGATGGAAGCATTGCTCTTCATGAGATTCTTAGGCTCAGAGTTCTGGACTGTGAGGGCAGATGGAGGGCAAGATGGTGCTGGTGGTAGTTCTTCCTGCCTCCTATCTCTCCCTCAGGGTGCCCAGCTAGCCTGGCTTGCCTTCTCTTTGGATGGCAGTTGTTTGGGATGGTCAATCCTTTTCCATAGCAGTTACTTCCCTGGATGGTTCAGTAGGGACTTTACTGGAAGCAGGATAGGTTTGGAGGGTGCTGGCACTTCAAGGGCCCTTGTTGGAGGAACATTCAGTCCCACCATTCATATTGCTGAATGAAGGCAGAAAAAAAATCACATCAGTGTGCTAGCTGGGTCCACTCCAAATGTATGTTCCACAGCCCCCAGCTGGGCCCTCACTGCTGCTGGGCAATCCTACTATATCTCCCTCATCAACTCACCGCCTCCAAAGTGGCTCTTCCAAACCTTCTCAGCTACTAAAGTGATTTTCCTAAAGCACGGATCTGACTGTGTCACTCAGTAAACTCCAGTGACTCCCTATCAAATGCAGGATCAAATACAAAATGCTCAGTTTGGCATTCAAAGTCCTTTATAACTCAGTCCCCTCGCACCTTTTCAGTCTCTGTACCTTACTCCTTTCATGTATTCTTCAGTCCAGTGACCCCAGGCTTATGGCTGTTCCACAAACAAGACCCTCCCTCTTTCAGCTCTTGACGTTCTCTCCAGCTGTCCCCCATGCCTGGAATGCTTTCCCTCTTCATCTCAGCATACTAGCTTCCCTGATTTCCTTTAAGTACCAACTGAAATCCCCCCTTCTGCAGGAAACCTCCACAACCCCTCTCGATCTCAGTGCTTTCCCTCTGTTCATTATTTCCTATTTGTCCTGTATACAGCTTGCTTTATACACTTGTTTGCATGTAGTTTCTCCCATTAGATTGTGAGCTCCTTGAGAGCAGGGGCTGTCTCGTACCTCTTTTGGTATCTCCAGCACTTAGCACACTCTGTGCCTGGCACATAGTAGGCACTTAATAATATTGATTTATTGACTGATTGATTGATATGGGGATGATCTTTCACCCCTTCACCATCCAGGTTATTCTCCTCTAGAAACCCTCCAGCCAATCAATGTCCTTCATAACCTATGGATCTCGGAACTGAAGCCAGTACCCTACTTTTGGGTTCTAGAGCACTAAAGAGTACAGAAGTCCTGTTACCTCTCTCATGTTGCAAACTTTATTTCTGTTAATGGAACCTAACACTGCACTAACTTTCTCAACTTCCATATCAAAATATGGCCTCATTTTGAGCTTTTGGTCCACTATAACCCTCAGTTTGTTGTTAGTTTTTTTATTTTCAGATGAACTGCTATCCAGCCACACACTCACCATCTTGTGTCTGTGAAATTGATATATTTACACTCTGGCATAAACCCTCAATTTATCCCTATTACACACTGTCTTCATATAATTGAGTCAACATTCTGACCCACCAAGATCATTGTGCATGAATTCAACATGTTAGCAGCCCCTCAGTTCTTCCAGTCGTCAGCACATAAGCCTAGCATCTCGAGCTCAGTGTTTCTGGATGCTGTATTCTGATGTTACTATTTTAAAGGCTATCCAAAGGGTGCCAGGGTGGACGGGCATGGAACACTGAGGGGTTGATGTTCTTGGATAAAAGGGACCTGACTTTGGCAACTGATTGCTTGTGGGGGGATGAAGCAGAGGGAGGATTCACAATGTATTCTAAGGCTGCATTCCTGAATGTCTTCAAGATAGAGGATTCTATTGAAAGAACCGGGGATATCAGGAAGGGAGAGGAAGCTGGGGTTTGACTCACAGTTTTGTTTGGAAATAACTTTCATGTAAATGTAGCTGCCAAATTCATCATTTTAAAACATTCTTCCTCTTTCTTCTCTCTTCCCAGTCTTCTCTTTCAATCTAGTGTCTCTCTTTAAGTACCCACAGATTCTGTCCTTTTCTTTTCATTTGGATGCTTTGACATGGTGTAGATGACAAGTCCCACACTGATTTTTCTTCTAATTGTTCAGGTAGAAGGGTAAATGGAGACAGCCAAAAAGGAGCAATTAGAAATGGCATTGCCTTGTCACAACAGTCCAAACCATCATCTTGGAAAGTCTTTGAACTCTGGGCTAGCTTCATCTTTGAAACCTCAAGATTGGGCTAGCCCCATCTTGGAAAGCAAATCATTAGTTTCTGCCACAAGAGCAAGAGTACAGAAGATGTTCTATGAATCAAGTATCCTATCCAACATGAATCAAGTATAGGACAGCTATTTATCCTGTCTGGAGCAGTTGCTGCCTTATATTCCAGGTCCCCTTGGGTTTGCATCTCCTTCCATAATTTCTTGCCTGACTTTAACCCCCTGCCAGTAATGGGTGGATTTCAGGCTCTGTGATCTTCTCCAGGTCTAATTAGGAAAACATTTATGCACAGAGAATGATTAAGTGTGATATTTGATAGAGGCAGAGTACAGATATTCAGTATGGGCTCAAGCAACATGGGAAGGTTTTTGGTGGGATGCTATATGGGCTTTGAAGGGTAGGAATTTGCGTAGACAGAGGGGTTGGGAAGGAGCTATGAGCCTCTTTGGATTGTATGAGTTGTGAGTGATGTTCTTAGTCATCTCGATAGAATGCTCTAGAATGTAATTATTCTATGGCACTGGCATTCTGCCTCCCAGCTCCTTTGATTGTGGGCTTTGTTGTTTCCTTCTTCATCCTAGATCTATTTAAGGCTCAGTTTCTTTCCCATTTCCTATGTTAAGCCATTTCTGACTTCCTCCTTGACTATCAAAACTTCATCCCCTAGTTTGTATTCTCCTCTCTGTGTATGTCTTGTTTTCCTTACTAGAATGTCAGGTTCTTGAGGACAGAACCTATTTCCTTTATGTCTTTTCATAGTAACTTGCCCTATGTCTTGTACATAGTGGGCATTTAATAAGCATTCATTGTATTTTTAAAAATCTAGCAGTGATTAAGGCATCATGGCTCTAACTTGCCCCTGGAAAAGTCCCAGAATTTTTTTTTTTATTTTAGTAGATTAACATTATCTTCCCTTTTCCCACAGAACCTTGATTTAAGATTAAAACCAAACCAAACCAAACAACCAAAAAAATCTTTCCTCAAATCAAAATGAGAGCAAAATTGTTTAAGGTACTTTTCAAAATTAGAAAAATTAACTCGCTCCATCATGGAAGAACCATTGGTTGGCACATTTGGTGGACTCTGATTAAGGGGAAGTCTGTGCTGGGGGAATTTGCAGCATGAGGGGCTTTGATTGCCTGTCAGACAAGCTCAGAGCCTCAGTCTGTAATTTGGCCCTGAGTGATCAAGCTCAGTTAATGTGATAAACTCACCAGCCTCCAGTTGTTAGCAGACCAAAGGGGGAGTCATGATTAAAGCCAGCTGAGGCTCCATAGGTTGGTGGTGCTGATGAAGTTCAAAGACTCAGAGCCATGGAAGAGTAGACATGTTCCTGTCCCCATCGGAAACTGGGAAAGGAAAGCCAAGATGCCATTTATTTGTTCTGATGGACTGTGAGGGGCTATGTTTGGTTCTAAAGATGCTTTTGTTTTTACTTTAGATCTCCTTGTAGTAGAACCATTGCTTAGCCCAGATGGCTGGAGCATTGTACCCACTCTCTTCCTAATTGTCTCTAGGTTCTAGATCCATGTAGGTGGTCTAGAACCAATTCAGTACTGAGGAAAACTGACTTGTAATGACTTCTAAGGACCCCATTTCTTATATTTTTAGATCATTATACTCTATCCTTGCTGTGTCATTATATAAGATTTACTTATACCTTAAATTTGTGCTCAATCTGTGGTTGCCCCAAAACAGGGAGTAGAAGATACTTGATGTGCAGTATGAATCAGGTATGGGACAACTATTTATTTTCTGTATGCAAAAGAAATGCTAAAAGACACAGAAGATTCAGACCACGTACTGATAAGACTTAAGCCATCAGTAACATAATTTATAACTACTGTGGTAGTCTGCTAAAAAAATTGAAGCATAAATATTAGAACATAAAGCAGTTTGTGGGACGATGGAAGAGATAGTCCATATTTCACCTTGGCTCTGCAGTGTTAAGCTACTCCTGATCAGTACCTTTTTCAATACAGGCCAGAGATTAGGCCCATTCCTCTGCCAGGGATCATTTTAATCTCCAGTTAATGCACTCAGGCCCCTTTGAACTCATAAGCTCACCTCAAGGTTGACACATCCATCTGGAAAATTATGTTAAGTCACCTACTTGGGAAAGAGAACACCAAATGGAAAAGGCAGTCAGGGGCCCAGGTTAAAGTTCACCTAGTTGGGTCTCCTTGTACTGCCTGCCATGTGGAAGCAGTTATCACTTGGTTAAAGTAGGGGGTAAGGGCATCTCCCCTTCCTTACAGAAAGTTCACCAAAAGAACAACTTGCCCCTATGGAAGAGTGGAAGAAGGAGAGCTCCAGGGGGTGAACTGATCCCCTATTTAAAGCTCCATTGAGTCACCTGCTCTTCCTGTTCAGTGGCCAATGAGGGGATATTTGGTCCTCTCAAGGGCATAAGAGTAGTGAGTCACACATGGTCAACAGGGAGCAGCTGGGAGTTCATGGTCTTCAAAGTGCCCGCTGCTCAAACACTCAGACAGCATGAGCATGTGGCAGGAATCAGGAAGGATGGCATGGCCATGTCTTTTTCAAATCTTATATAAAAGTCATATAAAATGGAGCTGGTAACAGCAGCTACCTCATAACACACACAAATATACATATGATATGTTTTACGTAGAATTCATCTGAGCATCTCGACAACCCTAGTAGATGCTGTATGCATGTATATACACACATACATATGCACACATGTGTGTGTATATGTCATATGCATATATATGTATGTATATAGATATACTTACATCATTGATATATTTATATCTATCTATAGTTTTGTAAACCTTAAAGTGCTTATAAAAGATATGCTTGTATAGGGCAAAGATTCATCTTTTGTAATATTTGCATGGATCGGGCCAATGTGAAAAATGTTCTAAGTCAAAAAAAATTTTTTTTAATGAAAGCTAGGCATCTTGGGAAATGTAGTCCCCTGCTCCTCTTTATTAGCCTAGGAGAAAATGGAGGATTTCCACCAATACTCCCATCTTTAGGGCAGGGGCAGATGAACAAGGGAGGTAGCAGAGAGTTTCGGTCAGGGGGCAGCATGATGGTATTTGGCATGCTACCATGAACTTCACCCATGGTAGGCAGCAGCCTCAGTAACCAGACGAGGAAGCAAGCCCCAAGCTTGGTGAATGGCTCTTATCGGTGACCCCAGGGTCCAGAAGGAGAGCTTCTGTCACAGGGTGGGCAGTGTCTTCATCACTCATCTGAAATTTCCATTACCATTACATTGTCCAGAGGTCTTGATTCTTTCAAGGTTGTTGTCATTGCACAAAAGTGAATAAGATTTTCCTTCATGTTCTGCTCATTTCATTCTATATCAGTTTGAACACGTCTTCCCAGGTTTCTCCAAGATCTCCTATTTCATCATTTCTTGTAGAATAGGCAATATAAAATAGTATTCTGTAACATTAATATACCACAATCTGGTCAGCGGTTCCCCAATCCATGGGCAGTCACCACAAAAACAACTGCTAGACACACATATTCTTCTCCTCTTTCTTTGATCTCTTTGGAATATAAACCTAGTAGTGGTATAGTTGGGCAGCTAGGTGGCACAGTGGAGGGAGCACTGACCTTGAAGACTCATCTTCATGAGTTCAAATCAATCCTCAGACCCTCACTAGCAGTGTGACTGTGGGCAAGTCAGTTTACCCTGTTTTCCCATTTCCTCATCTGTAAAATGAACTGGAGAAGAAAATGGCAAACCCCTCCAGTATCACCACCAAGAATACCCAGAATGGGGTCAGGAAGAGTCTGAAGCAACTGAAAAACAATGCAACAAATGGTGTGGCAGAGCCTAACAGTGTGCACAAATAGTAAACTTGGGGCATGGCTCCGTGCTTCTTTCCACGGTGGTGTGGCAGAGTCGCAGCTCTAGCAACAGAGCACCAGCATGCCTCCTCCCCCAGCCCCTTGTCATTCTTTCCTTTTGATTGGGCTCCAGATAGAAATGGGCCTGGGAAAAATCATCCTTCTCGTATTCTTCTTTTAGAGTATTGTACAGGTGGATAAATGCCTGCTCTCTGTAAGTAGTGTTATTATGTCATTCTTTGAAGCATAATTCAATAACTCTCACACAGAAATAACTCTGGAATGGGTTGTTATCTTACTGTTATTCTTTATTCATAATGTTCTGTGGTCTATTGTACATGAGGAAAAATTTATTTCTTCCTCTTCTTATTCTTTTCCTTCTCTTCCTCCTTTTTCACTTCCTCTTCCTTCTCCCCCTCTTCCTCCTTCTCTTCGTCTTCTTTCTTCTCTTTCTCCTCCTCTTCCTCTTTCTTTCCCCCTCTTTCTTCCCCTTCTTTCTCTATTTCTTTTTAATGGAATTTAGCTAGAAAGAGTTCTGGAACAAGTCATTCTCTTGACATCTTTCTTTTATAATTAATAATATTTACTATGTTAGTAGATAACACAAGTATTCTTTAGGACTGATGATAATGTCACCTGATGGCTTTTCTCCTTGCTGGAGAAATCCATTGAATTTCTCATGTAGAGGAATTATATTTTAAACTTGTACTGTTTTATAAGTTGCCAAGATTTATAGTTCCAGAGAAAAATGAAGAAAAAACCCTCATTAATATGAGCAAATGTGACTTATAAAAATGTTCAAGTGAATAGATTCCTTTAAGAAAGGGTCCTCAGTATTTCTCCCTTCTGATTTCTTTTCCTCTGTTCTTCATCTCCACCTTCCTAGGTCTTGGTGCTTGATCTCCATTCAGCCTCTATATGTGTCAAGAACTCTTTTTAGGCTTCATGGGATGTCATTTACCTTGCATCATACCTCCTTGGTCCCCACCCCCCCAAAGGACCTGCCACTGCTTTAGCTGAGTTTCTTCATGGTGCCATCTGACACCTTTTCAGACAGAAAAGAGGGAGAAGCTGTGACCTTAAGGGTCCTGCTGGGGGAGAGTGCATACGGCTTTGCTTCATCATGTAGAGCAGAGGGACAGACACTGGAGATGCAGGGTTATAGAACAAAGGGTCATGGAGTGATAGAATTTCAGAGCTGAAGGAGACCTAAGAAAGCATCCATTCCACAGACACACCCCTCCCCTCCTTGAAATCAACCAGGAGCCTCTGATACAAGGAGAATGAAGTGTTTGTGAATTCAGCTCAAAGTGGCTTCTGTGCACATGAGCTATCTTGTGCCTAGGCACATGAATTTAGCTTCTTCCAGCTTTAGGTGGACAGCTTCCTCCAGAACATCACAGGAAATTGCTATTTGAGTAGTGGGGGACAGTTTAACTGAGAGACAAGGCTGGAATTTTTCCATAAGAACTTTTATTAGCAAACCACAGATGAATTCATACACCTATCCTAATTTTAACACCAATCTGAAGACCAGCATGACCAGCCCCACCTATGGGGGCCTCATCCTGTGTCTCCTCTCAGTTCTTTCTGTGTGGTAACAGATTATTAACTTGCCTCAGAAGTTCAGCCCCTACTATTAAAAGCTCACCATCCATGAGGGAATAGATGCTAGACAGAACTACTCCAACTACTAGCCTGGTCTGTCTTAGACCTCTGTTGCTGTCCAGGCAGAATTGGATTGCGGACTGACAATGAGTTATTCCTTCCACTTGCTAGCTGCCTCTGCCCTTTCAGCTCTCCCAGTCATTAAGTTCCTTGATGAAGGGACTCTCCTCAATCTGTCTCCCAAAGGAATTTCCCCTGGACCTTTGTCCACCCTTGTTGTCACTAAGGCCACCATCTTGATCCTCAGGACTTTTGGAACTTCTGCTCTTGACTCTGACCTGTTGCGTTCTCATTCCCATAATTTATCTGAACTAGGTATTATGGCCGATTCTGCCCTTCGGTTAAGCTCAGTTCCTTCCCCCAAGGTCCAAAACTATCAGTCTACCTGATAGCTATGTGTCCTGGACCTTAGCCACATTAGCCTATTTCTTCTTAATCTTCTGCCTCAGTTCTTACATAGGTTATCCACCCCACTGCCCACCATGCCTGAAATGTTCTTCTCCAGCGTCTTGCAGTCCCTAGTTCTTTCCTTCAGGGCTCAGCTCAGGAGGCATCTCGTACGTAAGGTCCTTCCTGATGCCCCTGTTTTTAGTGCTTCTGAGCCCCTTATTGAAATTGCTTCATATATGTTGCAGATGTAGGCTCTGGAGTCCTTTCTTGCACTGGCCAGACGGGTGCCCAAAAGGTAGCCAATATTTCTTCCATCAGGGTTCAAGAGGATGACGAGGGGCTGAAGGTATCTTTTATAGTCATTAGCTCTAAAGGCATCTTGGAGCAGACCATTCAGGCTTGAGAAAGTCCCAAGAAAAGGTTGGCTAATTCAGCAACTTCTCTCTCCAGGTGACTCTCTGGCCACAGACTCTATACTATCGTTTGCTGTTTATTACCCAAATCTTTCTAGCACATGGAATTTCACTTCAAGAGGCTAGGGGTTAACCAGAGAGAGATATAAATGTAAAGTTTGATGGAAAGCCTAACCCCTGCCTGGATGTCAGGAATTTTCCTAACTGGGGGCTCAAAGCCATTATACCAAACTCAGAATTTTCGAATAAAATAAACTCTCTGAAGCTGAACAGGAATAATGAGGTGGGGGCATTATTTGCCTCCTCTGCACTCCTGGTTATAAGTGAACAAATTATCGTAACAGGATTTTACACACATTCTGTATGTGTGTGTATATACGTATGTACATATATGTATATGTGTGTCTGTATTGATTTGTTTTGCTGAATTTTTTTTAAACCTCTTTTTAAAAAGTCTTTATAAGAGATGATTCTCTGGGTAGGGAGGAGGGGAGGGATACAAGGAAAAATCTAAATGATACAAAAGAAACTATATGGATGCAAATCTAATTTTTAAAGACATGTGGGCACTGATAGGCACAGATGGAATCTCTGATTGTATCTCCTGGGGTTTCTTCAGCCATGCAAGGGTTATATGGGCAGCATATACACTGTATGAGTGTGTGTGTGTGTGTGTGTGTGTGTGTGTATACATACTGGAACATGCCCCTGGCCCTCACTAGCCCAGCCCTTGCCTTACCAATTCAAGCTTGAGTTGGGGCTTTCTTTTTTCTCCCCCACATGGACCAAATGTTCCTAGTCTGACATCTGAAATGCCTGGTATACCCATTCCCTCATCTGCTTACAACCAACCCTGTCTGGTTCATGAAGTATTTACCGTCTTCGTCCTATGGTTCTCCACGTGTTTCTAGTCCCAGAGAGCTCAGGATTGTTAATTAAGGTCTGTTTCTCCTCCCTCCCCCTGCCTTCCTATCTGTACTTTTGGAGCTATGTGGATTTAATCATCTTCCAAGGCTTAATTATCATTACTTAATACTCAGCAAATGCTAGCAGTGTCAGGTCCTTCTATCAGAAGTATTTCTTCCCTCTGGATGATAGTGTTTTCTTCATTCTCTGTTGAGATCTCTGGAAAAACCAGCCCTTTGGGCAGTGTCTGGCCTGCCTTCTGATTGAGAAATGGGCCCACCCCGAGAGTGGAGAAAAGGGTGATGTGGAGAAAGACTTCATCCAGCCTTGTGTTTACCTGCTGCACTTACCAGGATGCCTTTAGTTTCCAAATCTTTAACTCCCATCTCACTCTTGGTCTCTAGGTCTAGGATTGAGAATGAAAAGGGACCCTTGAGATTGGGTAAGCCATGAGATCCTTCCAATTCTGAGACTATTATATTTAATTTCTAAACTTTTACACATATGAAGTGCACTCTGGAGATGGGAAGAATGTGCAAGAAATGGATTATTGTGGTTAGTCAATAATATAATAAGAATGCTGATGTTCTGTCATGTTACATATTTGATTCTGTACCAATCAAATGACCAACCTGTGCTTTATAGAGCTAGACCAAAGAAAAAAGTAACAAAACTAATTTGAGGGACCAAAAGATCCTGAATCTCACAGGAAAGATTTTTTTCCCCCAAGGAGGAATGAAAAAGGAATGGCATTTCCAGATCTCAGATTATTATAAAATAACAAAGTAATCATCAAAACAATTTGATTTAAAAAATAGAAATCAGTGGAACAAATGAGGCAAGTAAGAATCAGAAGCAACTCAACTCAATAATTCAAGGTCTGATGAACCGAGTATATAAATTGTATGTGGAAGGACTCTGTTTAACAAAAATTTCAGGGAAACTTGGGGGAGGGGTAGGATGGAAAAAAAAATAGGCTTAGGCCAGCATCTTACTCCACATACCCCTGTAAATTCAGAATGGATGCTCAGATATAAAAGGTCAAATCATTTTAAAAATGGAGAAAATCGAGTTATCTTTTACACATTAAGTGTCCAAGGCAGTATTCGAACCCAAATCTTCCTAAATCCAAATTTATTGCTCTCTCCACAATGCCACCTAAGAAGGAATAGAGAAGGTCAAAAAGATAGAAGTGATTATTTCAATTCCATGAAATGGAAAAGTTCTGCATGGACAAAATCAGTGAAGCTATGCTAAAACCCCCGAATGGAAGAGAGGGGAACGGGAATCCTTGGCATCAATGTCTCTGCCAAGGGCTTACTATCCAGTACATGTAGGAAGCAAACACAAAGAGCCATTTCCACTAGAAATGTGCTTAAAGAGTATGAAAATGCCACTCGTCAAAGGAACAATTATAAAGGGTTAACAATCACCAATACAAATTACAATGTAGCCTTTATAAACTCTGGGCCCTCTTTTCCCAGCTGCCACCTTCCTCAACAAGTCGAGTCTTCCGAGGGCAGCTCCATTCCCCTCAGTTCTAGAGATTCCCCCCAGGGTTGGGGGCATTCTTTTCTAATACTCTTGTCTGAAGCCTCCATTTCCCTGTGTCCTCCTCAACATCAATTGGTGGTGATTAGTGCCCCAGTATCATTTAACCAACTAATACCAAATAGCTTTTGCAAACGAATGTTTATTGAGAAGATGTGGTAAAAACCCGAAGTGCGTTTTCCCCAGTGCCCAGGGGAGCCAATAAGTTCCCTGTGAGCTTGGAGCTATATCCCCTAGAGAAAGTGAGTTCGAACTTGCTACAAAGTCCATGCTCCTTGAGTACTGTGTTGCAAGTTTACTTTTGAGTGCAGTGTAGTCACTGGTCTCCCTACAGCCCTTTTGGCTTCTCAGTGAGGCTTCCTCCAGCTCCTGGTGGGGGGGGGGGGGGGGGAGGAACTCGAGCAATGGGGAAAACTCAGCTGGCTTGGCAGGTAGTAAACTTCGGCATGGACCCCATCACTGGACTTCTGCGCTTTCAATATTTCAGAGTCAACAAGTTTGTAAAGATCGCCAAAAATCTTGAATGAGATATCCGCATCCAGAGAAGGAGATGCAGAGTCTGAGCACAGAATGAAACAAACTACTTGCTGTGTTTCTTTTTCTTGTTTTGTTTCCTCTCTCCCACTGAACGTTCCATCAGTTGTATACAACCTTCTCTACAACCTGACTAATGATTAATGGGAAGATATTTGTACATCCTGTATTCGAGTGCATGCTGCCATGATGGGAGAGAGGAGAGAGAGGGGGAGAAAATCTGAAACTCGAGGGACTGTGGAACTGAACATTGTAAACTAAAAGTAAACAAACCAATTTAATTGGAAAAAAAAATAAAGATGGCCAAGAATCCTTCACCTAAAAGGGGAAAACGTCAGTAGATAAAGAACGGTGGCACCATGTTTACAGGCTGCATGTTGGCCTGGATGGGTGGAATCTCTTTCTCCACCTCAGCCAAGCCAGGAAAGAGAGAAACTCAGTTGAGCCTCTGGGAATCGTTTCTAAGGATGATCACTTCTGGCTCTGCAATTGATGAAAAGCCTTTTTCTTCACATGACAAGCAGATAAGAAACGTGCTATTAAAGTGTACTTCTAGAAGGAAGCTGATCAAACCTCCCCCAAACTACTCTTGCCCTTGGCCAGGTCGGGTTTACAACAAGTCTGAGGTTTCCGCTCACTTCTAACAAATTGACAAGCATGACAAAAGATGGGGACAGCTAATTTTAGAAGGGCTGTGACAATGCAGGTATGGTGGGTCTAAATTGTTCTGACCATTTGGGGAAGCAATTTGAAATGTGCCAAGAAGGTGACTAAAATGTCAATACTCTTGATCCCATTGCTTTGCACGTACCCCAGAGAGGTCAAAGATGGAGAGAGAAGTCCTACAATATACCAAAATATTCAGAGTAGGACTTAATGTAGTAGTAAACTAGAAACAAAAGCAGTGTCCAGGGACTGGAGTAGGGTTAAACAAATCATGGTTACATGAATGAATGAAAGAAAAATCACTTAGGAAGCTTTGCTATGTGCCTGGAACTGGAGAGGCAGATATCAAGGAGAAGGCAATTGTGGCTTCAGCCCTACCACATAAAGGGGAGAGATGGCTGAAAAGGGTGAGCAGAAGCCCAGGAGAAGTGTTCTGGTTAGGAAAGTCACAGGGATGGTAAGGAGGACCATTGGGGAGGAGATCAGCATTAGGGAATCCCGCATACCTTTAGAGAGATCAGTATCCCTTTTCCAATGGCAGTAGTAGCAATGGCACTATTGATTTGATTATGATTCCAAAGCTGAAAATCAGAAGAGGAAGGTGGAGGGTAGGTGGGAATAAGCAGCCCAGTGGATTTGAGCAGTAGCTGGTTGGTTGGCTGTTGTCCTTCATTCTCAAAGAGGGCATCACTACGCTAAGTCCAGTTTCAATGTGTCCAGCTGTGGCTGATCAGACCAACAGGAGCTCAGAATGCTCTACCACAGGTTGGGCACGAAGAGTCAGTGTGAACATTTGGGGTGGAATCTCCAAATCTGCACATCCTGCATTTTCTTTGGATGTCTCAGTTATGCTTTGCTCATAGAGCACAGCACCTTCTCTGACATGGGCATGTCATGCCGAGCGGTCCTGTGCCAGCATCTTCCATGTCACACAATCAATTCCGAGTTCTTGAGAAAGACCTTGGGAGTGTAGCAAGGTGATTGGTAAAAATACTAAGGGAGTAAAACGAGGCATGAGTGGTACTAGACTGAGCAGGTATAGTGAGCAATGCAAAGCACCCCCCAGTCAGGGGAGGGCAGGCCCAGGGGAGGAGCTCCAAGGTGTGGGATCAACGTGGCTTCAGAGGAGATGCCTGGGGAGTCACAAGATTTTTCCAAAAATGTAATAGATAATTGTGCTCTAAGAAACAACAAACATGAAGACTTGTTCAGAGAAATGTGGGAAGACTGTAAATTGATAGACAATGGAGGCATCAAACCTGCAGAGATAAAGAGGACAATGATATAAATCAAAAGGGAAAAAACACACCTGGATGTTATGTAATTATAGTGACTCCTATAGATGAGCTGGGAATATGTTGATTTTTCAGTCAACAAACCTTGTGTTCATGTCAGTGGAACAGAGATGTAGATGTTGAGAGCAGGGGCGTGAGGGACCATCTCTCTTGGGGACCATGTTTCTTGGCTTTCTTGGGGCTTATACTCAGCACTCAGGACATGGAGAGACTCTGAAAAGGCCCCAGTTTGGCAGCCATGGGTGTCCTCCCCACCTCCAAATGAATGAATGCTCTTGGGTGCCTCCTTGTCATTGGCCAGGTCTTCCAGTTCTTCTGTGCACTGGTGGCCTCACAGAAGCAGGGTGGGTGAATACTACCCCTTCTGAAGTGCTTTCTGTCCCGTGGAGGAAGGTGGAACGGAAGCCAAAGGCCAGTGGGATCCTCCCCGCCGTGGATGGCATGTGGAAATAGACCTTTCTGGGCTTCCTTCTTTGCGATATTTATGAATGGCCTTAGAACTTCCTCCTTTCCCAGATGTCTCAATATTGAAATGTGCATTTTCTTTGAGTAGGATGATGAGAGGAAAATGAAACAGAAAATGAAAGGCTAGCTGTCTCAATGTACTGGCAAACAGCAGACTCCAGTCAGTACGGACCATCATTCTCTCTCTTCTAGACTATGGCAGTAGCTGTCAGGTGTGTCTGCCTGCCTCAAGTCTCTCCCCACTTCATCATCCACTCAGTGCAGATCTGATCACATCACCCCCTTACTCAACAAACTCTAGTGGCTCCCTGTGGCTGCAAGGATCAAATACAAAATGTTCCACTGGTCCCACTCTACCTTTCCAGTCTTCTTCATCCTCTTTGTGTGCTTTGTGACCCAGTGACGAGGGCTTCCTTGCTGACTCCTATGCCTGGGACACTCCCTCCACATCTCCCTTCCTGGCTTCCCTCAAGTCCTAGCTAACACCTCACCTTCTAGAAAAGCCTCCCCCTCATAATAATGCTGGTGCCTTCCCTCTTTAGGTGACCTCCAGAGGAACCTGCACTTTGCATGTCGTCTCCCCATTGTATTGTGAGCACCTTGAGGGCAGGGACTATTTTTTGCCTTTCCTTGTGCCCTTAAGACTTCTGTGTCTGGTAGGAGCTTCATAAATGGCTTCTTAACTTGGCTTGACTAGACCCATGATCCATGAAAGACCTGAGAGTCTGGTCTCGAGGGGAAGTAATGTACCCAAGGTCATGCCAAGAAGGTTATCAAGCTTGGATTCAAACACAGAAATTCCGGCTTAGATTCGGGGTTCTTTCCACTAGACCATCCTACCTGTCAGTACACTGCATTCTTTCATCTGTCACCTTTCTCTGACTATGGTCACACATGAAAGGTCCAGTGGTAATCACATAGATTCCCAGTCCATTTAGTTTTTGCATTGTTGGAAATAAAATGGACCATTTATTTAATGGTAACAGGCAGGGACAACCTCAGGGCTACCACAGATGCTCCAGCAATTATCAATCATCAAAGGATATTTCCGGGAGGAGAGTTGATGGCAGCCCACTGGAGGTGGAGAATGGCCCCAGCTTAAGTGGCTGAGCGGTAACTGATGCTCCTTCTTCTCCCCCCCTCCTCCCCCCTACTTCTTCTCTCTCTCCTCCTCCTTCTCCTCCCCCTCCTCCCCTTCCTCTTCCCCCTCCTCCTCCTTTTCTCCTCTTCCTCCCCATCCTCCTCCTCCTCTTCTTTCTCCTCCCCTCCCCCTTCTCCTCCTCCTCCTCCTCCTTTTCCTTTGTTGTTGGCCTCCTCCTTCACCACCCTGCCCCAGCCCTAGACTCAGGCCCAGCTCTTGCCCTGTCCCTATCCCCATGTCCATCCCTACTGGGACTGAGGGAGCTATAGGGCTCTAGCAGGGCTGGCATTCACCTACCAGGCAAAGAAGCCCTTGTTGGAGCAACTGAGTGACACATCTCTGGTGGGCAATGGAATAAGCTTGGAGCCTTGAACCTTGGTTTGCTGCTGAAGCCTGGGACCCTGGAATGCTAGCCATCCTGAAGAGGAACCCACCTCTATGTTACCCCAAATTAGAATGTGAGCTCCTAAAGAGCTGAACTGTTCTGCCTTTCTGTGTGTCTCTGGTGCTTGGTGTGTAGTAAGTCCTTAAGAATTGCTTTTATTAATCCATTATTTCTAACATTTGTGAGATGAACCAGCTGTGTGATAAAGGGGGGGGAGAGGGGAGGATAAATGAGTGGTCACATGTCCTGCCTCAGCATCCAGTCCCACACACACCCCCACACACACCCACACCCCTACCCCCACACACACCCATACACCCTCACACACCCACACACACCCACACTCACACACCCACACACACCCACACTCACACACCCACACACCCACACCCACACCCACACACACCCACACACACACACACACACACACACACACACACACACACACACACACACACTGTGATGGAGCAGCTATGACCCTCCCAGGGCAGTTATGATGAGCAAAGGAGCGGTGTGTAAAGCCCTTTCCCTCACTTACAATGACATGGATGTTAGGGGGTCACTATCATGAGAGAGGAGGCAGCTTTCCCAGATGTATACCCATTATCACTGCCATTAGCATGGCTGCTGTTAGAGGAGAGGATACAGGTTGTCCCCAAATGTAGAGCTGTAATAAGAATCATTTCTGTGATTATTGGCGGGGGATCCAGGGTCTCCTAGTGCACAGCTGTGGTTCTGTTGCTGTCATTATTGCAGAGGATACAGTTTTCCTGAGCACAGAGTTATTATTATTGAAGATCCCATTTTTTTTCCCAGGTCTAAATGCCCTAGGGAATAAGTCCATTTTTTTTCCAACGTGGAGACCTACATGGAAGGCCAAACTTCAAGTGCTCTTCTTTAGTAACCACGTTTGGTGAGAGTCCTTTAAATGGTGTTTGGGATGACAAGACGGAGCATCCATTTGAACTGGAGACCTCACTTGGACCAATCTGCAAGTCGGAACCCCATTCTTATGAATATCTGAAGCCAAATGTGTTTATGGCAACTTGCTGATTGCCACTGACTGAAGGTGACTTGGAAAGGCTGGGGTTTGATGCTCTTGATCTTCCTGATGGAATTTGGGGAGCTAAGAGAGTCATTTTCAGTCTTCATAGTCAACATTGAATGGCTGGTCCATAGATGTGGCCACACCTTTGGACAGGCTTTTTCATACATTCTAAAGGCAGGGCATGTGACATCCAGGGCCATTACCAGAAGGACCTTAATTCAGCTAACACACCTGGACTTTTAGGGCAGAAGGGAAGGCTTTAATTGCTCCATAAACAACACTGCTTTCATGGCATCTTTCATCTGAGGATCTCTAAATACTTTCAAGCAATAATTAAGCTTCACAACAATCCCAGGCAGCAGTCGGGTCTAATTATACCCATTTTTCAGCTGGGTCACCTGAGGCCCATTAAGATGAACAGACACTGCCTCCCTCCCCCCCACCCACCTTCTACCCCAAGCAGGGTGGGGCTGGAGAAGCCAGAAGCCTGAGTTGCAATCCTCACTCCCACCGTAACTCACCTTGTTGCTCATCATTCCAAACCAGAGCCGGGCATGAACATTTAAACAGATCTGCTCAGAAAACCAGGGGCTCATGGAATTCTTGGGCAAAGCCTGAATGGGCCCCACTGATGGCAAGACGGTCCTGTTCTCTCATCAGAACCCAGTACCTGAGGGTGCTTTTCAAAAAAGGGGCCTTTATGAAAATGAGTTGTATGGGTCTGTTAGGAATGATTGAGGCAGGGGGAGTAAGAAATACGAAATTATTCTTCTCTCCACCTCCCCCCATCCCCAACCAGGGACTCCCTCCCTAGCTGCCAAGAGCCACAGGTATGCTGAGTCCAGGGCATGTCGTCTCCCCTTGGGTTGCGAAAGGATCCCACAAAGAAGAAGACTGTCATTACAGAGAGGGCCACAGTGAAGAAAGGTTTCATTTATGCCGAAGCCGGCTCTGAAGCCATTTGAGGCCATCCAGGGCCTAGAGAAGCAGTTTCAGTGCTCATAAGGAGAATGGTACATTGAAAACATGCCCTGGATTTGTGGAGGGCCTGGGTTTGAGTCCAGGCTTACTCCCTATGTGACCCTGGCTGCTCTGGGGTCCGAGCTTCTCAGTCTGTAAAAAGGGATGGGGGGAAGTGCACCAAGGTAGAGTGGATGGGAGGCTAGAGTGTAATAGGTAGTGTATGACGCTGGGCAAGTGCGTCACTGGATTTCAGTTTCCTCATCTTCTAAGGGTCCTGATGGGTCAATCCTCTTAAATTCCTATAAAACATGACTCACCTTACTAGCTGTGTGACCCTGGGCATGTCACTTAACCCCGATTACCTAAACAAAAAAACCAAAACATGAGACATGTAGAAATATATCATTTGTAAGGCAAAGGAGACATAGTGCTCACTCCTTCCATGATGGTCACATTTTGTTTTCCCTTTCTGGCTTATCTTAAACAGCATGACCCTTGATGAGCTGCCAGTGACTTCAGCAAATGTAGCTGTGCCATCATCTTTGGGTGCTGGAAGATAGAACTGATGGGGCTCCCACAAGACCCCTTCCTTCCATAGCCCTAGCCAACTCTCTGTCCCTCCAGATTCCATCATCAGGGACCTCTTCCCCAGTGTCTCAGACCGCTTAGATCCCATTAGCATCTCCCCTTGCTAACGGTCCAGTCCTGGGCTCCTCCAGACTCCTGGACTGCAGAATGGTCGTTTGCATCATTTTCCTGAGTGGTGGGTCATTAACCTCCATCCTTCTCGTAAGGTCTTACCATTGGCCTTGCTGTTGTATCCTGTAGGCCTTCTAGTATTGCCATCTGCCTTGACCCTAACAATTAAGAGCCACTGGCCTCGCCATGAGCCAGTCACTGATGCCCACCTGCCATGTGTGGTGTCTCCCTGTAGAGTATGAACAGCTCAAGAGCAGGACTGTCCCAGACTTCTATTTGTAAGCTATTTCTTTGTTATCCTATAACATGTCTTCTAGGTTATCTTAAATCAATTTGTTATAAAATTATGTGTTATCCACTTTGTACAGGACTTAGAATGCAGTAAATGCTTACAAATGCTTATTCATTCCGTTCCATTCCTTTTCCTCCAGAAAGAAGCACTGCTTCCCTCTCTTGGACAGGGAGCTTTATGGATCCTTGAAGGAGGTCTGTGGGGAGCATAATAATTCCCCAATTAAAACGAAACAACATTCTCTTTCTAATCAAGGCTCCCATTCACAGAGATCAACCTAGCACACTCCTCCTTCCACAGTCTTTACTCTTCACTGATTCCCAAAAGATCAATTTCAGCTAAATTGTGGCCTCTGGAGACTGTTGGGTGATATCTGTGTTTGTGCATTGTGGATGCCCAGGGGATAGGTTTTGCTCAGCAAATGAACCTCTTCATGGCACCAGGGTTCAGGCCCCTTTTTTTTGGGGGGGGGGGGTTGTGTAGAGAAACCTATCTTCTCTCAATTTGGAGCCCCTCAGGGAACTGAGTCAGAGCCCAGGACAAGGTTTCCTCAATTATCTTTCCATGGAGGTGTGTTTGGTCACTGACTTCCTAGGAGAAGTTGGGCTGCTTTCAAAGAAACCTGAGTTTGTATTCTCCTGCCGCTGCAGTCATCTAAATTAAGCCAGTATTTGATAACCAGGCATTATGCTTCTCTGCGCGATGCCAGCTTCTGATACCATCTGGGCTGCCATTGAACCCAACTCGTCGGGAGTCGCAGGGAGCTGTCTGCTCCAAGATGGGCTTGAATATCACCAGCCCAGGGCTCTTGTCCCCACTTTGCTGCTTACCTTGCTCTGTGACTTTGGACAAGAGATTTGGGGAATCGGAGACTGGTTTTCTTTTTGGTTGAGATAAACGGAACAGTACTGTCTGGAGGCTAGTTGGGTGGGGAGTGGTATGTGCCATGCTAGATACTGCCTAGGGAGATTACTTTCTCCTCCCTGAGCAGAACTACACACAACTTTCCTCTTTCTGCCCCACGCTCCCACTCTCCACTGCCCACGTCTTCCCCAGACACCCAGTGCTTTATGTGGTGGTGCCTGTACGCAGGTGTGCCCATCATGGCAGAGTTTGCTATCTCAGACCCTTCCCAATGAGTTCCCTTTACAAGAGGCAAGCACCACAGTTTACCACCGGACTTGTGAGTTCCAAAATGACTATATTTCCTTAAATTATGAAGAGAACCAAAGGACTCAATTCCAGAATAATGCCCTTAGAAGCAGAGAAAAATTTTACTCCATTGTGTATATGGAGAACATTTTGCATCTTGAGTCCTTATTTACATTTAACACACAACACACACACACACACACACACACACACACAGATGTTTCCTGTCTTAATTAAATGTTTTTGCTATTGGATACGTCTCTGGTGTGGAATAACATAGTCCACTAATTGAAGGCTAGGCTGTGATTTAAAAAAAAATTAAATAAAAAATTAAGAACATTTTTAAAATTACATAATTATTTTTAAAAAAAAGTTTAAATTGCATAAATTATTACCCCAAACAGCCACATGGAATTTGGGGGTAGTAGAGAGGTGCCACCCAGCTAAAGGACCGAAGCCTTTCCCATCTCTGGCTACATTTTCCTCATTTGTAGATGAGGGTTGGTGCCAGATGCCTTTCTTACCTCACCAGATTATTGTGATGGCTGAATAAGAGAATGGACATGAGGGTGCAGTTTCCTCCAGAAGTTTTTGCAGAAGTATTGTTGTATACTATAGAGACTGGGTATTTATCTGGAGTTACCTACCATACCCGGAGGCAGCTAGATGGCTCAATGGATAGAGTGCTAGGCCTGGAGGCAGGAAGATCTGAGTTAAAATCTGGCCTTAAACACTCATTAGCTGTGTCACCCTAGGTAAGTCACTTAACCTGTTTGCCTTAATCAACTAGAGAAGGAAATAGTAAACTACTCTGGTATCTTTGACAAGAAAACCCCATGGACAATATTGGCATGTTATGGTCCATGGGGTCACAAAGAGTTGGACACAACTGAACAACAGTATAGTTCCTGGAAAGTGAGCGTTTCTCCATCCTGAGATGTCAAGTGACATCCAGCACAGAGCCCCACACAGATCAGACAGTGTGATGTCATAGAAAGAAGGCTGGGCTTGGAGATAAGAGAGCATGCTTTGGATACCTACTAGCCATTTGACCCTGGGCAAATTGGTTTGTAGCCTCAGTTTCCTGTCTGGGAAATGGGTATAATCCTATTTGTGTCCCTTACCTCACCACATTATTATGAAAAAGAGCTTTATCATGTCAAGGAAGTTATTGTCATGGGAGGTACTTCATAAGTGGCTATTGAATAAATCAGTGAATGAATGAGTGGGGTTCATGGGTCCATGAAAGGCATTACCTGAAGGTGAGAGGGCCACTGGAACCTCCTTGTGATTGAGATTGTCAGGTGCGGAGCATGTTATCTGTCATCTTTGGTATCACATAATGTAAATGATGGGACATGACACGACATGACATAATATAATGTGCCAATATAACGTAACATATAACATTCTGTAATATGTATTTGTTAGATGGATGAATGACAGAAGCTTTCATGAAACACTGCCTACATGCCAATTGCTTGGTGCTGTGCCAAGTGCATCCCAACCAAGGAGGCAGCCCATAGAGGAGGCAGAAGGGAAGCTTCTGAGCTCCTCAGGGGCAGCAGCAAGGCCAACAGTCGTATTCTCTTTCCATGTCATTCTTACCAATAAAACCACATCCATTTCTGATGCCGAAGGCTCCGGCCGCGCCAAGGACCTCAGCAGAAGAGCTTTCCTTTCGGTGTATTCAGTAGGAATGATTGGTTGCCTGCAGAGATCGTTGTCAGGAGCCTCAGCTAGACAATGGCTGTGGGGCAGGCTAGAAGCAGGGTTGTGATGAATGAACGAATGCCGTCCCCTCATTAGACTTCAAGCTTCTTGAGGACAGGGACAACTCTTTTTTTGGCCTTTCTTTGTATCCTCAGTGCTTAGTACAGAATCTGACACATAGGGGATGCTTTAATATATGTATGTTTGTGACTGGGTGACACAATGAATTAGTGAACGAATGTCTCATGAAGGGCATTGAAAGGACTCATAGTGAACAGAGCAGTGATTTTTGGCTGAAGGCACATGAAGTCAATAGAATCAGTTGTCAAGGGGAAAAGCCAGTTATCTAACCAGTGGTTGTATATGTGCACATATGTGTACATGTGCATGTATGTCTCTGTACGTGCCCACATATGCACAGCACCACATAATTGTTCTCTTATTCACAACAATCCTTCTTGGATTGACTTTCATCCCCCGACATCCTCTGATGTCTCATCATGGTAGGGAGGAGACCCTGGAGTCAGACCCTCAAAGGGAAGTCAGAAACCATGAAGTCCAACCACCTCTTTTTACAGGGGAGGAAAAAGAGGACCGGAGAGGGGAATGAACTTGCCTAGCATCACCCACGGAGTAAAGAGCATCTCCTGTGATGCCAAGGTTATCACTCTTTCTCCTATACCATGGTGTAATAAATTCTTAACGAACTCTTAGCTCACTGATTGACTACTGGCATGGGCCTTGCTATGGGGCTGTATATAGGTTGTCCAAGGACAGAGAGGCTCATCACTAGGGAGATGGAGTTTTTAGCCCTAGCAGACTTAAGCATTGTCTTCTAAGGGGGTAATGATGCTGCAGATTCATTCAATGCCCACTATGTGCCAGGTACTGGTACTGTGGATGTAGATGTGAGCAAAGTACTTACTGCTTTCAAGTACCTGACTACAAGGAACTTACATTCTAATGGGAGAAGGCAACAGATAAATGGACGCTGAGGAAAAAAAAAGATATGGGAGTAGTTAGGGGGCGAGGATAAAGTGTGCCCTAATAGAAGTATGCATGCCAAGGAGATTGCAGGAAGTAGTGTGGTGATCTTGACCTCAGCATGATAAGCTAGAAAGCTTACCTATCTGAGCTGAGCAAGTCTGAGAATATGAAAGAAAGAAGAATGTGGTATTCATTCATCTATCCATCCATCCATTTATTTATCCATCCATCCATCCATCCATTCATCTATTCATCCATCTATTCATTCATCCATCCATCTCTCCATTCATTCATTCATCTATCCATTAATCTACCCATTTATCCATTCATCTAGCCAATCCATCAAGTCCATCCATCCACACATTCATGCATCCATCCATTCATCCCGTCTCTCCACCCATCCATTCATTCCATGTTGCAAAACTTTATTCAGTACTACAGCCTTCATTATACTGTACTGGGGTTCATTCATCTCACAATTATCAAACAATGCCTGCATATCTCATCCCTTCCTCAAGATTATAAGGGGTTTGAGGGTGTGGGCTACTTCTCCTAACCTTTCACTCTACTACATTGGTAAAACAAATGTCTTGCATATTGTATCTACCTCCAGGCTTCTGCCGAGATATGCCTCCTGCCTGGAATTCACCCCCTCCTCACCTTTACCTTGGAGAACCCCAAGCTTCCATCAAAGATCATTTCTGGTGCTACCTCCTAAATGAAGCCTTCCTTGGCCTTCCCTCAGTTATTAGTACCCTTCCCTTGAAATTTCTGTGAGTGTTCTTTGTGTCTCTAGAATAATAGTCATAGATTTAAAACTGGAAGGACCCTTGGAGGTTGTCCAATCTCTTGGGGGATATTATGGAGGAGATTTTTATTCAGGTAGGAGTTGGACTGAACAGCTAGCTATTCAGATCATTTCCCACTCTGAGATTTGGTGATGGTCCTCTGCCCCTGGTCAGACTCCATGGGAGTATTGTGTTTAGTTCTGGAGGTCACACTGATGAGTTCAGAGAATGACAAGAGAAAGGCAATCAGGCCAGTGGATTCATTCCTCATTCCACAGCAGATGAAAATCACTAGAAGAAATGGGATGTTTCAGAACCTGGTGAAAGAAGACTCAGCTGCCTTCAAGTATCTGAAGGACTGTTCTTCAGGAGAGGGATTGCCCTGGTTCTGTTTGGCTCCTGAGGACAGAAACAGCAGCAGAGCGTGGTTCTTACCAAGAATATTGAGTATTAATATAAAGGAGAAACTTCCAAACTTCTAGAGGTGATAGCAAGACCCAGAGCCTTCCCTGCATTGACAAATGATTCTCCTTCCCTGGCAGAGCATCAGGAGAGCCTGAATTTACAAATGCCTGTTTGGTCTCCCCTTCCATGGACATTACTCTCCACCTGGGTTGACATTAACTTCTCTTTCAGTGTATTTTAGTCTCCCCTTGGGAGATCATTTGCCTCCATTTGGTCTTTGGGGACTGTAAAGAAAAGAGATTTAACAAACTGAATTAGAGTCAATTTACACAGTGGTCAATTCAGCCCAAAGAATGGGCTCAGGAGACCCCAGGAGACATAGCTGAGTTTTGCAGCTTGATCTTGCCCTCTCTTTTTAATGTTCCAGATTCTAGAACTGTGTGGTCCAGTGTAAAGAAGCCGGGTTTGGAGTCACAGGACATGGGTTCTAAATCTCCCTCTCATATACTCTCTATCTGTCAGATGCTGGGCAGGTCCAAGTCACATGCTTCTCTTGGTCTAAGTCACTTCATCTATAAAGTCTGGACCAGGAGACCTCAAAGTCTCCCTGTAGAGTCTAGCCTTCAGTAGGGTTTAAGGAGGGGGAAAGGGGACTTTATACTTCTGCCCAGCCTTGGGAAAAAGGAACAATGGAATGTTCTAGAAAGTGGCTTGAGACCCCAGCGTGACAGGAGGTGCCTATCTGGTCCCCTCTTCAAGTACGCCTTGACCTCCTTAGAAATAGTTTAGGAACAATGAATGAAAGTAAATGTCTTTTCCATTTTTCCTCTTTCTGAGATGGAAGGTGACAGGACTGTCCAAAACCTTGATAAAAGCTTCCAGGGTAATGTCCAAACGGTCTGATGTTGTTTCGTTTTGCTTTTGGTGGTGGGAGAGGGACAGCGAAATCATTGAAAGTACAGCCTGATGTTTTCATTGTTCAGAGAAATCTCTCATTTATTTCCAAAACCCAGAGTCTTGTAGGAAGACAAAGGAAGAAAGAGCAAATCCAAAGAGAACCTGAGCTGATTTTTTTCAGCTGGCCGGGGAGGTGGGGGGTGGAAGATAAAGTCCCTGGTTCAGATGCAGAGAGCTTACTTTTCACAAACCTAACATATTGAGGAATTTTATATTCAGAGCTAAAATACTTCATTGATCCCCTTCTCCTGACCGGTTTCTGGGAAAGGCGTCTGGCCCAGCCTCTCCAGCGATGCCCCTAACAGCAGGGCAATTGTGTCAGGGGCACGGGGCTGCCCTGGGTGGCAGGGAGCTTCCTGTGTTGAAATCATGACTCAAAGATCTCATCGTGATAGTCCCACAGACCAGGAAATATCAGCTTACAGACCTGCCGTTCCTTCCAGGGCCTTGTGAGACCGCCTTTCAAGTCGGCGTCTTAATGAGCCTAAGCATTAGCGGAGGAATGCGAAGCATCCAGGCATCTAAGTTCGCTCCCATCCCACCTTTGGGCTATCTTGGAGGTCCGGTTTCCGTGGCCAGTGGCATGGAGGGGGTCGGGCACTCTGAGGGAGGTATCCATTGCTCCTGGCTCTCAGGGAGGCCTCCTGGCTAGAGGCTGACCAGAAATGCTGAGCGTCCAAACCACTGGGCTACAGGAACACTGGGGCGCCATGGCTAGGGGAGCTCCTCCACATTCCTGACATGTAACCTTAAAGCAAGCTGCCTCCACATTCTGGGTCTCAGTCTCCCCATCTAGAAGATGGAAGAGAGAGAGCATTCTCTCCTAAGAACAGACCCAGAAGCAGCAACTCGGAGTTGTCAGGGATGTAGTTCGAAGCCATGTTCTAACAGACCGTGTGGGGAGGAGGGATCCGTGGCATCTGCTGGAAGGACTCAGTGAGAGGAAGCCAGGCTTTTCCTTGTGAGGAAATGGCTTTGTTTTTGTTTATGCGTTTTTCTAACACCAAACCTAAAATGTCTTCTGTGCCATTTCTATGTGTTGCTTCCCAGGTTCTACCTTCTAGGGCCAAGCAGAACAAAGCCCATTTCACTGTTTATTAAGAGTTTGTGAAGAGCTGGGCCAAGTCCCGGGCTGCAGAGACACAAATCAATGACTCCCCGGACAAACCTGAATTAAGCCCTTCCTCTGAGCCAGTCCTTTTCTAGGCACCAGGGACCAGGGCAGGAGGGATGGAAGGGCTGGAAGGGACCTCAGGAACCATTTAGATCCAATTTCCCATTTCACAGAGAAGGAAATAGAGGCTCAAAAGCATCAGAGTTGGTGAAGTTATCACTGAAGGACTCATCAGAAAGAACTTTGCAGACCTACTTGACTTAGGACTCAGTTAGGTGGCCCTTAATGGTCTTCCTTTGGGTCAGATTCTGCAGATCTCTCGAGAAGAAATGTTGGTTCTGGGGAAAGGACCTAGGCTTAGGAGTTAGTGGATGTGGGCTTCAGATTTGGCTGTGTGACGGCTGGGACTTGTTTTCTCATCTCCAATAAGAAGAATAAGAATTTGCACTCCCAGAGTGTGTGGTTGTTCACTCATTTTTTTAGTCTTGTCTAACTCTTCTGACCCCACTTGGGGTTTTCTTGGCAAGGATTCTAGAACAGTTTGCCATTTCCTTCTCCAGCTCATTTTACAGATGAGGAAACTGAGGCAAACTGGATGAAGTGACTTGCCCAGGGTCACCCAGCTAGTGAGTGTGTGAGACTGGATTTGAACTCAGGAAGAGGAGCCTTCCTAACTCTAGGCCTGGCGCACTATCTATTGTCGGCTCACCGTAAGTGAGCAGGGGAGGGAGAGCGTTCTAGGCATGAGGGACAGTTTGACAAAGTGTTGAGAGCCAAACACCCACTTTTAACCCAGGTCAGAATTTGAAGAAAGGGGTGGTCTATGCTAGAGGAACAAGAGGCAGACAGGTTGGGGGAAGGCAGACACAGCTCTGAACAGTGGGCAGTAACCCAGAGCTAGGACTTTGTGGGACTGGCGGTTTTCACAATGTCTCTGACCACAGACCCATCCCTCTTGTCTTGTTTGTTCTTCCTGTTCCTTCTTCCATTATTCATTCTTCCCGTGTCTGTGTTTGAGGAGCTCAGTAATAACAGAATGGACATTTCTGGAGTGCTTTGAAGAGCCATGAAACTCTTCCTGTAGATGCTTTCACTCAAGCCCCTCTCCCCGATCCTATGAGCTAGAGACTCCAGGTAGAGGGAAGTCCATTCAATAGGGGAGGGACCAGAAGCAAATCGGCCTGTCCCCTCGCTAGCAGAGGCAGCCCGTGGGATGCAGAGCCTGTTCTCTGCCTGCTGCTTCTCAGGTTGACCAGCTAGTAGACATTAATCGGATCCTTCTGGCTCTGAGAAGCCTCACTCGGATAGGGGTGTGTCTTTCTTCCAGGAAGTGTGTTCTTCACCTAGGTCTTGCAACATTGGTGTCTGCCTGTCAACACTTCCTGGTTCCCAGGGAAGTGTCATTCTAGGGTTGTTTGGGGACAGGAGGTGACCCCCAGCCCCACCACAGGTAGCCTTGAATTTTGGCTCTCTTGCCTGGGGGCTGCTTGGCTGCTTTGCACTGAAGAGCCCTTAGGTCTCAGTACAATCCCCAGGAGCAACGCTGTACTCCCAGTCCTCCTGCTTCAGACCTGGGCCTGTCTTCTGCCCCTTCTGTTCTGCCTCTTCTCCACCCCTTGTTGAGTCCCTGGATGGATTGTTCTGATAGCTTGGCTGGACCTCCTCCTTCCTGTGCCCCAGGCCATGGGGCTTCTCCCTGAGGCTCTGCCCTGGTCTGTAACCCTATCAAAAATGTCTCTGGGCCTTCCTCTTCCCATTGGCAGCAGGAGGCCAGCCTGTCAATCAATGCTTCTTGTGAGATGAGAAACCTCTGAGCTTCTGACACAGAGAATTCACATCTGACCAAGACGAAAATTTCCACGCGCAGATTTGGGAGAGGATTCCTGTACTCACAGCCCATCAGATCTGGAAAAGGCATCCTTGTGCTGCTCCCTTCCTTGCCTCACCATTCCGTAGTTATGGAAACTGAGGCCCAGACTGGACCAGCCAGGGGCCAATCTCAGATTAGGATCTGAGCCTGAATCAGGGTTTTCTCAGTATCTGGGCAGGCAGCACTGGAAACTCTCCAGGTGCCTGAGAAAGTGGCTTAGCCCAGGGTCACACGGGGAGGAGGAGGGGCTGAGTTGACCTATGATCCCTATTTTCTGAATGTTATCCCATGCTCTCCCATTGTAGGTCACTGAGTTCTGAGGGGCTGCTTGTCCCCTCCATCAGCTTCGGGAGGTTAGAAGGGTAGGGGTCCCTCTAGTGACTTGGGCAAAGGTTCTGATTTCTCCTTGCCTTCTTCATTGCCCAGAGTCCTACAGGGTTTGAGAACATGACTAGAAAGGAGGAATTCCCTCCAAGACCCAGTCCCAGCAGGTGTCTCTGCAGCAACCTGCCCCCTCTCTGCCCTTTGGTGCCCAGCTTGGATACCACCTACTTCATGCACCTTCCTCAGATCTCTCCTCCTGGTATGATCTTTCTCTGGTCTAACCTTTGACACCAAATGTTTCTCTCTCAGAGACTGACAAAGCTACCTTGTGTGGGGGCCTTGGAAAGTTGTAAAGAGGAATATTTCAGCTTGATATGACATAAGAGTTGTCCCAAAGAAGAATGAACTGCCTTTGACAAGAGAATGAGTAACCCATCACCTGAGGTCTGCAAACATAGCCTGGCTGAGCAAAAAGACTGCTTCCAGTTGCCTGATCCCCCCATGTGGGGAGAATATGGCTCAATGAATAAGGAAAGGGGGCCTATGGGGGCCTGTTTGGCCAGATTCAGAACGTTCTTGAGTCTTGTGGGTTCTCAGAATGGAGCCATGCTGGAGGCCCATGGGGTCTGACTTCACTTAGGGTTGCCAGGACCCAGCATGCCGAGTCAAAACAAGTGCACCTTCCCTGGGCCCCCCAAAAGATCTCCAAACTCAGTGAGGACAGCCAAAAAGCTTAGGATGATTTAAGAGTAAATGAATCTGAAACATAAGGATTAAATTGCTCTAAAAATACCCAGAAATCCCAAATTTAGAGGAGGGAGGAAAAAGATTTTGAAGAAGACATTCATGGCTTTTGATGAATTAAAAACAATTTTGGGAAAAAAATAAATCCTACTCATTCAGTAAACCAGAACAGCTTAAGTCAGGGCTAGAAAAGCATGAATCCTGGGCCCACACTCCACGTCAGAGCCACGGCCCTCTGGGCTCCATTCCTTCTCTGGGCATGCTGCTGGGCCTCCTCAAAGGCCCCCAAGTTTACAGAGTCCAGCCTGTATCTGGACAACAAGAATCTTCTTTATAGTTTCTCCCGAAGTAGCCACCCAGGCTGCTTGAGGACCTCTAGGGAGGGGAGGTCTACCCTGTTAGTTGAGAGGGAGAAGCTGCCTTGGGTGGAACCCTGGTCTTGGACACTGGAAGGTTCCAATCCTACCTCTGCCAGCCATTTACTAGCTGCGAGGCCCTGGGCAGGTCACTTGAAGTCTTTGAGACTGTTTCCTCATGTGTAAAATGCAGATAGTCATAGCACTTGTCTCCCCCAGGCTGTTGTGATGCTCAAATGAGACCCTGTGTGTAAGATGTCAATTTTGTAGATTTTAAAACTCTCTGGAAGTGCTGGTCATTATTATTGACTGATGAAAGCAAGCAGGGCACCAAGTCCCCATTTCTAGCTTTGGTGAGAAGGAACAGGGGAGAAGCTGAACCTTCTCCTAGAATTTCAAGGAAGCCTGTCCCTGACAGGTGGCCTGGGAGGGTTGTTGAACCCACCATGGAGGGCTCAGACAGAGGCAGGAATAGACATCACATCATGAGCCTCTTCTCCCCCTCCCCTTCTTCGAGGGAGGGGGGAAGGAGGCTGGGGCTAGAGGCTGCCACTCTGCTCTCCTCAGGGAGAAGCGGCACCAGGTCAGACAGACATCTATCTGCTCCCTTCAACACTATTAGTCTAGGGGATACAATTTTCACTTTTAAGCTAAACTTTGATCTCTAGTCATTACTGGGGAAATGAAGGCCCCAGGCTTTATAGCCAAGTCTTGACTCCCTTCCCATCGAATATCAGTTCCATAATAAATACTCATAGTAAGTAGCAAGAAAACCATTTGTTCAAGGCTATAGCCAGACAGAAATCAGAGAAAGTCAGCCTAGGAGGATCTGCACCCGAGAACACAGAAGGAAGGAGCTCTCCCATCAGATGGGCAGTGAGATAACAAGAGACAGAGTGCTAGACCTCACCCAAGGGCAGCAAGCTGAGGATGGGGACATGATGGAGAAGCCAGCACTCTCATCCTGGCTTCTCAGCAGAGTGAAATGGGCTGGGCCTGGCCCATCTTCTCTCTCCAAGATGGAAGTCAGAACCCAAAAGAGATGGAAGAGATAAGGTCCTCCCTTCTCTCCCCCTCTCCCTAACTCTGGCCCACCCCCACGCAGGGATTGGGCACTGATGTCCACCAGCAAGGAAAGAGTCCCCACCAATGAGCTCTGGGGCTTGGGTTATGTAATGTGGAGGAAGAGAAGACAGGAGCGTCATCCACAGGACAGACAAGCCCTCTCCCCTTCCTCTGAGATGCCATGCTGCCTTTTCATGCCTTTTGCTGCAAAGACTCCAGAAGGACACCTGATGCCTGAGCACCCCTGCAGGGCCTGGGGACTAGGGAAGAGAGCTCTGCCTCCTCCCCCTTCTTCAGGTGTGTGATAAGGACCATCCTGGGGCAGAGCATCAAACGGGAAGCTTGGGATGGTGTTTGAGGAAAGGCTGTTTTTTCATGAGGAAGGGAGCTAGCCAGCCCAACCTTCTCATTTTGGTAAGGAGAAAAGTGCCTGCCCAGAAAGATAAAGTCCCATGATCAAGGCCCCTCTAAGGAGTAAGTCACACAATTGACATTTGAACCCAGGATCCTCTTCAAGATAGGTTTGGAGGATCCAGGTTCTAATTCCATCTCTCCCCACAACTGGCTGAATGGCTGCCCCCTCCCTGTGCCTCTTCACTTCCTTCTTCTATGAAATGAGAGGGCTGGATTCAGTGGTCTCAAAGGTCTCTCCCAGTCCTCTCCAGGCTGAGAATGCTCCTGGATTCTCTCTTCAGCTGGGCAGTGGGGGAGTGGGGTGGGGTGTGGTGGGGGTGGGGGTGGTCCTGCAGGCTGTTTCTTGGATCAAAATGCCTTTTACTCTCCAGAACCAGCTCTCTCTTTGGAAATCTCTCCATGTTCTTGGGTCAAGCCTTTCAGAGATGATTCCTGTTAACAGCTGAAGAGCAAAGTTGTCCAGAAGAGTCAGATTTTTCTCTCTATTCATTGAGAAAAAGAAACAGAGACAGAAAGAAACTGAGAGATGAAAATTAGGTAGAGACAGAGAGATACACTGAGATGAAGGAAAGAGCCAGAGACACAGAGAGAAACAGGCACAGAGGAGAGAGACAGAGACACAGAAAGAGAAAATGAAAGAGACAGGGAGGAGAGAGACAGAAACACAGAGGAGAGAGACAGAGACACAGAGGAGAGAGACAGACAGAGGAGAGAGACAGAAACACAGACAGAGAGAAAAAGGACAGAGAGGAGAGAGACAGAAACAGAGGAGAGAGACACACACAGAGGAGAGAGACAGACAGAGAGAAAAAGAAAGAGACAGAGAGGAGAGAGACAGAGACACAGAGGAAAGAGACAGAGACACAGAGAGAAAAAGAAAGAGACAGAGAGTAAAGAGACAGAAACAGAGAGAAAAGAGAAACAGAAACACAGTGAGAATCTGAGTTGCTCCTTAATTTTTGAGCATCTTGTAGTTATAATAGCCTGGAAGTGTGGCAGGTCCAAACCTTCACCATGCACCTGAGCCTCCCCAGTGCCTGGTCTTCTCTCGAGGAAATCCTGTGAAAGGAAGGGCCATCTTAGAACTGGCTCCATCATTACTTGGTATTCTGTGTCTAAGATGATTTTAGTGCATGGAAGGAGGAGAGTGGCATTCCAGGGAGCTCCCAGCATGCCTTTTCGGCCCTTTATAGGAGCTCTGGGACTGCTATCTGGTTAAAGGAAAGATCACCAGAATAGGAAAGCACAGAGAATTTGGAGGTAGATATTCTGTGTTCAGTTCTCAGCATGGCTATTTCCTGGCTGTGTGACTTTGGGCCAGTCATGGTACTTTCCTGGGCCTCATTTTCCCTTATTTGTAAATTGAGGGATTGAACTTCCAGCTGTGAGGCTAGGATGCTCCAAGGAGGTGGCCCCTGGAAAGGTTTGGCCCCCATCCCTCCACTGGGTGTGTCCTCCTCTGGCTAGTGTGTGGACTTTGTGCTGGGCTTTGGTGGGGTCTCCTTGGCAAGTCACGGCACTGCACTGGCCCAACATGGAGGGGATGTGACTCAGGCCAGGGCTATTCAGAGTCCTCAGAATTGTTGAGTCACTGAGTGAAGGACCACAGAACAACTCTGAGCACTGAGCTCTTGTCTGTTTGGAGCAAGATTTCAGCATTGACTTAAAACAACCCACAAAAACCAGCCCTGATGTGGACCAGGCCAGAGCTACCAAGGAACTCTGGGTCATCAGACTCATTTCCGAAGTCTGGGTTACTCATAGCCATTGGATGAGGCGTCATCCACAAGCCCCAGCAGCCTGCAGCCTCTCCAGGGACACTGTCTGTCAAACCCCGTTTGCCTTTTGCTGAGTAGATTCCAGGAGAGAACCATCCACCCTAAGACTGAAATACAAGACAAACACAAGAGAATTCATTCCCAGGAGCTACCCCACCCCTACAGCAGGGCTGGGGGCCAGGAGCTTGAAGTGCCCACCCATTAATACTAACTACAACAGAGTCCTGACTGGGGCAGGAAGAGGGCTTCGTCCAGACCCTAAAGACCTGAGTTCAAATTCTGATGAATCTCTTTGGGCCTCAGTTTTCCTCATCTGTAAAATGAAGAAATCCAAATCCAGGATTGTTCCCTCTCTATCACAATGGCTTCACGTCTCTAAAGCCTCAGTTTCTAAGGTTCCTTTCAGCTCTGGATCCATAGTCTTGTCATTTTTATAGTCCAGGTTTACAAATATGTATTCTTTTGAATTTCACATAGTAAACTCTTAACGTCACTCATTATTCATCCATTTTATCCACCCATTGACTCCCTCAGTTATTCACCCATAACAGAGTGCTGAGTCCATGTGGCCAGCTCAGCTCCCTTCCCAGAAGGGCCTCAACAACATGTACCCAATTAGGATGGGCATAAACAAACTTGGCAATCACAGATCTGCACACACTCCCAAGGATGAGGAAGCAACTGCTCCCATGCCCCATTTTCTCCAAGTGTCTTCAGAACATCCCATCAGAGCTGGGTTGGGGAACACTGAGGTGAGTGTCAGATCTCGCTTCCTACTTCTGTCGAAGGCACCATCTTCCTTCCTGGTCCCAGGCTCATCATCTCAGTGAACAGGGAACTCCCTGTGAGAAAAATCCTTCCACCAGTGTAGACTGGCACTTTCTGGGCAGCTTAGTCTTTGAGAAGCTAAATGAGTTACCCCAGGTGAGACGGTCACCATGTGTCAGAAGCAGACCTTGAGTCCAGCTCTCCCTGGCTCCTTCTGCCCCGTGCTGCCTCTGATAGCATTTCTATAGCAATGGAAGACTGAGATATTTCAGGAAGACCAGCTCCTAAAGAAGCAAACGCTGAAGAATGGTTTGCTGTCTTTAAGGCTCTCAGTCACAGCTCAGGGCAACACTGGTGGTCTTGGATCTGATGGGAAACCTCTTTCTAATGCAGCCCCTTCACTGCTCCTGGCTGTGCCCCCAAAGCCCCACAGAACAAATCTCACCTCTCCTTTGACTGCTTGTGTCCTCTTGAGTCTTCTCCTCTCTAGCCTCAGTCTCTTTCAGGGATCTCCATCATGATCTGAGCTCCAAGCCCCTCACCATTCTAGTTGATCTCTACTGGACACTCTCCAGTCTGTCTTTCTCAAGTCAATGCAGCCAAACCTTAACCCAGTGAGACGATATGGGACACATCAGTGGGCCTCTTACCTCCCTTTTGGGGGGCTCTGTTCTCCTCCATGTAGCCTGAGCTTCCTGCCCCACTCCCCCCCGCTAGCTTTTCTTTAGCTGCCCTATCATGCTACTGACTGAAATGGAGTTTGCCATCCCCTAAATCTCCCCCCACAACAGCTGCTATCTATCCATTCATCCCGTGCCCAAGGGTTTGCCCCTAGAGGGAAGCAATGGGTAGAAAGTTCAGCTTCAATTTCAATTTCACATCCCATTCGTCGTGAGCCCCAACTTCCTAGCAATGGGGTCTGTCCCACCTCCGCAGGTGGGGGAGAGCTCATTCAGGGGATCTTCTAGCAGCCCTGGGGGGGGGGTTATGCTAGAAAAGATTCTCTACGAACATTCTGAAAATGGTTGTTGTCTGATGTTCTTCTATCCCTGAATTGGTTTCCAAGAGCAACATGGTTGCTCCTTGGCTTGCAGGAGCTGGTGGCTTGTCTGCTAGACTGGGCCAAGCAGGCTGGCTCTCTCTCTGGGCTCAGCCCCGGACACTGATTGGTTCTGCTGACTTTTTGAGCCCCCCTCCCAATGCAGGCTTGCCCAGGAGCTTTTGAGCTGGCCCAGTGGAGGGGGGAGGGGGAGAAGAAGGGCCAGACTCCCCCTTATCTTATACCCTAGTGGCTTCTAGGGAGACAGAGAGAGTCAGTTTCTCTCTTGAGGTTTTAAAATTTTACCCTCAGTTCTGACTCCACATCCAACCAAAAGCCTTTTCCCCATCATGGAGTGAGCAGACAGGAACAAACTTAGATTTCTGGGTGGGGCTCTCCAGACCAGGTCTCTGTCCACTTCTATCATACCTACACTAACTCATTCTCCCAGGGCTGGACCCTCATTGATCAGCCCCCCATTGTATGTACAGGCTCTAAAGGACTATGGAAATGTCAGCTGTGATGGTCACTAGGAAGAGAACAAGGCAGCAGGAAGGAGTTGCAATCAGCATCAGTGAAGGGGACTCTGGGCTGATGAAACCACAGGTTCTTGGGGAAGAGAAATCAGTGCCAAGGGAACACAATTTTCTGTGCCCTTCTAATTCTTGGGCACCAACAAAACTTGGAGCTATGGACATGTGCCAGGCAGCATCTCCACCACACTGCTTAATGCCCCCAGCAAATGGCTCCTCGCCCCCCCAGAGATGCCTGTGTGGTTGCCGTGGGGCGCAGGAGGCCTCCAGGGCCCGGGTGAGTACAGTGAACTGGCAAAATGAATGGCTAGGCTGGCTCACTGCCTGTTGTGTGGAGTTATTTTAGGCCCTGAGAAATGTACTGTGTGAACTGTGAGACCCAGGGTTATCAGAAAATCGACAGGGATGGGAATAACCAGCCAGGCCATGTCCACTGAGCATCTGCTATGCATCCAGCCCCATGCTAGGCACTGCGAAGGATGTGGGGGCATGTGACCAGGAAGGAAGGACTGTGAGCCATGGAAAGACAGCGTGAGCACCAGGAGATGATGCCTGTGCCACTTAATAAGGCTGGCTAGAAGAGCAGGGGAGGCCAAAGCATACCAGCGGGGTGTCACTATTAGACTGGACCAGATTCATCCATTTATTCGTATTTATTAAGCACTTGCTGCTAGGTACTAGGGAAAATGCAAAATTTAGATTGAATATGGGTAGGCTTGGCCCCTGGAGCTCAGTCAAGGGAATTGATCTCTCTCTCTCTCTCTCTCTTTCTCTCACACACACACACACACACACACACACACACA